>JAVSCE010012332.1:0-436974 GCA_032199065.1 Smutsia gigantea
AAGAGCAAGAAGAGTTGGAAAGCTGTGCTCTGAACAGTTTTTCCACACTTTCTAAAATCATACAGAGGAGAAAGTGCTATTTTAAATATGTTGGGTCATTTTATTTTTTCATGCTATTAGCCCAACCTATGATCCTTAGTTCCACCTTTATGTCAGAGGTAAAAGACCCAGGGCAACCTAGAAAATAGACAAAGGATAGGTTGCCCCATATCTCAAGACAATGGACTGTAAGAGATTTCCTGAAAGAATATTTGCTTCCCTAGTATTTGGAAATCTAAAATTCTCCCTCTAAGTTACTCTATTTTGCTTGTTTTTACCGTGTTCAGATGTTTTCTAGGTTTAGGGGAATCGGCACTATCATGAGTTCTTAATTATCTAACAATATTTATTCTGTTCATTACCTGAGGTCAATTTTTAATTTGGGTTGACTTTTTCTTGAAATTTAGCACATCTTGGCTCATTTGCCCCCCACATCTCAACTGGTTTGAGCTCATGGACTGCAAACTAATTTTAAAATAAGCAGGGGACTCCAAAGGCAAGATTTTGCTGCCAAAAAAAAGAATAATAATAAAACATTAAGAGCTAACTGATATTACTCTGACATCTGGCACCCTCTATTCTCCACAACAGCTGCAAACCTGAAAACATCCCCAAAGGCCTCTGGGAGCAAGCACTCTGGGAAGATTCAAATCTTGAAGGTTACAGAAGGCATAAGGTAACCATTTCTTCCCCAGATAACAATGCACACCCAGGAAAGCAGGACCTCTGGAGCTTATAAAAGCCAGACATGCAGAATGTCAAAACCCCGAAGCCCAGGATGATTAAGTGGGAAGAAAACAGAAGCAGCAGAAAAAAATGATGAAAAATGAAAAGCAAGTGGCAAAAAAGAGAAACCAGAGCAAAGGCTAGAAATAGGTTCCCCAACACTGAGAAGAAGGGACTTAGGGAAATCCAGAAGACAGCCAAGGAAAAGCAGCAGCAGCATAAAGACCAGAGCAGACTTGGCCCCCCTGCCCTGACACCCCAGACCTCTGAGGGCCGATACCCAGGATTCAGTAAGGGTCTGTTCTCTTTCAGGAGCAGGGATCCACTCGTGACCCCAGAGAAAAAGGAAGTTACTGAAAGAATCCTTGTGTATTGGAACACAGTTTAGAAAGCTACCAGGGAGTAAGATGGCTCAAGAATTGGCTAGTCCCTCTTCTTCCTGGATCATAGTGAGGTCGGAAAGGAAAATGGGAGGGTGAAACAAAGGCCGGAGCCCACTTGACTAGCTGCGTGTGGGAGCAGTGAGGGCCTGAGACGGATAAGCAAGATGTGGGAGGAACTGGCTGGAACTAGATCAAACCAAGACGAGATTTGATTTGACCGACGAGAAATAAACCTCTAACTTCATTAAAATTTCATTTACATAATACAAATCACACTCATCAGCACCAGGACAGTTAACGATCATCAGGACAACCCCTAGAAGAGATCTAATAAGGAGAAGCCTCCCTCTTCTAGGAATTTCCCCAGAAAAATCTTAACCCTTCTTCCCCCTACTTTATGTACTCTTCAGACTTCTAATAAAAGAGTTAACAAACCCCCCCGGGGAGAAGGGCTACTCTGCCTGTGGACTAGTCAGCTCCAGTCTGCTGTATAATCTATACTTTCTACTTATTAATAAATTAGCATCACGCTTTGGTATCTATCCTAGTGTAGCCAGAACACTCCCCTGCAATAGGGGCCCAAAGGTTTCCCACTTAGCCCCGCAAAAATAGGATCCCCAGAGACCCTGCTTCTCTGCTGGTGGGCTCCTTAATCTTCCCTCTGTCAACTCTTTTCTGCTTCTGCACATTACTGCTTCCTCATAACTGCATGTATTTACAGACCATCACAGAGTCTTCAGCCCCAACTTGCCAAGGATCAGCCATGCCTGTTCCCATATCTGTTAATACGAGGAGTACTTTTATTATAATTACATAATTTAATTAATTCATAGGTAAACTCAAAGCATGTGAACTGAAGAAATGGTTCTACAAAAACTAATTTGAATGCTTTGAAAAAACTCAAAGTTGAATCTCACAAACACAAAACTCTATTAGATTAGGTGTGATAAAGACAACTGTAAAAGGCGAGGGGAAGATATCCAAAAAATCCAGAAGTATTCTGCACTCAGCTTACTTGAAAATTGTCTATAAGTTATTGATTCACTTGAAAGGAACCAAAACTGAAAATGGTAGATGATTCACCATGGGTGTGATTTATTCCAGAAAAACAGTACAGAACTTCAATCAGCATTCCACAATGAAAGCAAAGGTCTTAGCCTTACATGAAGAGATAGCAGGTAAATTTACATTGATATATATTTAAATAAATTCATGTGTTTACATATTAACTTACATGTATCTGTACAAAGAATACTTTTTAGGTAGTGCCATTTTTTCATTCTTTTCCCCAGTAACTACCAAACATCAGTGCTGTCAGATCGGGTAGGAGGGCTTCTGCTGCAATTTTCTTCCTTCGTGGCCCTGCCTGCTCGGTGGCTTGCTTAGCACAGAGTACAGAACAGGCACCAATGAGCCCTTGTTCCTTGACAGCCTCAAAGGAGGTAAATAGGTCAAGCAGTGATAACTTAAACCCTGCCCCAAATTATCTTCCTGGCCCAATACTCCTCACGCATTGAGTCAGCTGTAAGTAGTAGTGAACTCAACCCAGTTCCAAAAAATAGTGATCTCTTACTTTGAATTCATTGTTAAAGAATTTGGCATGCTTTTAAATATCCCCCTAAACAGCAAGAAACCTGCTCTAAACACTGCCTTATCCTTACAGGTGGGATAAGGAAGACAATGGGGGCAATGAAATAGAAATCATGCAATCTTTACCCTGCCAGCTAGCGTAATGCGTAAGAGCACAGCTCTAGTCTGAGGCTCCTTGGCACTAAATTGAGACCTTGGCAACTACTTATCCTAAGTCCCAGTGTCCTCTTCTTAAAATGGGTTTGTTTTAAGAACTAAATGAAGTAATGGATGCATGGCAAGGTAAGATTTCCTTTCTTCATCCCCCCTTTTTTTTCCTCTACCCATCCATCCATCATGGAGTGGGGTTAAGGTGGTAGAAACATCACTCTGATAAGGCCTGGGATCATACTCAGAGGGGTTAGCAATAAGAAGGGTATATAATTATGTTTGCCACACTCTGAAGAATTTGAAGGGCCCACTGCAGAAGCACTCTGATCATCTTCTCCAGGATGCAATTATTCATTCATTCACTGAGCACCATACATGAGCCAGGCACTGTTTCAGGCACAGCAGTGAACAGAACAAGTTCTCTCTGCCACGGAGCCTACATGACAGTCTAGTTAAAGAAAAGCCAGAGACTAAGTGGTTATCTGTGAAATCTGTGCACAATGCCTGTCACCTTCTAACAGGTAATTCATATGAAGCACTCAATAAACACCAGCTATTTCCATTACTGTAATTTTCAACCCAAATGAAAAATCTAATTTAGGATTATTAAAGTATGTCCCTGACATCATGCCACATAGAGCTATTTCCTTCCTTAAACTGAACCTACTTCATGCTAACTTTCTCTGAAGCAACCTCAGAACCCCTGTGTCCATCTGATTTTCCCCTCCTCCACCTTTCTACCTGTTTTCGAAAATCACAATAATTTCCCCAGCTCCTCGGAGGTTAGGAATGGAGGCTGGGGAAGTCAGGGTTATAATGCTCTATTAAAATATGAATAATTGATGTTCCATCTCCCATGTGATTCTGAAAGATGCCCACCCTCTTCAAGGGTCTCCGGCTCTGTGCAAATCTGTGAGCATGAAGAAGTGCTGCCAAAGGGCTGCTGTGGGGCAGAGGCAGCTAATCTGTAGACCGGCAACCCAATTCCTGCCCGGCAGGTTTCCATTGTGGGGTCCTCCCACCTACCCGAGGCACTTACTTTAAATTGCAAATCACCACACTTTAATTCCCCCCTACCTTGATCTGTGTTTTAAAATCACCCTCTAACAGGTAATTCTTTTATTTATTAGGTTTTCCTAATAAGAATGTAAATTCTTTAGGGCAAAAATGTTAGGTTTGTTCATTAGGTCACTGTCGGGCACACATGAAGCACGCAGTAAATATTTGCGGCAGGAAGGAATGAAAACTTCACAGGAAAAAGCGATCAGTCCTGGAAGGCTCTGATAACCCCGCTACTTGCCCTGACAGCGACGGCGGCAATAGCAAGACCAGGGAAAACTTGGACCACTGACGGAGGCTCTATTTTTCATGCGAACTGGAAAAAGCAGATTGGGGGTAGCTCCCGCCCTTCTCTCCGCCCCTGCAGAGGAGGCCCGAGCGCTACCAGGAGGGCAGTGGCGCCCCTCAGCTTTCTGGAATGCCGGCCCTGTGTTTTTCCTGCTTGTCTTCTTCCCATTCTTTTGACAGCACTATTCCTGGGTTTAACATTGTGTGCCCGTTCTTTCAACATCGCAGCTATTGTGAACAAATAAATTGAAGATGAATGCATCTTTTTCTTTCTTGCAGCAAGAAAGCAGTTAGTGGGATCCGGTAGACAGGACGCACGCATGCATAATGGAACTGCGCTTTGAAAGCGCCACCTTCAGCTGCAAGCTCTCGTTCTTGGAGGACCGACGCTGAGCGCAGGGGTTGGGGTGCGAGCAGGTCTGCGGCCTGGGCCTGGGCGCGGGGCCGCGGCTGGCAGGGGTGAGCGGAGAGCAGGCGGCGCGGGAGGAAAGCACCGGCCCTCTAGGTGTCCCCCACCCCCCCGGTTAACTGGAAAAGGCTGAGTGTTCAGGGTCTAAGGCAACAGCAGGCAACGAAGGAAGTGGCTGGAGAGGACCCTGGGAGCCGACCACACGGAGGCCGGACGAGGGGACAGCGAAGCCGCGTGGGGCGGGCAGCCGAGCTCCGGGCCCTACGCCGCTCGGCAGCCCGTAAAGGGCGCAGGGCCACCCTGCAGCGCCGGCTTGGCGGCTTTAACCATTTTTGCTCCAGGACCAGGGTTTTTGAGCAGCGTAGGGGGAGGGGGGACGGGACTCCCCCCTTCTTCAGGCCGCTGCCTCTCCTCACCCCAGCCCCTGCGCTGCCCGTGAAGCCTGTTCTGACCAGCCAGCCGCTTGGTTAGCCCCCAGCCCGGAATTCTCGTCGCTTGTGTACAGCCCACACCATCTTTCATCTCTCGGTATGCTGTCTCCCCAAATTGCAAAATAGTAAAGTGCCAATGCTCTTTTCTCTTAAGCTTTTTTCTAATCACTGATTACTTCTGCAGTTTCTGTTGTGCTCTACCGAAAGCATTGACCCTCCCCAGTCACTAATTGTGTGACTTGACGAAAATCTGCCTAGACTAGTTTTCAATCATGTGCAAAATAAGATTTCTAAGGGCCTTTCCAGCTTTTAAATGCAGGGACTTTCCCAAGAGAACTAAAGCTGCTTTACTGGGTAAAGCTGCTCTGGCTACAGGGGTTTGGAGTCTAAATGCATTGTTTCTGGAGGTCATGAGTGCGGGGCATTTGTGAGCAGTCATCAGGAAGAGAAGCCAAGAGTGACCCCTGCTTCCTTCCCTCCTGGACCCTCACTACCTGCCCCAGCTCTTCTAAAATCGGGTCCTTAAGCCATACATATGACCACTCTGGCTGAAGTATTGGAAAAATTTCTCTTACAAGTCCAATGCTGAAAAGGAAGAAGCTTTTCAGATAGACTTTTTGCTAGGAAATCATAAACTCGGAAACAAAACCATAGAAGCGTCCAGTCAGAGCCCATGGTCCTTGGATAACTTTAATAAAAGCAGAGCTTGGTTAGAAAATTTGAGGCCACCTTGAGCCCCAGGCCATATGCCTCAGCTGAACCGGAAGAAGAAAGATGACAGGCCCAGGATATTCAAACTTAGCTGCACAGCCTATGCAGCCCCTTTCCAGAGTCTGTACTGAGGGAAAGGCATGGGCTCCGAGATCATTGCCATGGGAATTTGGCTTGAGTCCTGCCCTTCTTGGCTGCCTGGCCTCATGCTAGCTTCTTGACTTCTCTGATTCTCACTTTCTTTTCTACTAAGCAAGAACAATACCTTCTCTCCCAATGACTCGAATGAATATTAAATAAGGACAAATGAGTATCATTCAAAGTGCTTCAGTGAAAACACAGACCTACCCTGTTGGCTTACACAACAGCCACTTATTAAGAGATGCTGAGGGCCCACAGTCCCTAGGAGAGCCAGAGAACTGGACTTGGAGGTAAGGAAGCCAGGAAGGCTCCCCAGATGACACCACGAGGTGCTCCCAGGACGTCCTCCCGCTGCAGCAGCTGGCACAGGCCCACACTTACACCACCAGCCGAGGCCTGCGGTGCCTCACAGGGCTTCTGCCCCTTCTGCTTCTGAGAGCGAGACTTCTCAGGACACCACCTTGGCTGCTGCATTGCCTTCCAAACCAGTCTCCTCTGTTACCATCCCTGAAGGTCTTCCTCTGGCCCTGGCAAGGCCCACCCACTTCAACCATTTTCTTTCCTCTTGTGTAATTTATTTGAAGCACTCATCTGCCTGTTTTTAAGGATGATTCTACCCTTGGGTAAAATTCAGCTTTTTAACTCTTCATAGGGAATAGGACAGTGTGACCTTGACAGGTAGCACCAGCTTTCCCAGCAGCCTCACCCACTTCAGCTCCTCATAGCCCCAAGTTAGTGCCTTCTCCCTACTTAAGCTTACTTTAGACCACCGGATACACTCCCATGTCTAGTCTGAGTCAAGCTCAGTTACCAGCTGAACCCCGATGTTCTTTCATTCAATATCCAAAAGCTTCCCAGGTCTCCACCAGTGGTTCTCAGCTCATGGCTGCACCTCAGAATGAAGTGGGTGGGAGTGTGGCCCTTGGAGAGTCTGATTTAATTGGCCTTAAGCTAGTCCAGGTATAGGCATTTTTAACAGCTCCCCAGTTTATTTTTTCACGGAACTGTCTTCTAAAATCTCATCATGGTTTTACTTACAAGACCAGAAGGTTTAGGCAAGGAGAAAACTGAGAGCATAATATCAAACAAGAGTGGATAAGGGTAATATACTTCCAATTTTCAATAACTATCTGTACAGATTAACTTTTGAGGCAACAATTTTTTGCAAGTAGGGGCAATGAATTAGCCTTTTGGGTTTCAAATCTGGGTTTCAGAAATTTCAACTTCTGGGTTTGAAAATCATGTGAACGCCTCCTAGGTCACTGTGTACCTATTCATATTGAATTTAAATAGAAAATAGACTGGGGACGGGATCTTTAAGGGAGGTGACTACAGTGCCTGGTTGTCCTGTCTCTCTAAGACTAAGTGAAGAATGGCGGCTTCTATATTCTGTTTATTTCAAATGTTTGATTCGTTCGGTAACATGAATCATCTGATGACAAAGTGATCGAGGTCAAAATACTGGCAACCATGAGTACACCAAGGTATTTATTGCTCGTCCCAGCCTCCACACATCTCTTCATAATTTCCCCATCTAGTCACCATTCTGAACTGTTAATTGTAGGGATAAGAAAGGAACAACATGCCTCCACTGAGGGAATAAGTAAAATGCCATGGAACAATGGAAAAGTATAGAAATAACATGTCAATGTGACTCACAGGGTTCTCTTGAATCACCAGGGTTGCCAGGGCATGGTGTGGATAACTACAAGAATGATGATAATTTAATGCTGCTGCTGTTGTGGGAAACCATGAGCAGGCTTACCCCAAACAGCCATTCGATGCACAACCGGGCAGAAGTGCAAGGGCTGAGCTGCAGGGAACGCAGCCTGCCAGCGGCGGACACTTGTCATTCCTTTTTGGCCAATTTTGGTGCAGAGAAGGCACTCCAGCAATGGCATTGTTATCATTACCACTACTCCTGTTACTGTTGTTATCGAAGGAATTCAGAGTCTGGCCTCTTAGCCAGACATTGGACATTGTGAAAGCCCATGTGTGTGCTTTTCAAACCTTAGCAGATAGCATTAAAGAATCTAGAATCAACTAGACAGCAATCCAAAACAGCAAATTCCTGAGTTCCACCCCTTGGAATTCTAAATCAGTGTATGTGACGAGGCCCAGAAATCTCATTCTTGGATGGAAAGTTGGCATTTTCTTAAAGAACTCCAGAAAGAGAGAACTTTCACCCTTCCTTTCTAATGTACAAGCTGAAGTCCTCATGTGAAACTCTAGTAGTGTGGTTTAGGGAATGGTCTGGATCCCACAGCTGTGGGAACTGGGGTAAGCATATGGACCTTCTGTTCCTGTCTTTATGTGTAAAATTGGCATCACAATAATTCTTACCTCAGAGAGATGAAGCAAGGCTTAAAATAAACATGTAAAACAATTAGGAAGAGCCTGGCACATGTCAGGCCAACAAAGGTTAACTACTATCATATGAATCACTTCCCACTCTTTGGACTCCTACTGATGGAAGGATTTTTGAAAAATGGAGATTATTCTAGTCCCAAACTTCACAAACAGGTACCCCCGGTTGGTGTGTACCCTGAAAGAGGTAATATGCTGCCAGGTCCTGTGCGGAAGGTCAGGCCTGCTGAGGGTTGCAGACTCGCCTTAATGAGCCTTTGCCAGTGTTTCATACATGTGAACTTAGGAAGTTTTTCTTGAGAGTTGAGCTAACTCTTACATCCATGTATATGAGCGTGTAGAGAACCCATCTCGCCCGCAGCTCTGGGCATCCACCTGTTCCTTCCACCAGCCCTCTCACCTGCCAGAGGCCACAGCACTTTCCTTGTCTGGCATCTGGTCTGCCCTCTTGCCATAGCTGCTCCCTTACCAAGTTTCAGGCGGCGGGCTACCTCGGCAAAGGGCTCCTCTCTGACGACATGCTCAGAAGAGCTCCCCCAGGCCCCCAGCAGGCAGGCGGGCACACCACCATCACCCTGCCGTTTTCCTCTGTCAGCCCTCATCTACTTCACAGCTCTTGCACAGACATAATTTTACATAAACCTCAGTTTCTGCTTTCCTGTTTCCAGGCTGTGCCCTCCACATGCACACGTGTTTATAGGTACCAGGAAAACAGGGATCACGTCTTGTTCCCTCCTTTGTCACCAGCATCTATCTCAGTGCACTCTCAACACACAGCAGCTTTCATTAAATATTGAACAAATAGCAAATGCATTTAACATCCTGAATCTACAAGGCGTTTCCTCTAAACTCTTCTATCTGAAAAGAAAGTCAAGGGAATGGATATGAATGAACAGTAAAGGCACAAAAACATTAGACACATCCTCTGTAATTTTCCAGAATGTGGCCATTAGCGAGCTTCACACCAATGCAATAAAGGTCATAAATAAAGATTTCCCACCTTGAATGTGAAAGCCAGTAGCTACACACAGGCTGGTAAAGTACTGAAGTTATTGGAAGGGATTATGAGTAAAATAAAGTACAAGCACAATTTTTTTTTTCAGAGAAAAAACTAAAACCTTTGATGAGATCAGATCAAAATCTCCTGATCTTTCTGAGAGGATAGAAATCGGGTCCTTTCTTCTTTTTACCATTTGTGCCATTTTGAATTTTAAACTGAAATTGTTCATCAGCTTCCAGTTGAACCACTATCTATTCCCTGTGTGTGCCCACACCCACACACCACCGATATGAGTAAGGAACAGAGCTGGAGGGACTCTGAAAATAATCTTGTCCAATCCTTTTGTTGAAGACGAGAAAGAAGAGTAGGTCACACTGTGAGAGGGTCTCAGGGCCCCAAAGGGGTCCCAGACCTCCTGATGCCCAGACTAGCCCTCCAGTTCTCCACGGTAAACTCACTCCCTTTGAGTTGTCCCCTCTGACTCACCAGGGCCCCATCCACTTCTCAGCCCCAGTACGGAGGTAGCTAGTCCTGTTTGCTCTGAAGACAAGAACCCCACAGATGTCAGCCAAGACCTTACATTTCTGGCAGCACTAAATGAGCTTTCCTTTCTCCAATCAGCAAGTCCAGCCAGAATATTTCCAACCAGGGAAGCATCCCAACCCTGAAGACAGCTCCTTTCTCCTTAATCAATCCAGGTTTGCTCCATAAGCCTGACGGCAGTGGGAATAGGTACAGGCCTAGGAAGGCCCCACAGTGCGCATCCTAGTCGTCAGAAAGTCTTGCCTTTCTGTCCCTGTGACTCAAGCCCAGAATATTCTCAGTCTTCTTTTGCCCTATCCCCCACTTCAGAGGAAAAGAGGGGTTCCCAAATGTTTTGGTGAAGAAACAACAGCTGTGAGTCCTGGCAGGCTATAAGGAGACTGAGGAGAGATGGCGTCTTCATTCACAGCCAGACTAGGGCACTGCTCTGGAGCTGCACAGATCCTGAAAGGGGCGGGGTGTGGGAGTGGGGGCGGAATAGCTGAGTCCCCTGCCTCTCCTCCCTGGTGTCCACCTCTATGGCAGAAACCAAGGTGTGCCAACAAATCCTTTGCTCTGATCCTTTTCTCCCTGGAAACGCTATTCATTCAGCAGTAAACCCCACGGGCAGTTCATTTTGTTTTCACGTGGTCCCACATGTTGCCTATTCCTACTTTATTCTTGATTTTGCTTTGGCCGGTTTGGGATTTCTGGGAGGCAAGGAGGAGTTGATGATTTTAGACTCTCCTCTATTTAGTCTGTAAAATTGTGTGGTCTGAACTCATTTTCCCTCATCACTCAACTCGTCCACTCAGTACCAGTATTAGGTTGCTTATTGATTTGGTTGTTATTGTTGTTTACGAGTTTTTCTTTTGGTTTTGGTTTTGTGAAAGGGCTACTTATTTTAAGATAAGGAGCCCACCTTTACCTCGATCTCTACAGCTGTCTATGTCTGAATTATATTCCCTCAACGTTAGTTTTCCAGGTACCTTCAGTGGCATCAACATCTTGATGTTCTCTCAGTCTCTTAGCTACATTGTCTTCATCTCTTTCCTCTTTTGTCCACTTGGACACCCATTCTGCCTAAAAGTGGATCTCATAAGAACTTAATTTGGGTTATTTCCAGCTTTGTATTAATCATAAATTTAGAAATTATTGGCATGGATTTTAGTCAAGATGGTGTTGAAAGTTCAAAATATGAGGCTTTGTTTTGCTCCAAAGGCATTGCTGTTACATATAAAATAGAAAAAGAAAGGAAACCAAAAGCATGCCTTCAAAACAAGAAAAATATCTCTATGCACTATAATCGGAAGAGAAACAAAATTTGGACCATTGGGGTCTGAATGGTAAGCGAGCAGATGGAGTCAGGAGTCTAGCTCCTGCGGGGCTATGGGACCCAAACTACTTCTGAGAAGGTGGAGATAGAAACAAGACTCCCTGCTAGTTACCCAGCTACAGCACCTTCTGAAGGGGCTGCTAGGAAGCTACGATTTGCACCATATCACACTGCCCTTCTCCTTCCAAAACTGCTGACTGACTGGACCAAGGATGGGCACCTTACCGAAGGCGTCCAAGCTAGAGGGCTCCTTGGCGGGACCTTGAATGAAAAGTTTTACCAAATGAAAAAGAACTGGCCCCATAGGATGCTTGTCCCAGTGCAACCAAATCAGGAAATACGTGGCGAAGTAAACAATTTTCAGTGGAAACTAAGCTGAAAGATCCTGGGACAGACAGGCCTTGGAGGGGAAGGCCTCTGATGGCTCGCCAGCAAGCCAAAGTCATGAGGAAGCAGAATGCCTGTGCCCACAAACATGTAAGCTTTAGTGTGGAGGTGAAGATGCCCCTGGATAGCTACAAGAGGAAATCACATCCATAGAGAAATTTGGAGTCATATTCATGTAGAAGAGAAAAGCAGAATTCTACACCCCCATCACCAAGATCCAGTGGAGTGCTTTGGATTCTGAAGGCCTCTCTGATTTCAGCTTCCAGGAGCCCCAGCTGCACGGTCACTTCTGCCCTGCCCACCTCAGGCTCCTGTCTGGCCCCTCCTCAGTGACTGTGAAGCGGGTGCTGGGCTTGGACCTCTACTTCCTTGGTTTCACAGATATCTTTATGACTGTCTCCCTTGCACCACTCCAATTACTTGATGTTATTTGAGTGACTCTATTCCTTACCATCAAGAAAGCCCAATTGAAACATATATTAAGTCCTTTAATCCTCCTGACAACCCTAACATAAGGGAATAATATTCTCTTTTGTAAAACGGAGGCTACAAGACACAAAGTGGCGGGATCGCTCAGCTCCTGAGCTGGCCATTTGCCTGTTTGCTCTCACATCTACCTCCCAGCCTTCCTCTGCTTTGCTCTCTACACAAACTACATTTCCCAGGCTCCCTTGCCAACGGGCTTCTGGCTCACAAAGAGGTTCACTAGCAGGAACTTGAAGAGCAGGAGAAAGGGAGAAGGCAGAGCATTTTCCCTCTGTGCTTTAAGCAGCTTCTCTGACTTATCTTCATGTGCCAGATCTGATGAGCGTGCCTTTCTTCCATATTCCCAGCTCCCACCTCACTGTGATCCTTCAGGCCTAGGGGTGAAAGCAGCTTCCTACTTGCTAATCTTTGGGGGTCTCACAGTCTTGCGTTTAGCTGTTCATTTCTTTCTTTCCATTTGTAATTCTCCATGTTCAATTTCTTTTAACTGGCATGGCCCTGTGTTCTCACATGGACCCTGACTCATACAGCAGTTACTGAGTGAGAGTTCCAAGTTCAATCTATTTGATTCCAGAACCCACACTCAAAAAACCACATTATATTGACAGTTAAATCACGGAGATTTCTCTGAACTTCAGCTACAATCTAGTGATGTTTCCCCCAGAGCAAATGGATACAGAGGGCTTTGTGTTTTCACTGTTCACAGTCATGAGTTAACTTTCCAAGGTCACCAACCCAAAGACCAAAATGAAAGAGTTCATTTTTAATGGCTGCCTCTGGCACTACAACCCTTTACCCTTTTCTGACTTTCCTCCCTGAACCCTCAGGACCAATATAGTAGTAGTGCATTTGCGATGAGATATCCTCACGGCACTGAGCACATACCATTAGGCAGGTTGAAATCCCACTGCTCAACAGGTTTGCCACTGTTTGAGAGCAATACTGTATCTTCCTAGTGTTCTTGGTTTCTTGCCCTTCCCCTATGCTTCAACCCTTAGAGGTCTACCCTATCCTCTCATGGTAGTCCATCCCACTTGCACTAAAGGCCTAAATATTTGTTTTGTTTTCTTAGTCTCTTTTTCTTTCTGTCTCTTTGTCTCTCTGTCAGATTCCTTGATTTGTGACCATCAGACCTGCCAGGTCAGGAGGAGCCTGCTATGGTAAATCATGTATCAGTGAATGGTCAGTCCTCTGTTGGGCAATGATCAAGGTCCATGTCACTCCTGACAAGCCACTGTCACCTGTTTAATGTTGAGCTAAGGTCTGTCTTACTGTACTGTATTGCATCTGGGGGAGCCTAGAGGAACTAGATGGTCTGTCAGAGGGAGCAGAATGTTCAGATCATCTTCCCTGAAAATCTTAAAAAAAGAAGAAATCAATCCTCAACTTTATGGTCTTCAAATAACCCATAATTGCTTCCCTAATTGTGAATGCCTCCTGCACCTGGTCTCAACCCTTTAAATACTAAGTATAGTCCATTCATGGGTAAAGGTGGATAATTTCAGCATTCAATTAGCAAGTGTATGATGGGAAATATGCTAAAGTCTTAGGGTTTGTACTACAAAATCTCCTATAACTACTGACGGGTGACAGTCTAGGTTTTAGAGCACAACTGAACAGTCTGCACAATCACTTGCAAAAATAACCAAGTCTTGTTATAAAAATGGTTGTTATCTTTGGCATCTCCCTTCTCACTCCCTCCAGCTACCACCTCCTACATCCCAGCTGTCTCCTAATTCTATGATAGTTTTCGTTTCCTCCAAAAGCTCTAGTAGCTTCTCTGTTCTTTCCTTTTTTCTCTCTAAGGAAACCTCAGCATCACCAGAGACAAAAATGGATGGCCATATGTCACGGAGAATGGAATCTTTTCCCAGTCCCCATCTTCTGAGCTGACTTAGAAGCCTCACAGCCGTTCTGCTGAGACAGGGATGGACTGCATGACCTGAGGAAGGCTCCTCACCCCACTCACCCCACCAGCAGGTAGCTGCCAGCATTCAGGTCTCAGCAAAAGAGTGACATCCTTGGGAAAGTATTCTCCAACACCCTCCACCCCCAGCCTTAATAGTAATTATCTCAGTTTGTAGATATATTCTCATCTGTATCATCTGGATAATGAATGTCTAACCCAAGTGTCTATAAGATTCATGAATATTTATGTCCTAAATTGTATTTCATGAAAGTAGTGGTGGGAGAGGTATGACTGTGGCAAATAAATTTGGAAAATGCTATAGGATTTCTGGGAGCCTTTAAAAGGCTAATGTGTGTATATTCACCAGCATTTTGCAAACCATATTAACTATGGGAGCTTTCTTCATAACACTTGTTAACATTTGGAGGAACTAGTAACCTGTGGATTGTAGTTTGAGAAAGGCCAGTATAAAATGAAGTACAATTAACACACAGAAATCTGTTGCTTTCCTATACACTAATGATGAGCTAACAGAAAGAGAAATCAGAAAAACAATTCCATTTACAATTGCATCAAAAAGAATAAAATACCTAGGAATAAACCTAACGAAGGAAGTGAAAGACCTGTACTCTGAAAACTACAAGACACTCCTAAGGGAAATTAAAGAGGACACTAACAAATGGAAATGCATCCCATGCTCTTGGCTAGGAAGAATAAATATTGTCAAAATGGCTATACTACCTAAAGCAATCTACAGATTCAATGCAATCCCTATCAAACTACCAACAGCTTTCTTCAATGAACTAAACAAATAATTCTAAAATTCATATGGAACCACAAAAGACCCCGAATAGCCAAAGCAATCCTGAGAAGGAGGAATAAAACAGGGGGAATTACACTCCCTGACTTCAAGCTCTACTACAAAGCCACAGTAATCAAGACAATTTGGTATTGGCACAAAAACAGACCCACAGACCAGTGGAACAGAATAGAAAATCCAAACATTAACCCAAACATATACAGTCAATTAATATTTGATAAAAGTGCCTTGGATATACAATGGGGAGATGACAGCCTCCTCAGCAGCTGGTGTTGGAAAAACTGGACAGCTACATGAAGAGAATGAAACTGGACTACTGTCTAGCCCCATACACAAAGGTAAACTCAAGGTGGATCAAAGACTTGAATGTAAGTCATGAAACCATAAAACTCTTAGAAAAACATAGGCAAAAATCCTTGGACATAAACATGAGCAACTTCTTCATGAACATATCTCCCCGGGCAAGGGAAACAAAAGCAAAAATGAACAAGTGGGACTATATCAAGCTGAAAAGCTTCTGTACAGCAAAGGACACCATCAGTAGAACAAAAAGACATCCTACAGTATGGGAGAATATATTCATAAATGACGTATCTGATAAAGGGTTGACATCCAAAATATATAAAGAACTCATGCACCTCAACAAACAAAAAGCAAATAATCCAATTAAGAAATGGGCAGAGGACATGAATAGACACTTCTCCAAAGAAGAAATTCAGATGGCCAACAGGCACATGAAAAGATGCTCCACATCGCTAATCATCAGAGAAATGCAGATTAAAACCACAATGAGATATCACCTCACACCAGTGAGGATGGCCAACATCCAAAACACAAACAACAACAAATGTTGGCGAGGATGTGGAGAAAAGGGAACCCTCCTACACTGCTGGTGGGACTGCAAATTAGTTCAACCATTGTGGAAAGCAGTATGGAGGTTCCTCAAAAAACTCAAAATAGAAATACCATTTGACCCAGGAATTCCACTCCTAGGAATTTACCCTAAGAATGCAGCAGCCCAATTTGAAAAGGACAGATGCACCCCTATGTTTATTGCAGCACTATTTACAATAGCCAAGAAATAGAAGCAACCTAAGTGTCCATCAGTAGATGAATGGATAAAGAAGAGGTGGTACATATACACAATGGAATATTATTCAGCCATAAGAAGAAAACAAATCCTACCATTTGCAACAACATGGATGGAGCTAGAGGGTATTATGCTCAGTGAAATAAGCCAAGCCGAAAAAGACAAGTATCAAATGATTTCACTCATATGTGGAGTATAAGAACAAAGAAAAAAATACTGAAGGAACAAAACAGCAGCAGACTCACAGAACCCAAGAACGGACTAATAGTTACCAAAGGGAAAGGGACTGGGGAAAATGGGCGGGAAGGGAGGGATAAGAGGGAAAAAGGGGCATTACGATTAGCAGATGTAATGTTGGGGGGGCACGGGGAGGGCAGTACAACTCAGAGAAGACAAGTAGTGATTCTATAGCATCTCACTACGCTGATGGACAGTGACTGTAATGGGGTTGGTGGGGGGGACCTGATGAAGGGGTAGTTTAATAACCGTAATATTGCACATGTAATAGTAGATTAATGATAATAAAATAAATTATATTAAAAAATATATTTAAAAAAATGAAGTACAATTTCTGCCTTTACTCTAATAGCAGAGTGGTGATTGTCACTAGCACACAGGTTGTGAATGACCATGGGAGCTGCAGTGGAAAACTGTCACGAAACTTCAGAGTGAAATAATCACATAGAAAGAGATAGTTGGGGCAAAGGTGAGTTTGAGGAAGATACCCAAACAAGGGAGGGGGTGATAAGAAAGAAAGCTGGCATACAGAGCTCATAATGATTGAGTTCCAATTAAAGTAGAATCCACCCCAACTGGCTGAGTACAAAGAGAACTGATTGGGTTCTCCTTACTGCTTGACGCTGCTCAGTGAGAACAAATGGACACCTGCAGCTGGTCCAAACCATAGGGAAGGAGTGGGGACCTTGGCTTTTCTGGTGGGCTTTCGCATATAACCCGTCTGCTTGGTCATGACAATGTGAAGTTCACAACTGGTGAATTTCAAGTTCCATGGGATTACACTTTTCAGGAACATGACAATATATAAAATTATAGTTGATTATTTTAAGTAATATAAAATATATTAAATATATCATTTTTTTAGCTTTTGATAAAATCATTTAAATAATTTTTAAATGAAAACACATCAGTGCTACTGTGAGCTATTGTTAAATGTCTGAGGTGGAAATAGATGTTTGTTAATATTCCAAAGGGCTGCCCCAGATCCTTTATAGAAATAGAGATGTCAACTTAGTAAATGAATGCAGAAACAATTATTCCAAGTTTTGTGTCTGGCATACTGTCTACAGATAATCTTTTGGAGTTAGTCCAGTGAGTAGGAGTTTTCTTTGGGGTTTAATTTCACAAGGCATGTGATCACATGTGAACAATGGGAACTCAGAGTGGAAACCTTGTTTTGAAAATCAACTAACATTTAGTTCCCCACTTCAGCCAGTCAACTGAGATTACAGTTTTTATGGTAAAGACTTAAAACAACATTGAGTAAATGCCCTTGTTTCTGTAGTAGAAAGAAGTTAGTTGTTTGTGGGTCTGAAGACTTTCAGACTTTTGCATTATCACTGAAAGCAAACTCAGTCCGCAGTTGAATGTAGTGTATTTCTGGGTGATATGTAAACACAGGTCTATGGGGAAAGGCAAAAAAATGCTTTGGAAAATACTACACAGTGGGTTTTCGGCTTTCCTGGAATATCTTCTATGTCAACCCTGGGATCTATCTTCAGTTCAAAAGATTACTGTTAAAAGAGACTTAATTCTAAACAATGGCTCCCTTTTTAAAAGTTTCTTGGCTCTTAACACTTAGATACAAAAGAAGAACTTGCATAGTTTGGACAAAGCGTTGGTCAGAAAAGACTGTTTTAAGCCTCTGTGTTCCTGAGCTTGGGCTATCTCACTAAGCTCTGAACTGAGGACATTGAATACAGGGTGAGAAGGTAGAAGAAGAGTCAGTGTGGAATAGGGTAGGAAGCTTCCGGGAGGGCAGGAGGGCTGGCTGGATCTGGTGGCTGAAGGAAGTGCACTCTGCTGTCTGCTTCTCCTCCATCTCCCCCACCTCACGGGATCCCCTTGCAAGCAGTACCTTTTCGGTCCAGCCACTTCTACTTCATTGACTCAGCTCCCACCCGCTGTCTCCCTTAACCCCTCCAGGCAGATGACCCAGCTCAAACTTCCGAAAGGGCCTTGAAAATATGAAGGCTCTTCGCTTCCGTTCCCAGGGGTGTTTGTGTGTGTATGTGTGGTAGGGGCACATTGCTTGGCTCTTGGCACAGGTAGTGGTGGGAGGACTTCTCAGACTTTAGACACAAGCTACTGGCCTCCTTCTCCTCAGGGGAGGGTACAGAGACACAGAGACTGGCAAGGCTGTTCCATAGCCCCTCACCCCGCTGCTGAGGAATGAGAGCCCATGTTTGTTTGTTACCCCATTTTTAGCCAGACTGCCCTGTCCAGGCTCTTAGGAACCTGCAAAACCTGCCAGGAGCCGCACCCTGTTCTCCAACGCCTGCCCACTCTCCTGCTCACATTTTTTTCTCTTGCCTCCTCCATCTTTTGTACTTTCTCGGCTTGCACGCATGAGTGCCACCGGCTGCTTGCTTTTCTGGCTCTTTCCTGAGGATTCCAGCTCTAACACAGTGCCAGAAAGGTTTCTCAAACCCCAGGAACCACAGCTGCCTTGGGACATTCCAACTCCTTCCAGGCAGACTAGACACCTTTCCAGATATAGCCACCAGAGGGGTCTTTAGTCTGTGTCTTCAGGGAAAGGAAACCTCTCTCTTGCAGGTGACATATGCATGAAATTTGGTTTTAAGCCTTATTATCAGTTTCAGAGCATCCTGATAACTTACTATGGTCACCAAACCACTGCCTCCTAACCCACTGCTGGCTGCTTTGTAGTAAGTCAAGCTTCTCTCTTCCTCCTCTGAAGCTCAGCCTGGCCATTCACCCCAAAAGGGGAACCTGGGGTTGGGGTCATAGTGCCTGAACCCAGCCTGGAGTTCTCCCTCCCACTTTCTGTCTTTCTCACCCAAACCAGGGAGCTACCACCAATTGTGGCAAAAATTGCTTCAGTGGTTTCCCATAAAGGCGACCCTTTCCTTGTTGTCTTAAGCCTTTAGGTCTGGCATCTCTTTGTGTAGGACACATCTCCATGGGCAAAGTCCCTTCAGCTCAGCTGACAATCATTTTACACACACTGTACATGAGCTGGTATCCCAACCAGCCCTCCATCTAGACCAGAGATGGGCCTGGGCAGCCCCTCTGCCATAGACAGACGCCAGAGACAAGGCAGGCAGCCCTGTGCTGCGAGTCGGCCCTGGGGTCCTGGATCTCCTTACTGATTTTCAGGGTCCAGGCGAGCAAGTTTTTTTGCTCAAGGCTCCATTCAGGGAAGTTATTTATCTTTGCAACCTATGTTCTGTTTCACTCAGAATGAGTATGGCATCATGGATTCCTATGGCAATGTGTAGTGTTTTGATTTACTTTGTATTAGTTAATAGGATAAAGGAAAATTGCCATGACCTTTTAGGCACCAAATATTAATATTCACATATCTGAGAAGTAGTCACACAGAGGCAACTTTCTGATCTTTCATTCTGATGGGAATGTGAGCACTGTGGAAGGATGGACGGACCACTTTCTCCCCGCCACGTGCTGCCCATCACTGGCCTGTGCCCAGGAGCAATGAAGCTACATCTAACGTGGTTCCCAAGCCCTTATTCTGGCCTCCTCCAAAGCTCCAGACTCTGAGGCTTGTCGGGGTGACTTTGAGAATGAGGTGCAGGCTTGGGCCATCTGAGTTGGGGCCAGGCCTGATTCCTTCCGCTCTTCATAGGCCCTGAGCAGAAGCAGCTTCACTCTCACCATTTTAAAAAGCCACAAAGACAGTGTGTCACCAGGGAGAGCTTTGTCCTGCTGTCCCCAGAGGCCACACTGTGCGTAAAAGGAAGAGGCCCAGGGAGTTAAGGAAAGGAATGAGTCCTCCACAGTGGGTTCCTGTAGGTTATCTTGCTCTTCCACTTAACAATAATCCTCAAACTATCTTAATAAGTTTCCCTACATTTCAATTCATTTCATTTATCTTCTTAAGACAAGATGGAAAAAAGTTTTAAAATTACCACATGGCCCTCTGCATCAACTAGATAAATGGTGAGGTCTGTGAGAGGTTAATACCTTATAGCATAATCTTCCTCTGGAATCCCACCTGGACAATTGTGATGTGTTTAATATCAACAGGATGACTAGAGGTCTCCTGGAAGGAGTTATCGACTAATTTCAGAATAGAGATGAAAGCCTGTGAACTATGCAAAGGCTCCTTTCTAATTAAATGATTCACTCAATGAATTTTGTTCAAATCTAGTTTCCCCATTTAGCACAAGTGCTATCGAACACCCCAAGGAGATGGCAATGTGGGTGATGAATGAGCCTCTGGTATCTGCTCACAGATGGTGTGGCAACCATCTATAGGATTATTAAAAGAGGACTTGACTCCTGTTTTGATCATGTTTTGGTCTCTGCCCCAGCCATTCTACAAAACCTTTATAGAGAATCAGCTCTGGACCACACCAAAGTGGTAGGAGGCTCTCGCTGCTTCCCCTGTGGTCCAGGCAGCCCAGCCCTCTCCCGAGATATTGAAACTGCCTTTTCAATGGACTCCCTCCTTCAGCCCTCACTTCCCACAGTCTATTCTCCACACAGCAGGCAGAGTGATCCTGTTAAAATATGAATCAGCTCACCGAATTCCTCTGCTCAAAACCCTCCACTGATTCCCCATCTTAACCAAAATAAAAGCCAAAACCTCCATGGCCTGCAGGCCCTTCCTATATGCCCTCTACCACACAGCAATCTGACCTCACGCTTACTCTCCCAGCCCCCTGTTCTCCTGGCTGGTTTCCTTACTTCCTACAGTCTGTTTTTAGAGTCAGCTTGGTGAGCCCTTCCCTGACCACCTGGTTTAGTATCACACCCATCCAATTTTCTCTCTTCTTCTTCCCTGACGTATTTTCTCTGAAACACTTGTAACCATGTGACATTATACTTGGCACATTCATTTTATCTTATATTTCCCACACCCTCAGACACACTAGAACATAAGCTCTAGAAAGACAACCAGTTTTGTTAGTTTTCTCCAGTGCTTTATCCACAGGGCCTAGGTCACTGCCTGCCACATATTAGGCACCCATTTGACAACTTGTATGACTAGATGACTTGGGCATGAGTCAGCTACTTGGAGACCTTGTGCAAGATGGGTAAGTAGAGGGGAAGAGAATACACTTGCAGGTGGGAGGGAGGAAGCAGAGCAGACAGAGACCACAGACCCCTGGGAAGACAGAAAGAGATGCCTTGATCCTCAACTTCCCAGTTTCCAATTCTGACCCCCAGAAGGCCTCTGATACGTAATTTGCTTCCTGTGTGTGTTTTATCTATGTATATCCCTAATATTACCCACTTCATCTTTATAGCAACATTCTTTAACTTGAACCAGCTTGAAAGAGAGACTAAAAAGTGATAGCATTAGAAAAGGAATAGGCAAGTCAGATCACCAAGGGCCTTACAGGCCATTGTAAATACTTTAGCTTTTGCTCCATTTGAAATGGGAGGCCATTGGAGCACTTTTTAAATCAGAGTAATAGTGTGCTGATGTTCATTTAAAGGAGCTGCCTCTGACTGCTGGATGGAGATAACTGTTACAGGGAGGTGGGTTAGTGCTCTCCAGAGAAACAGAGCCAATAGGAAATAGATTTATTGTAAAGAATTATCTCACACTATCGTTGAGGCCAGCAAATTCAAAATCCATATTGTAAGATGGCACCATGTCACACACTTAGGACAGCTAATAACAAAAAGCTCAGAAAATAACAAGTGTTGGCAAAGATTGAAACCCTTGTGCATTATTGATGGGGATGTGAAATGGTCCAGCTACTGCAAAAACAGCATGGTGCTTCCTCAAACAATTAAAAATAGAATTACTGTAGGGTCTAACAATTCCACTTCTAGGTATATATACAAAAGAATTGAAAGCAGAGTCTCAAACAGATATTTGTACATCCGTTCTCAGAATAGCACTATTCAAAGTAGCTAAAACATGGAAGCAACCCAAGCGTCCATCAACGGGTGAATGGATAAGCAAAATGTGGTACATACATACCATGGGATATTAACCTTTAAAAGGAAAGAAATTCTGACATATGCTACAACATGGATGAGCCTTGATATTATGCTAAGAGAAATAAGCTAGAAACAAAAGAACAAATGCTGTATGAATCCATGTACAAGAGGTACTTAAAGTAGTCAGTCACAGAGATAGGAAGTTGAGACAGGGACCTTAGGCTTAGACAGAATAGGGTGAGGGCCTCCGGAAAAAGCAAGGCAGGATATTTACAGTCAGAGCAACGTAACTACATGCAAGGAAACCCCCTACTAAAACTCTGTGTTAAACATTAAGCTCTAGAGTCATTCTTCAGTGAGATCAGTTGATACTCCCCAGATAAAGGAAAGTAGCCATGTTTTTATTATGCTAATTATTTGTAATCACGTGTAAGAATCACTTTAGCACGCTAAAAGGGATTTAATATCTCATCAAGGACAAACATCCTAAGGCCACTTTTAACAAGTCCACACCCTAAGCCCTTTATCAGTTCCCAAAAATCCTCAACTGCCTATAAATCCCCTAGACAATGCACCACCCTGGGCTCTCTTGTCCCCTCCTGGCAGGAGCCAGGAGCTCTTTCCTCTCACTTTATTTCTAAATAAAAGCTTCTACCCTGGCTCTCCTACCTTGGGTGTTTGCTAAATTCATTCTTCAACTCCGGAAACAAGAACCCTGTCATCAAAGTGTAATGGTGGGGCTGGGGTGGGGAGAGGGAAATGGAAAGTTATTGTTTAATAGGTACAGAGTCTCCATTTTACAAGATGGAAAGAGTTATAGAGATATGGTGATGACAGCTGCACATTATGAATGTATTTAATGCCACTGAATGTACACTTAAAAATGCTACGGTGGTAAATTTTATATGTACTTTATACTACAATTGAAAAAAATTTTTGATGAAAAAAAAAAGAGGTGATAGCACTGTCTTGAGTCCAAAGCTGGAAATTCAGGTAGAATTTCCATGTTACAGTTGAGAGCCAAAATTCTTTCTTCTTCAGGAAGTCTTAATCTTTGCTCTTAAGACCTTTGACTGATTGGATAAGGCCCGCCCACATTATGGAAGGTGATCTACTTTACTCAAAATCTACTAATTTAAATGCTAATCACATCTTAAAAGATACCTTCACAGCAACATCTAGACTAGTATTTGATCAAACAACTGGGCACCATAGCTTAGCCAAGTTGACACATAAGATTATCCATCACAGGAGACTAGGGTGGAATCAGGGAGACTAGTAAAGGGACAATTAGGATAATCCAGATGGGCAATGGTGGTAGCTTGGATCAGAGTGATAAGCAGAGGAGGTGATGAGAGGTAAATTTTGGATTTCGAAGGTCAAGCAGAAGGAATTTGCTAATAAGTTGGACATGAAGTGTGAGAGAAAATGAAGAGTCCAGTATGCATCCAAAGCTCTTGGCCTGAGCAACCGGAAGAATAGTGTTTCCAGCAACTAAAATAAGGAAGGCTGCAGGGAGAACAGCTTGTCGGGAGAAGGAGGTAAAATCAGGAGCTCTCTTTCGGACCTGTTACATTGAGATGCTCAACAAGTAAAGATGCTGAGGAGGCAGTTACATATATGTGTCTGGAGCAGAGGAAAGGTCTAAATGGTAAATAAAAAGGTAGAAGATTCAGTATATATTAGTGTGAACGACAGGAGACCAGTGACTAGCTGTTGTGGAGTGATGGGGTCAACAGCTTGATTGGAGGGGCTTCAAGAGAGAATGAGAAGATGAGGTGAGGAAGAATCTATAAACAAATTCTATCTAAAGAGGTTTTCTATAAAAAGAAGGAGAACAATAGCGTAGTGGGATCCACAGGGTTTTTTTTCTTATTTAAAATATATAAAGGCATATTTACATACTGATAGAAGTGGCCCAGTAGAGAGGAACAAGCCAAGGGTGTTAATGAGTGTTTACTATGTGCCAGGAGCTGTGCTAAGCATTTTACGAGTGTCTCTCTTAGTTACCACAGCAAGCCTATGTGGTAGGGACTTATTATCCCCACTTCACAGCTGAGAGATGAGAAGCAGAGAGTTAACAGGGTGAGGATCTGAACTCAAGTGTGTCTAATTCTGGAGCCATGAAGCACCTCCCTACACAGACTTTACACTTCAGCTCCCCATTTGTAGATGCCGCTGAGGATATGAAGAGATTATCCCCGATATTTTGTTTAAAACTTTGGTGAATTGTATGGAGAAAACTCTGTATTATGATGGTGTTTGCTAAATTGAGGATTCTCAAAAGGAAGTGTCCCTGTCAGATGTTAAAAACTGATGTTTCAGGGTTTCCAGAACACGGCCTGCTTTCTGTCCCTTCACCACCTTGCTGGATGGCTCTGACCTGCCCCCCACCCCACCATCCCCCTTCCTGGGTGAATTCCAGCCAAGTGCCGTCGCCTCTCTGAGGTTCTCCTGGGTCTGTCCCCAGACGCTCTGCCCATGTGACATGGTAATAAAACCTCTGTTTGGTCGCCTTCAGGCAGGGATCTAGATCCCTTTGTGTCCCAGGGCCTGCTGCCTGGAAAGCTCTTGGGGCATCTCTGTCAAGTGATGAATTGATCCAGGTAGACAAGGCTGACAAGGCCCTGTTCTCATAGATCGGAGATTCTCAGTGAAGTGGGGCATGGTGGGGGGCAGGGATCCCCTCCACGCCCGGGGACAGCTGACAATGTCTCCAGACATTTTGTTGTTGTCACGACTGGGACAGGGGGGTGTTACTGGCGTCTAGTGGGCAGAGGCCAGGGATGCCATTAAACAGCCTACAACACACAGAATTACCACCCTCAACAAAGAATTATCTGACCCAAATGTCAACATAGCTGAGGCTGAGAAACTCTTTCACAGAATAAAACAGAAAAATGAAGTTCTGCGATACATACCACAAAGCTTTTTTCTCATTCTGATTATTCCTAGGCTAGGGGGAGCTGGGTGCTTAGTTCATCAGGCTGTGGGCTCCTATTCCAGCATCTGCAGCCTAGACATTCTGCCCCCAAACTGAGGCAGTTCCCTACATCAGAGAGGCACTAGCCCATTACCCTCAGAATTAGGTTACAACTCCCCAAATCCAGTGTTGAAAACAGCTTGGAACTTTTTAACTTTCCAATCTTCCAAATTCCCTCAGGGATTTTCAGAACCTTTAACAATAAATACATCAACACTAACTTCATACCCATTCCAAAATATAATGGGGCCACCACTGCTGATAATCCATGCCCCAATTTCCTTTATAGCCACCAGATGCCAAAAGCTGTAGACAAAAGCATTTCCCAACTAAAATGGGAAACAGAGAAAATATTCTTTGGATTCAGCTCCTGCTCCAGCAAATACACAGAAACATTGGATCTGTATTTTAACAATATTTGTCAAGTTCAAAAATAAAAAGAAAGCTCTCGGTGCCAGAAATGAAGAGGGGCCCCTGGGTACTGAGTGGAATTGGGGTTTTGTGACCCACAGGAGTAAGCAAAGCTGACATCAGGTTTTCTTACAATTTGGAGTTTGGGTTGTGTGGGAAAGGGGGACAGAAACAGAGGCCATAGGCTGTGTACAAGTGGGGAAATTGAACTGCTCTCTGGACAAAGCTGGGAGGTGAGGGTATCTTTGCCTGCAGTTCAAGGACGTATCTTGGAAACAAGTGCCAATCCTTATTTTTGGTAGAAAGTCAGCTTTGAAAAATCAGAGCCCCCAGGGTACTCTGCATGCAGCTGGGTGGCCAGACTTTTGCACTACATACGGGGAGAGACAGAAATAGAGGCACAGAGAAAGATACAGAGTTGAGAAATGGCAGACTTCTTAGGACCCCATCAGAGGTAATCTCAAAACGGAGCTGAAGAGCGGTCTACAACAGGCATACAGAGGACAGACGAGCCAAAAGCAAATAAGGAAATGCAGTTTGGTCAGAGATAAACAACTAGTACAAAAATAGAAGAAATTATACCCAAAGAACTACAAATACTAATCTGAAAGTGATTTTAAAATAAATGTTTAAAAATGTTCATCAAAAGAGGAAAGAAATAAAACTTATTCAGCAAGATGAGGCATTTTATAGAAAAGAGCAGAGATCTGAAAGATAACCAAGTAGAAGGTCTAATAATGAAAAAAACATTTTTAAAAAGAGAACATCTTGATGAGGAGAGCAGCAGCTAAAATGAGTTTAAGAATCACCAAAAACAATCAGCTACCAAGTATTGACATAATTGGATGACTGAGGAGTAATCTTAGCTCACTGGAGTATAAACATTTTAAATTTCTAAATTTTTCTAATTACTCCTAAATAGGCACCCTTGACACCCTCCTTCCCTGTCGGGCAGCTGCTGGAGCACCCTTACCACCACAGTGATTGCAACTGTCTCATTTTGATATTTAAGGCTCAGTCTTGTTTACTTTAAAACTCATTCCCATCTCATCTCTCCCCCTCCCCTCAGCTCTGGGGTGAGCGTAAATGAAGTCTGCTCTCCACAGTTTTCCCCTTTTTTCTGTTTTTGAACTTTGTCCTTCTGCACCACTCACTCTGGGCCAAACTCTTGCCCACTTCTGGTGGCCTCTGCTGCTAGCTGTGCTTCTCACAGATGGCTCTCTGGGGTTTCTTAGGGTGGTGGTCAGCTTCACTCCGGACCCCCTGTTGTCGATCCCCTTTCTCCAAGGGGCAGCCGCATCTCCCTTGAGAGCTGTGCGTGCACTGCGATTCTGTGGCTGGACTGGGCATCCCATCACGGAACCCAGAGGCCATTTTGCAGCCCCACAGCTCCTGCCTCCCCCCAAGCACCTTTGTGTGGACACAGGATCCACTTGCTCATCCTTCCAGCTCCATGGATGAGGTGCAGGTTTGCCCTCTTTTCCTCCCAAGCATACTAGCTGGTCTTGAACTTGGCATCTGGAGTGCTTAGTGCCTATGGTGTTCACCTGTGGTTAGCCAGAATTCTGGGAAACAAGAAAGACCCACCATCGTCCTGAGCTTCCACACTGTGCTATGTCCACAGTAGGCAGGAAATGGGGCTCAGGAGGTTCAATAACTTGCCCAGCGAGTCACCTGGGGAGTGGGAATCCAAATACAAATCTTTCTGACTCCAGAGCCAATGCCTTCCACCATGTTTTGCTGTAAAAGATGCTATTCTAAGTCTAGAAAAGATTTGGAGGAAATTAAACAACTTCCCACCCTGGGAGAGTTACCACAACCTGCCACAGGAGTAAAGCATTAGTGGGAAAAGCGAAGGGCTTGCAAGCCATGGCCCATTGTAGAGCCTGCACTTTACACCCAGGGTTCTCTGATCTGAGATTTAGGGCAGGGCTCCTGGGGGAACAAGGACAGGAGGGGAGAGGAGAGACTGTCTGCTGTGTTTTGAAGGGAAGCCCCAAAGGAGGGAAAGCAGGGAACCCTGTCCTCTTGCTGTCTTAGGAGCAGCAGGGTCCTCCTGATTTTCTTCCAGGTTGTCCACATAGCACAGAGTACCAGGCCTGGGAGGCAAGGAGGCAGGAGGCAGGAGGCAGTGAGGACAATAGCTCTGCCCAGGAGTAAATACTGTGCCTTTGACTGGCATTTCCTTTAGGCTCTTGTCCAGGAAGTTGAGCATGGCACACTGGATACACAAAAGGGAGAAATGACCATCTTCCCAATAGCCTGGAGCCCATGGATAGCCCATTCATATCCATTCATTTTCAAATGAAGAAATCCAGAGTCAGAGAGTGAGTGTAACTTGCCCAAAGACATGCAGAGTCAAGACTTAACCCCAGGTTGCCAAGATGAGTGCTTCACCCACTTTCCTGGACTGGTTGTCTTCCTAGCTGTCCCCTCCTTCTTGTGTCCCTCTTGGATTTTATTTTTTAGCAAAAATGATGGGGTGAGGGGAAAGGAACACAAGTGATACTAAAAGGAAATAATATATGTAGAAACACTTTGAACACTGCAAATCTACATAGATGTAAAGAAATATTAAAAGTGTGGGAATAGTTTGTAACATTATACTTTCCCATGAAGGTTAATAATTTTATTTCAAATCTTCCCTGAGAACTGAACATTAAGATAAGACAAATGTGACCTAGGCTGGACAGAGGAATGCTTACATTAGAACATGATTGCAGAGACTTCTGGCAATGAAATTGGGGAAGGAGTCTCTCTCTCTAGGTGACATCTGAAAGCAAAGTAGACCATGAAAACAGATTGTGGAAGAAATGCTCATCATTCAACCAGAAGCTATCAAAAATAGTTTTCCATGAGGGCAACTCTGATTTTTTTAAAGTGATCTTGTTGAGGGGCTACCACCTACCCAGCCAAGAAGGAATCTCGGAGGAATAAATATATGAAAGTTTCAGGAAGAATTTATCTGCCACACGAGTGAGCTGTTGGCCTACCTTGGGGTCATGCATGAAAGAAAGAAAATAGCATTAACCCAAAAGGAAAGCTCTCAGTCAGAGAAACCTGTGTTTCTCATTTTCCCCCAGAATCCTTAGCTGGCCAGAAAGAGAAACAACACAATTCCATTTAAGAGGAGTCTTAGTGAGAAACTAGACCAGTCATCACCTGGCAGTTGAGGGCCATCTACTGAAGGAAATGGGGCATGTTTACCAAACTCAGACAGGTGTGTTTGTAAGTGATTATCTAAATGTGACCCCTAGTGTCCAACTTGTATGGCACTCACTGAGGAAAACCTAGGTTATCTGATGGGCTGGAAACCACAGAACCATGAAATATTAGAACTGGAAGGCATTAGAAAGCATCCAATCCAGTTTCTTATTTTACAAGTGAGTGATTAGGGCCCAGGAGTGATTAAGTGACTTGCTTAGGGTCACACAGATAGTGGCAGAGTTGGAAGTGAACCCAGGTCTTCTACACCCAACCCGGTGCTATTTCCTATACTCTCAAGAATATTTCCCATAAAATGGCTTTATGTAGTTAATTATAAGACCTATCTATGGAAGATGGAAGATCATGAACATTAAGTGTTTATTTCCTGTGGGCTGAAAGATAAAGTGGATATTGACATTATTTACTTGATCTGAAGCAGGACTAATTAGTAATTGAATCTTAAATTGTTCATGTTAAGAATTGTTTAAAAGATTCAAAACTCCTTATTTTCCCCATTATACACCGCACATTTAAGTGACAGGTTATGCCATTTCTTCTCAGCCCAGAGTTCACAGTAATATTTGAAGGAAAGAAAGTACACCATGTAATGGAAACAGTTAGGGTGGAAATCAGATGGTCCAGGTCTCCTGAGATTCCCTGCTATGGCCATTGGTGTCAGCAGCTGGTATTCCCCACCCACTTTTGCCATCTGGCTTACAGCCTGCTGGGTGAGGCCAGAGGGCATCATGCCACCATGCAGGCTGGTTCTCCTACAGACCCAGATGACAGAACCTCAGCTGACCCCTCCCTAGAATCCTGGAGTACTGGGTCGCTTGCTCTCAATTTCCTTCCAAAAGGTCTCCCACCTTCCAGTGTCCTCAAGTTCCCATCCCTTCTTGATCCCTTTAGTCTACAGAATGATCATGTTCCAAAGATTTCCATCTTTGATGAAAAACGATCAAAGTCACTCAACGTCATGTAACAGAACTCCCCTTATCTTCACTCTAAAATGTCTCTTGATCTTCTATCCTTTTGCAGAGGAAAAAAGGCTCCTTTTCTTTTCAAAGCCTACTCCTGTTTGTGCTTGTGACTCTTTCCTGGAACACTGCTCTGTCAATACCAATGTTCTCTCTTAGTTCCATTTTCTCTTCTCTTTCTGACTCCTTTCTTGCTCAGAAAAACACCTAAGTTTCCCTTAAACTTAGAAAAGAATCTTCTGGCCGATTCCTCTCAAACTAAACCCCATCTTTACCCTTCGTTTTACTGCTAAACTGATCTACTCTCACCTGCTCCTCAATGCTTTATAATCTCAATTTTATTCCAATAGTTTCCCAAAAGCATTTTTCCAGAAATTAAAATATTTGAAGCTTAATCATTAGATTCAGTGGCCTATTCTTAGTTTTCGGTCTTTCTTGAGCTCGATGCAAGGTTTTTAACACTCAGGAAATATTTACTAAACACCTATTTTGGCAAGGCCCTGAGCTGAGCTTTATGGAGAATATAGGTGAGTGCTGTCTTGCCAGGAGCTTACAGACCAGTAGAAAAATGAACACAGAAACACATCAAGTGCGTGCTTTCCCTTAGAGTTCCAGCAATTTGGTTATATAATTCAATGCTATTTTCCCCATTATTTGTGTATGTGCCTAATCACCCAGGTTAGAGTACACTTCCTTGAGGAAAGGGATATTTTTTTCCATCCCCAGTTGTGCCCTACATAGTACCTTGGCCCTGGTAAGCGTTTGTGGCAGTCAGCCTCTACAATGACCCCAAAGCCCATGTGTGGCCTCCTCCCATACTGAATAGGGCTGACCTATGCCACCGATAGGATATTGGAAATGATGGCTTGTGACTTTGAAGGGTAGGTCCTAAAAGATATTACAGCTTTGTCTTGCTCTCTCTTGGATCACTTGCTCTAGGAGAAGCCTGTCATGAGAACACTCAAGCACCCCTATGACAGGCCTCCTGCCAGTAGCCAAGTGAAGCCATCTTGGAAATGGATCCTGTGGCCCCGGTCTAGCCTTCTGATGACTGCAGCCCTGACGGACATCTTGACTGTAATATGAGAGAACATGAGCCAGAACCTCCTAGCTAAGCCATTACCAAGTTCCTAATCCACAGAAACTATGCAATAATATATGTTTCTTATCTTAAGGTATCAAGTTTCTGAGTAATTTGTTATACAACAACAGATAGTTCATTCAGATTTGGGCACCTGAAAGTGCAGTAGAGATGCAACCTTAAAACATGGGAGTGGCTTTGGAACTGGGAAGCAGGCAGCTGTTGGAAAGACACAGAAGAAACTGTTTGAGAAGCCTGCAGAGCCCTGACAGGTCTGAAAGCAGAGTCTTAGAAGCCGTTGTCTGGGATGTAGCTGAGGCTTAAAGGAAAGTAAGGAAAAAGCTACTGGAAACTAGAGGAAAGTTGATCCTTCTTATGAAGGGCAAAATCTTCAGCAATAGAGTAGACAGTGGAAAATACACCTGATGAACTGGCTGCTCTATCAGCAGATCTCCAGTTAGAGTGTTGAAGATGCCACCTGATTTCTTCTTGCCACTTATAGTAAAATGCAAGAGGAGAGAGGTAAGCTAAAGGAAGGACTGGCAAACAAAAGAACTTGGGAAGTGTTGTATTTAAAGTCTCCCAGTTTCCCTTCTGATAAACTCTTCTGAAGGTACACCCAGAAAAACATGATCCAAAGATGGCGCTGAGGAATTGCCTCTGAAATCCTTTGCTAAGATCTCAGAAAGAGCCAAGGCTGTGCTTGGAGAACTATTCAGTCGAAAAATAGAGCTTCTAAGAAGTTTAAGGATGTTGTCCCTCAGCTGTCTCAGAGAAGCTCAAGCAGAGGAGAAATGCTCAAGAAAGAAGAGGAGCTCTTGAGGCAATTTTTGGATGTGGCTTTTCACTAATTTCCAATAGGACTGCAACCCACAAAGTTTTGTCAAACCTCCAGTGTATTGTCATAAAGAGGGCAAGCTTGATTCAAAGGGGCAGAGATAAGATGAGCAAAAGTGGCCTCTAGACTCCCAAACTTCTGCAGGAGAAAACCAGCTGAGAAGATTATGCAGCTGCATGCATGGATTACCTTTGATGGGAAAAGACAGATGGCTCAGAGGGTAAGCCAAGAGCCATTGAGAATCCTTCTGGGAAGGAAGAGCACTGACTAGTGGGGCCCCCTCTAAACAGCCTGGGAATATCTGATACACCTGCCAATAGCCATGTAGGTGAGCAGTCTTGGAAGTGGGTCCTGCAGCCTCAGGCGAGCCTTCAGATGACTGCAACCCCACTGATACCTTGACGACAACCAGAATCACCAGGCTAACTTGCTCCTAAATTCTGGACACTCAAACACTGTGTGAGATGACACACGCTTATTTTTGCTTTAGGCCTCTGAGGGTTGAGGTAATGTTATGTAGTAATAAAGAACTTACATAGTGTTCAATAAGTATGCGTTGAAGAAATGAAATAAATCATATCTCAAGACAGGAAATAACCAAACCTCCAGTGTGCCCAACAATTAAGTACAAAAAAATCTCCGGAAATGTATACAACTAGGCTCTTGGCAGGGAGAAAAGTTGACTCTTAGTCACATTTCTTCTGTGTAGACACCTGATACAAAGAGGAAGCAAGCAGAGGTATGATTCACTTCACCCCCTGTAGCTTCTCACTTGAACACTCGAGGAGTGCCCAAATATACGCGGAATGGGGGGGCAGTGACCTGGACGGCCATATTCTCCGAGTTAAGGTTCATCACCCTTTCATTCCCCATCTTCCCTCCCTTTTAGGTCTGAATTTATCTTGGCTGTCATCACTCCATTTTCCAGAATTATATAGAAGGACCAAAGTATGGAAGGTGAAAGCGATATAGTTAGGAAACCCCATCTTATTTTTACGCCATTTGAAGCATTCCTTGCACCAGGAAGGGTGTGAGGGCTAGATCCCAAGAGGACAAACGCAGATGCGTCATTCTAAGAAGGCTTTAAGGAAGATATAATCTGCTTCTCAACCAAGTCCACTGGAACTGATGGAAAGTTATCCCCTGAGAAGAGAATTGTCCCCAGAAGGAGAGGATGAAGGGTGCTTACAGGAAAGCAGTGAAAACAGTGCTTACAGGACCTGTATTTACAGGTATGGCCCTGAGTTCTCCGGAGAAGTTCATGTCGTTGTCTGAAAACTTTTAAGGTAAATTGTTACCTGAAGAACACAGACCGTTGCTGTTTCCCTTCTACTAAATCCGACAGCACGGCTGAGGAATTATCCTCTGAACTGAAAAATCCTAAAATCAGGCTTATATTTGACTGCAAACAAAAAGCCCAGCTGAACCTGGCTTAAGCCCATAGGAGTTCCCCTCTGCAGGGAGAGGGCACGCGGGAGTAGGCAAGCCGGCACCTTTCAGCTTCCTGTTCTGCCATCCTTCAGACACAGCTGCTGCGCCGCCCGCGGGCATCCCGGTCTCCTGCTAGCAGGAAGAAGGGAGCAAAGGCAGAACATCACATCTGCCCCTTAGGAGAAGCTCTCCCAGACCCTGAAACCCGTGATTCCCGGTCACATCTCTGTAGCCAAAGGTGGGTCACATGACCATTCCTCTGTAAAAGAGTCTAAAAAGGTGACGTTTTTTGTTTTCTTGCCTCTTTACAATAGAGGAGAGCTGGAAGAAGGGTGCTATGAGGCTGCCACCCCTGGGACTATAGAAATTCTGGGAAATTCTGCGAATCCATCCTTCTGCCTCCCACAAGATTAGTCCCCAAACACAATTCTCCACATTAGGGTAGGTAGTGAATATTGCAGTTCAGAAAAGGATCTCTTGCCCCTCTGCCCCTTCACAGCAGAACAGAACAGCAAGACTGGTCTTTTAGAAAACAAATACTTCGGGAGTTACTTCCTAGCGGGTCAAACCTGTCCTCTTGGCAGCAAAGGTGATTATTTTTCTTAATTACCATTACTTTGCATCTTGGCTTGTGAACTGTCAGCGTCTTAATTTACCTGAAGTCTTTCCACAATCAGATTTTTCTGGTACCTAACTGATTTATCTGGTACCTAACTGACTTAACATAGCTTTCACTGTGGAAGTGAATCAGAGGCCCAAAAACTCTTAATAAGCTCAATATGTTACAGTGAACGCTACCCTGAGGAATGCTTTATGAAAATGATGACAAGGCACGGGGTTCGTAGCTTTCAGAATCAATAAGTTACCAACTAATGAATTAAGAAGGTCTTGAACTTATACTTCACTACAGGCTTCATGTAGCAGATGCACAAATGAGCATTTGTAAATGCAGCTGTTAGTAGAAAATTTCCATTAACCCAGCAGCTGACTGTAGGAGAATCACTATAGTGTTATAAATAATGGCTAAAGAACATACACCATTCAATAATTTCAGTGATTTTGTTTTTGCCATCATTTCCTCAACTATTTCTTTGGGGATTAAACTTTTGCTTTGTTTTCATGTTTCTACCAGTCCTGACTTTTTTTGACATCAGCAGCAATTCCTGAGGTAGACAAAAATGCCCTGCTGAGCTCTTTCTCTCCATATACCAACTAAGGTTGAGGTCCAAACGCACAGACCCATCCTTGTGTAATTCACAATCCAAGACCGAAAATACAAATACAAATGTAGAGCAACACAGGGCAGTCATAAAACAGACACACCATTTAACAATGCAAGTAGCTGCCCCCGCAAACTATAAGCACCTTGCACATACCTGCTACCATCGCCACTAAGGATCTGTGTGCTGTGCCCTGCAATAAGTAGGAACTCAGGGAATGTTTGCTGAATAAATAATTTTTATAGTGATGGAGACTAAAAGGAAGGGAGGAAGGGTGACAACAGGCAGAAGACCTCACTTAGGGGAGGCAGGCAATATATGCTTGTGCAAAGACTGGGACTTTTCTTTTTCTTGCCTCTACAGAGCTACCTGGAATTAAAAGGAGCAAGAGAGAACATTTGCCTTTAGGGTAGGGTGGGAAGATGAACCCAGGCTTCTAGGCTCTCATCTGGAAGGCACAGAGGATCAAGAAGGATATGGAAAACTCACACGTGAACCTTAGGGGAAGCAGAGAGAGGAACTGGGGAGTTGGGAGGAGTTGAAAGAAGCAAACTGCTCCAGAACTCTGAGCCTCAGTTCCCTCATCCCTAAAATAAGAAGAAAAATAATACTTGCTCTGCCGATTTCAAAGAGGTGTTGTGAGGATTAAATGAGATGGTGTGCATGAAAGTGTTTTCAAAACTTGGAAGCACTATGTTAATACAATACGTCCGCTTAATGCTAATTCCATCGCAGGAGAAAGTGAGCAGGTGCTCACCCTGATGGTGAGGTCACCACGGGATGATGGCCCTTGGATATAAATAACCCAAGGGCCTTTTAAAGGATCACAGTAGGTGTCTCAGATACCCTACAAATTTTAGGGCCCCAAACTTCCTGAAATGTTTTCACACAGAATGTGTTTATCACCAGCAAGACTATATGAGCAATAAGGAACCTGAGACTGAGGAGCTAAGGGGCTAACCAGGCGCCCACAGCTGCATAAGGCAGAGCCAGGACTAGGACTGCAGCCTCCTGGCTCCTAGTCTAAAACACTGGCCATTTCAGGAAAACCCTGCAGCAAGATCAAACCCTTCAGCACCAGTTTCCCTTTGTTGTTTCAAGTTCATACAAATTAATGAGCAAGAACAAGGAGAGATGATATCACCACCCAGGACTTGGAATACCTCACCTAAGAACAATTTTCACAGGGAAAGTAACGGGCACCATGTTTCATCTAAATTGGTTTTCTTCCTGCAAGCCAAGTGCATCTGTTTTCCCAGGAGAAAGCTGGGTGCTTATGGCCTCCCTGTGGAGTTCTGCATGGAGATATGACCAGATGGGAGCGTCACGAAGAGCCAGACACCCTGGGCTCCATAACGAAGAGCTAGACCTGTATTAAATCACGGAGGGGTCCCATCTGTTTGAAAGGTTCTGTGCTTTGAGCCAGACTTGATGATGGGCAATACATTGACTTAAAGTGTTATGCTAAAGAGTTTGTCTTAATTAGTTCAGACTGCTATAACAAAAATACAATAGCTTGGTGGGTTAAACAACAGGCATTTATTGCTCACATTTCTGGAAACTGGGGAGTCCAAGATCAAGTTGCCGACAGATCTGGTGTCTGTTGAGGGCCTGTCTTCTGGCTTGTAGATAAGTTAACTTCTCCTGTATCCTCAGGTGGCCGAGAGAGAGAGACAGAGAGAGACAGAGAGAGAGATCATCTCTCTCTCTGTCTCTCCATACAAAGGCACCAATCCCATTGACCTAATTACCCCACTCCAAATACTATCACATTTGGGGTTAGGCTTCCACATGTGAATCTGGGGGAAACAGACATGCCGTCCATTCCACAGTTGTGAGTGGTTTTTCTTCCTTACCTTGCCTGTTTGACCTGATGTTGACTCTGTGTGATTTATATCCCTCTAAGGAGTGTAAGCAATGGCCCATTTTTGGTTTCAATTACACAGATCATTTTCCTCCCCACTAAAATGAGAGTAGGATGAATATGCAATAAAATAGTTTTGTGAATCCTTAGGTATTAACAAATAGCTGGAGAGGTATGGCAGGTCCAGCTGCTGAAGCGCTGTGAATGCTGTGGTACAGAAGACGGCATCTGCAGTTTAGGAAGATGACGGATGGCCGTGCAGAGGACGGGGCTAGAAGGGGAAAGAGGCGGAGAGGTGATGGTAGCAGCAAGGTCATCTGGAAGCTGTTGAGTGGTCCAGGTGGGAATATGTCTAACTAATGGAATGCAGGGGACTTGGAAAAGATGAGGCGGATACAAGATGGGTGTAGTAAATAGAATCAGTGGGATCTCACTGGAGTGGAAAAGGGAATCTGCGGCGACTGCTGGGTCTCAGACTGAGTTAGTGGTGTCATTGTCCAAGATAGGAAATGCAGCAAGATGGAAATGTTGGGAGTCGGAGGAGATAAAGAATTTCATGTTGAGTTTCAAATTTGAGTTTGGGGGCCAGCAGGAAATCTAGACAAAAGTACTGAGTTAGAAGTTATAACGTGTAGGCCGATCTCAAAGAGAAGAGGGACATTTGGACTCCGGGGTTGTCAGCGTGGATGGCAGTGGAAGACATGGACGGCAATGTGAGCGGGTGAATAGGGAGGGTTGTGAAGATTTAAGGCAGGTCCATGGGAAAACCTGAGGAAGCGCCACTAGAGGTGTGGGAGGGAAACAAGGGGGCTGCCCTGAGGCCTTACGGAGGTGGGAGCATAAGATGGTGGCTGTAGTCAATAAAACCAGAGGCCCAAGGCCCTAAAGAGGTCAAAAAGCTGCAGAAAGGGGATTGATTCTAAAGGGCAAGTGCTCATCAGGACCCAGAGAAAATCAACGTCAGATGGAGACCAGGGTCTGGGATGTGGCCATAGGAGGAGCTGTCCAGTGTGGATTCTGAGACCTCATTCCTGTACTATGAGCCTTCACCAGAGTCTCAAGCTGCCTCTTTTTCTCTTTTTTATTCCCAACCTCCCAAAATCTTCCAATTCAACCAGTCTCACTCCCGCATACAATATATCAGTGCCTGACATAAATTCTGTTGTTTTCTTGCTTTGGAATTAGGTCAATGGGGCAGTATTCGTTGGACAATAAATTGGGGCTATTTGACCAGAAGACAAAACCGGGTTTCTACAGACACAGAAGAAATGGTAGAATGAAGTCTTATTTTCCAATCTTTCTGTAAATATTTGAATCCGATGTCATTTGCTGATGATGATTGATGTGTGAGTGATTGTGAAGAAGATTAGAAGGACACGCTTTATTGAACCTCAGCAGTTTCATGTCACACAGTCATAAGAGGGCAGGATGAGGGCCGCACGGCATCTGCACGGGTCTGGTCATAGATGGCGCTGGGAACTGTACTCTGTGTACTAGGAGCAGTGGATGTCTAGCCTGATAGGAGCGGATGGTAGAGGAACAAACAGCTGACAACATATTTTAATATTACTGCAGTTAAAAAAATAATGACTGATATTTATTGAACCTGTACCAGGCACTACATGCGTTATTTTGATTAATACCCACAGCACACGTAAGAGATAAAATAATAACTACACTTACATATCACTGACCAAGTGCTTTACAACAGCCCCATGGATTGGGCATTATGGTTATCGCTGTTTTTCAGGTAAGGAACCTAAGACACAAGGAGGTTAAGGAAATGCATTCAAAGCCAAGCTTGTAAATGGTGGAGCCTGAATTTGAATGTAGATTGTTGGAAATCAGAGTCCAGAACTTATGTAGAATGCTGTCCAGCATTTTCATAGGCTGTTTACATGTGAAGAAAATAAGGCACAGAACAATGAGCCCCTGAACGCAGTCATGAAGCTGGAATTTGAAGCCACTGAAAACCAATGAACAATTAAGAGGGAAATTGTGGTTCAAGATAAAAGACTTGTCTAATTGGCAAAGCTACGCATCAATGAAATGGGCAGCCCAGTGGGGCTATGAGTCACCTATGCCCAGAAGCATCCAGGAAGAGCGGTAACAGTACTATCTCTTATCTACATCCCCTTTATAATGTCCAAGGTGCTTTATAGGGAGCCTCCCTTTCTTGGTTTTGGATGTGATGACCTAGCTGGGTCTTCCACATCTACTCTGGTCAAGGACTTTAAGCTGAGACTAAATTATCTTGACATGCCCACTACTACCTGCTGTCACTGACATTTGAGTTAGTTGCAAAAGATCCCAAATGGTTTTTGACAATTGGGCAGCATTTGCTGAACAATGTGTGTGTTTGTGCACGTGTGGTCCTCATTCATTGATTTGCTCATCCAACTAACATTTCCTGAACATCTGTGAAGGGCTAGGCTCTGTCTATGTGTCAAGGATTCAAGAGGAAGAAGGCATGGACCCTGCAGGAGAGGCTGTTAATGCCCTGCTCTTAGTCTACCCATCCTGGAGGTAACCTCCAGACAGGTCCCATAGCCAGACCCAGGCTTCCAGCCTCTCCATGCCTTTGGTGTGTCCTCTGGCCTCAGCTGGCTTGGCCCATGCACAGGGGCATCCCTCAGCCCATGAGGGGAAGAAGTTAGTGGATAAATGCCCTGGCCTCCTTGCTCTTTGGTGGGACCATGCGAGGTGTACTTCTTACAGACTGTCCAATGCTCCCCAACAGAACTGAGCCCCAGTTCTGGAATGCACAGTAGGGATGTTGCTAATGCTCCTGCTCTCATCTCTCCTCCACTCCTGTCTCACTCTTTACTCGCTCGCTGTGCTTCTTGGGATCATTTCCTAAATACACTACTTGCACTGAAATCTTTGTCTTAGGATCTGCTTTGGGGAACCTGTCCTCAAGACGCTTCCAACCTAGTAGCCTGGGTATATGCATTACTACTGAAACTGCAGGTTCACTTGAGTAAACTACACCGAGAAAATCAGAGGCACTGACTGTCCTTCGAAGGGACAAACGCCTCAGTGGCCGGCCCTTTCGGTGCCTGCAGGTCGGAATTTAACATGGAATGAAGTCACTCAGGAACACCTGCAGGGCAAAGCCAGCCACAGCACCCACGCTGCAGAATGAAGCTCTGGCCCATGAAGGTGGAATTCCTAAGTGTTCTGCAGCACCGTCATCCATCCATGTACCAGGAAAGGGAAGGAGAGCACAGAAGGAAAGGGGGACCATTGCCATATGCCGTGTAAAGCCTGGTTGTAGCCATGACTGCCTTTGTCTTCAGAGGAGCACACCCTCGGCCTCAGCAGACCCTCTGCCCCTGGACACGGGGTCTTCATGACAGGGGCTTTGGTTTGTGGTTTCTGGTGGAGTCAGGGGAAACTTGGAGAAGCCAGACTTCATGTCCTCACAAGGGCAGCATCAAGAGGAAGGGTAAATAGCCTCTAACAGCTAATGTCCTTTTGTGCCAGTGTCCTTGAAACACAGACTTGAGCAGATTAGGATCACAGCCACAGCCTTCTCTAAGGCCATCTAGTGCCCCCTCGTCAGACATGTGGTCTGTGCCAAGAGGATCACCGTGTGAACTGCCGGGTCTGCTCCCCACTGAATCTCAGTTAAGTTTAATCATGTCTAGCAAACTATTAGAAAAGCTTCAGACCAGTCCACATGATAAGCTGATTAGCATGAGGGCTTTTATTATAAGGAGGAAGCTTTGAGCTCTGCTCCCTGGGGGAAAGAAAGCTGGCGCGAGGTGTCTGTCCTTTGCCGGTCTCCAAGGGATGGGTCGTTGAAGCCTGCGGAGAGGACTTCAGAAAATGCAGGAGTCGCTCACATCCTGAAGCACTCTGTGGCTTGCAGACGCCCAAGCAGAGCTGCTCTGGGCCCCCATGTTAGCAGTGGGACACAGTTCAGGAAAGACGATCCTCTCCATTTCCCCCTAGAGCAGGGCAGAGGAAATGCAGGACCACGAGGCCGTCTCACGGGGTTTCAGGCTTGGGGGCCCCGGCAGCAGAGACGGCAAGCAGCCATGCCCTGTTTGCTCACTGACAATGCTGCAGCCTCCAGGCACCCCTCATATGAATGACGGTGCAGACCACGAGGCAGAGACTGGAAAAGAGACCTGCGAGAACTCTGGAGCTCTGATAAAATACCCCCAGGGATCCCAGAAGTAGCTGGCAGGCATGTTTTACTGGAACAGAGAAATAATTTGGCCTCTTTTACCTGGGGGTAGGAATTAAATGAGCAATTTTAAAATTCCAAATCAAAGGTTGGGAAACCTGGCCAAAACTTGCATTACTATGTCCTGGAGAGGCTGAACCGGTAGCTGCTCAGCAGCTCCTGGGAAGCCACAGGCAGGCCCACATGGCCTTCAAGCCCTAAGCCAAAGTCAGGTCCAGCATCAGTAGGATATGCTGCCTCTGGACATGGACAATGAACTTCTGGCCAGTAAACCTAAGTGTTTCCAAAACCCAGTTGTTCAAAATTTGACTTTAAAAGTATCCAGCTCATCATCAACTGTAACTACAAACTTATTTTCATTTTGTACCTTTATCCTTAGCTATTCTATGCATAGGTGCAAAAGCAAGCTATGTACCTAGGAACTTTGTTGCTTTGAATTAGGTTGCCAGATTTAATAAATAAAATACAGGATATCCTGTTAAATTTGAATTTCAGATAAACAAGGAATAATATTTAGTATAAAAAATTAGTTTGCAATATTTGGGACATATTTGTACTAAAAATTATTCATTATTTATATAAAATTCAAGCATAACTGGGAGTCCTGTGTATTCTCTGGCAACCCTACTCTGATTAGCTCTTTCCCTAGAGAGCAGAGCAACCAAACATTTGGATAAAGGAAAAGTTCTGTAGTCCTCTCTCTTATGGGGTAAAACTGAGGTGGCTGTTTATCTTTTTAAAAATGTGTTCCCCATTTGCTTCCCAAAAGGATCAAAATGGCATAGAATAAAAGGCACAATCAGACCATTAAAACAGAAATAGATAATCAAAAGGAAATAGGAAGGGATGGGGAAGTTTGAATTCCCAAAGCCTAGACTGATGTGGTTGCTATCGATCTTTACATTTGCTTCTGAGAAGACCGGAGCCAAAAGTAAAGGAGGCAGGGGATTAAGACTTTCTTCTAGTCCTAAGTCTTAGAGGACTTCATCACGTAGGTCATTATACACAGAACAGCATGCTAACCAGTGGCATCCGAAAGGATGGCGGGATTTGGAGCTCAGACACCTGGACACCGGGGCCTCACACCATTGCTTCTGCTCTCTCTCCTCTCTTATTCATCTACAGTGTGACTCACCCAACCAAACACATTACAAATGTAAGATATTGTTACTAGAGCTAGGACTATGGATATAACACAGGCAGTAATATGCTCTGCGAGGGTTTTACAGAAGGCACCTAAACATTCTTCAAATGACTATTACATTAACCCTTGATTTTAAAAGACTAGGACATGACATTAAAATGTGATTTAGCAAAGGCCTCTCTTGTAGGGTGGGTCATAAAACCAAAGTCATCTTGGCCAGCCACTTGCCTCTTGAACTTTGCAAATGAGATGAAGATAAGGGCTGGCTATGGGTGCTGGGGCCTTACAGGGGACATGCAGGACCACGTATACCTGGGACAGGTATACTAACCAGCCTTTCTTTACCATTGCTGATAATCTCCCCAGCCTAGAGCCCGAGGGTAAGTTATCCTGGCCTAAAAGCAAACCAAAAGCAAATGGGAGTGCCTGTCCAAACCCAAAGCAGGGCTGCAGGCAGTATTCTCCAGGATTGACAATGCTTGGCCAGAGTGATAACAGAAGGGAAGACGTGTCTGTGGATGCCACAGGATCTGCAGGCAGGCTATGGAAGGCAAATGCCTAGTCACTGAGAAATGGCTGCCCGCAGCCAATGGGCTTTCAGAGTGACTACTGGCAGGCTCCTTCTGCGTCAGCCACATTTGTATGGTGCCCTCTTCTCTTTCAAAGGGGAGGGCCAAGAGCTCTCATCCTGCTCACAGAATTCCTAGAGAAAACATGCTTCATCTTAGAAATAATAACAGCAATCATTAGACGCTGGGCTATTTTATATGTCTGACCTCATTAAGTCCTTGTAAGAAGTTCTATCATTACTTCCATTTTATTATCAGAAAATAGGTTTGAAAATGATCCTTTCTACCAGGTGAGTAGGGGGAAAAAGACCCTCTGGGACTCTGGAAAGATTGTTCAGTTTTCTGTTCTTACATGCAAGACTGGTTTACTCGAACTGGGAGAGGTTCAAGACCTGAGGGCCAATTATTCACAAAATTTAAATAGTGATCCAGTACCTACTAGGAGAATAGCATTAAGCCAATCACAGGAGAGCACAGGTGGCTGCTGTCCAGTCCAGTCTGCTGACAATCTAGTCCAGTCTACAAATGAACCAAGGCACAGTGTACCTGCCCAGGAAAGGTACCTCCAAGGCCTGGGGTCACACCCGATTCTGACCAACAGCCTTTCAGGGGTGAATCTGAATATCAGAGGCAACCAGAGGTGCCTGATAAGAGGACCTTGTGTTGCACTGTCTGGTTCAGGGCCCAGCTGGCAGGCTCTTTTATTGGCACCTTTGAAGAAGTTCCCTGATACTTAAAGATATATACAGGCCTTTCAAACGACGGGAGTTCAGAGTGACTTTGTTCCATTGAAGACATTTCTTTGCCTTACTTTCTGCCAGAAATGGTTGCCGTTACCCCTAGGCAGAGAAACCAGGAGGAGATGTGAGGGAGGGTAGACAGGGTGACCTGGTCTGGAAGCAGACAGCACTGGTCAGGGAGGTGAGGGTGGATGGCCACAGAGGTGGGGGTGAGGTGTGCACAGCTCTGGATGCAAGACAAGCTGGCCCTCCACGGGACTGCAGATCCCCATTGCCAGGTTTCGGGCGACCTGAGGCTTTCTCAGTGGGCGCCTCTCGGGTGCCCCCTTTTTCCGAGCCAGTGGCCTGCCCTAAGGGGAGCTCCTACTTTGCTTTGTGTACTTCTTGCATTTTTAAACAGCAGTTTCCCAGAACATATGCTCTCTTCCCTCCTTCCCAGTGGCCTTTCTGCACAAACAGCAGATTGCCTGCTTCTGTCATCTTAATCCAGGGAAGGAAAGAAACATTCTAATCATGTTATTTTTCTCTTCTTCTGCCTGCAGTTAGCTATATGAGCCAACAGCCCTCCTCCTCAGCCTCTCCCCATCCTAACACCCTACGCAGGTGATTTTCCCGGGCACTTCTTACTAAGCCTGCCTCCCTTTGACCAAAGGGGTTCTTTTTAAACAAACACCTTGCGTTTTTTTAGACCTCTGCTTCCTTTGACCTCCTAGAAGTCAAATTGCCATGAAGTCACTGGAAATGTCTTGATTTCTACTTCCCCAGGGTATTAAAGACCCCAAATCAGGTGGAAATCCATGGAGGCCAGCAGCATCAGTAGCATGCTGTGCCTCCTCCTCGTGGGGGTACCGCACCACACAGCTCTGGGGACATCACCCACCCGGGACTGTCTCTGACAGCCATGCACTGCGATGCACAGATGTGGTGTGAAACAGACACCATGTTGATAAAGCAAACATAATGAAGGGCAACAAAATTCTGGGATTTTTTTTCTCATGAGGACTACTTTAATGTTTGTTTTGAAATATCACATAGATTCCCCTCCGGTGCTCTTTGTTTGGGACACAGACTCATGAGTACCCCACCCACTGAGTAATCCAGCACTGAGCCAATCCACCAGGAGGCTCCAAAGCTCTGTTCTTTGGCAGGTGCCCCCATGTACCAGAGAACTAGAATGGGCATGTTTAATTCTGAGAGAGAAAGAGTAAGGTGAGCATTAAGACTTGCTTCCTAGAAGAGTGAGTCACCATAGGACAGTATCTGAAAGAATCTGAGATTGAAACAGGCTAAAGTCAAATGCCTTCCATCAGCCTTGCAGAGATGTTAAATGACATCAAACACAGTGGTAATGGAGATTCTCTGCCTTTCACAGGCTCTCAGTTTACATAATTTGCCCCAGGCCTGCCTCTGGAGCTGCTGTGAAGAACAGGGGCCTGGCACATCGCTTCCCAGCAGGTAGAAAGGTGGGCAATGGCGGGGTCCCACGCCAGAAGGCAGGTGTATCTGTTGGAAACAGCGACCACCCCACAAGCGGGTAAAGCCAAGAGCATCTAACACAGGAACAGGCTGTGCCAGTTTCTTGGTTCGGGTCTCCAGGGGACCCAGAGATAAGGATTCAAGCACAAGTAGTTTCACTGGGAGGTGATCCCAGGACATACAAGAACGAGTGGGATGGGCAGGGGAAGGAAACCAATCTAAAAGGTTCATTATCAAGCATATTCCCAGGATGGCACTAGAGCTCACTTCTTCTGGGAGCCCAGGGAGCCAGTGTAGGACATGCCTCAGGGTTATCCCCGCCCCCAGAGGAGCTGGGGTATTTATCTATCAACCCTCCTTCTGAGTTGCAGCTGCTTCCAGGAACGTTAATTCTCCAGCTTGCTCTGAACACAGGCTGAGCATGCTCCAAAGGCCAGAACCAGACTTGGCCAGTGAGTCTCAGGTGTTCTAGTAAACAGGCTTTACCTTGTAAAGGTGAATAGCTAGAAGATAAGGGTAGGGTACTACCATCTCTGACACCTGTCAGAGTGGAAGAGCTGAGAAGCCCAGCAAAAGACAGGCCACCCAGGAATGCATAACAGCAGAAAGCGTCCACCACTTCTAGGCAGGAGTGACGAAGATGGGAAGCAGTGTTCCCAGGATCCAGAGGTTGGGACCACAGGGTAGTAGCTAGAACCAAGCAAAAAGGGATGGCCTTACAGGAGCAGCACGATGGAGAAAATACATCCACGCCAGAAACACTGCCCAGAGCAGAAGCAGTGCACGACGCCTTGGCTTCTCTCTCCCTGCCTCCCTTCAGTCTTTCACCAGGGACCAAATGTAGCTGAAGCCAGCTAACAGGGGAGCTGGAAAATGGAGGCTTCAGGGGTCAGTGGCCACCCTCCCCTTCTCAAGCAACATGCCTTCCCCCCACAACCCCAACACCCATGATGGGGAGCAAAGCAGGGGAAGGGCAAGGAATGGATCTGCCAGCAAACTGGCCAAGGATGGCACTGGTGGATGTGAGTCAGTTTTCCCCCACCATGTCCTCTACACATGTACCCCTTACAGTAATATGATGAAGAGGAGTTCTAGACAAGGACATATCAGTCCCTGTGTGATCCGGGACTCTGTCCTAAGAGGACAATAAGGGTGGGACCCCAAGTGTTCATTAGTCACATGATCCACATGGTTGACCCCCAAATTCCTAAGAGTGCGTGCAGCAGAGGACCATGGTGCGGTGTGGGGTCTACAGGAGGGGAGCCCTCACCTGCTGCAGGGATTCGGGAGGTTTCAGAAGTCCTGGGGGAGAGGTACAAGGGCTGCTGTGGTGAAGCTGAAAGGTCGTGAAAAGTCCATTCATGGTTCAGCAACATTTTCTAAACTATGCCCTACTAAATAAATAGAATAACTAAATATTATGTACTCTTCTAGAAGATTCACAACATGTACTAGCATATATTATAGGCTCTGAGAAGTCCTACAGCATTTCTCAAAGCTTGTGTCTAGAAATCCACCCCTTCTTATTTTTAATGTGGAGTGAAAAGTGCCTTTACAATCCCAAGGAAAAATATTCCATAGCACAAAGTTTAAGAAACACTAAAAAATTTGCAATTAGAATATTGTTGAAATCTCAAGGAGGGCATATTTATATAGTTTCTGGTAGGGTCTTGAACCAAAAAAAGCATGATAAGCCACTAAGTATCAGAACATCCGCTGGTGTGCTGAAGCCAGCTTGCTGTGGCTCATGAATGCCAATGTTAAATTTCCTGGAATTTTAAAAGCTCGTTGCTAAACACAGCCATTATTTCAAATTAAATCATATGACCATATAATTAAATATGTTTTATTAAAAACAGAAGTAATAAATATTCAAAACTCATCACTATGCAATTATTTTACTATTGTCTGTGTTCTATGGGTGATTTGGGTCTATGGTGTCAGTTGAATGGAAACATAATTTAATGGTGTGCTATGTGTTTTTCTTCCCAACTCCATGCTCAGTGATGTTACATAGGTAGCTTGAAATCAGTCATTATAGGAGTATTTATATGATGGAAATCAGAAAAATGCTATAATTCATGGCTTGATTTATTATCTTACTGCTTGTTGAGGCTTATGAAAAACAGAAAATGTTAATTATGTAAATTAAACTTAAAAGTTGTTCTGTAGCCATTGCTCTGTGAATCACACACACACCCACACTAAGGTGCTATTCCTTCAGTACTCAAACACTAAAATCCAGCTCAGCAAAGAACTCACTAACATCACTGATGGATTGATGAAGTTTTGACATGCACAGTGCCAAAGCTGAAAAAAGTTTCAATTTAATGGATATGATCTGCACAGAGTACAAAATGGTTTAACAATACATTACGTATCAGAGTAATGATGATACACTTATTGGGAAAAGAGAAGATTGGGACGCAGCTCCATTTGTTGAAATATGGTTGAATTGCAACCATAGCGTGGCTGCAGATACAAGGGTTCAGCAAAAATCATTTAAAGCATTCTGTGAGAATCAAGTGGCTCTGTGGAATTTACAGTAGAGTATTATGTATATAATTATTATTTATAAATTGTGAGCTACATTTCCCTCATTTGTGGAGTATAACAATGAAGCAAAACTGAAGGAACAGAACAGCAGCAGACTCAGAGACTCCAAGAAGGGACTAGCAGTTACCAAAGCGGATGGGAGGGGACGGTGGGAGGGAGGGAGGGAGAAGGGGATTGAGGGGTATTATGTTTAGTACACATGGTGTGGGGGGGCCACAGGGAAAACAGTGTAGCACAGAGAAGGCAAATAGTGAATCTGTGGCATCTTACTGCACTGATGGGCAGTGACTGCATTGGAGTATTGGTGGGGACTTGACAATATGGGTAAATGTAGTAACCACATTGTTTTTTTATGTAAAACCTTCAATAATACCTTAATAAAAAAGAACTTAAAAAATTGTGTGCTACACATCCTTCATTATCAGTAGAATTTATAATAAACTTACATAGATATTTTCTATGTAAGTGCATTTACTTAAAGGTGATTCAGCATTAAGACCCTGAAGGTGCCTTCTGATCCAGATATCTCTAAATATAGAAAAGTATTGTCTCTCATCCAAAGAATCACCCTCAAGTGCTTCTTTCAGTTCAATTCACCAAGTATTTGCTGAGCATCTATCGTGTGCTAGAGCAGTTTCATTAAAGCAGAGGGTCTTAAGAAATCTGTGAGACATTGGAGTTTAACTTCCTCACTTTTTAAATTGAGATAAAACTCACATAACTTAAAATTCATCATTTTAACCATTTTAAAGGGTACAATTCAGTGTTTTTTTAGAATATTCACAATGTTATGCAACCATCACTGTCTAGTTCCAGAACATTTTTGTCATCCCCCAAAGAAACCCAGTACCAATTAAGCAGTCGTTGCCCATTCCCCCTCCCCCTAAGCGCTGTCAAACACTTCATCTACTTTCTATCGCTGTGCATTTGCCTTTTTCAGACGTTTCATATGAATGGAGTCATACAATGTGTAACCTCTGTCTCTGGCTTTTTTCACTAGCATGTTTTCAAGGCTCACCTATGTTGTAGCATGTATCCATTTTATGACTGAATATATCCATAATATTACCATATTTTAAAATTCAGTTTTATTCATTCATCAGTTGATAGACTTTGAGTTGTTCCCACTCTTTTTGGCTATTATGAATAATGTTGCTATGAGCCTTTATGTACAAGTTTTGTTTGAACAGGTTGTTAGTTCTCTTGGGTATGGAATTGCTGGGTTATATGACAACTCTGTATGTAATTGTTTGAGGAACCAGCAGACTATTTTCCACAACAGCTGTGCCATTTTACGATCCCACCAGCAACGCCTCAATTTTAAAATGAGTATTCGACAGCCCAGGAAGGCTAAGTGACTTGCACGGTCACAACAGAACTTGAGCTCCAATCAAGCCTCCCGACATACACTCCAAAGCTCCTTTACCAGTGGCCCCACTCAAGGGCCCATGCAAGATGCTCTTTCCTTTGTGTAACTTAGGGCAGAAAAGTAGTCAGTGTAGGAAAAAATCCAGTATTGGTGAAAACAAAAAGGATGAGTTTTCAGATGAACTGAATTAACCAGAAAATTCAATTAATCAGAACGCACACCTCATTTACTCCCCTACCACCAACCCTGATTTTCACCTGCACTGACCCAGCTCCTCAGAGTTCTGCTCTACCAAAGCGAGCTCTTCCAGTAATGCGCTGGCCTTAGCACAAGTGCCTGGAACAGTAAGATCACTGTTTAAGCCCGTTTTGAAGGCACTTTCCTGAGAAAGAAGCCTTGACTCTTGCCCCGTCTTTCTAGCCCCTGTCATTTCTTCACCCAGGCTCGTCCGAAAGCAGCCTCTCAGGGCCCACTGCCTCCCGTTCCTCCGGCTGCCCTGGCACCTGTGTCAGAACTGTCCCCTGCTGACCACCCGGCCGAACACTACTCACATCATTCTCCCGCCGTACGTGACTGATTTCTCAGAGGTCAAGCCCTTCTCAAGTTGGGGTCCACCCCCTGTACGGGTAATAGCCACACCCACTCACCCACTTTGTGCTCAGGTCAGACCATAAGAACCGCAGCTCTCTCAACATGCCCAGCATCTTCATGCTTTTGAGATTTTTCCACACTACAGTTAATCCAGGAGACAATGCTGAGAGCCAATCCAATTTATGTGCCAGTCCAGACATTCAAATTAACACATTTCCTGCCTTCAAAGAATAAACTCACAGCTACCATCATAGGTGAAGCTCCCATTAAGCAAATAGTAACAACAGAATCTAATATAAAATAATAGATTTGCAAAGTACAGAAGTAGAACACAATAAGAAATTATTAATTCTCTCTAGGAATAGTTCATAAAAGGCTTTACAGAGCATGTAATACCAGGAAAAAGGCTTTCAAGGGTGAAAAGGAGTTTGTCAAGTAAATGTGGAAGAAAAGCAGTCTAGGCAGAAGGAGTAGCTACTGAAAAGGCAGAGTGGCAAAAACGGAAAGACATGAGAGGATTCATGAGCAGTTCTGGAGATCTGGGCAGAAGGAGACAGGCTAGTGGATGGCAGGACTTGGGCCTAAAAACGTCTGGCAAAAAGCTTACCTGCCAACTAAGGAGTTTGCACTTGACTTTGAGCAGAGGAAGGATAGTTTGCATTTAGCTAGATAATTCAGGGGTCATTTTAGGAAGTGATTTGAGGGCCCCAAAGAGCGGAGCCAAGAAGACTCTTACAGCAGTCCGAGTGAGAGACTATGAGGCCTGGCCTCAGGCTGTGGGGTGATGGGGATGGAGCAGGGAGAGTCCACACCTCTTCTTCACCTGGTAACCCGCTGCCGCCCAGTGCACACAGTTCCCTTGGTGCAATCAACCACCGCCTTTTCTGTTCTCTAGCACTCCACACAGACCCACTACCACAGCACTCCCCGTGTGGAATGAGTTCTCATTAACAGTCAGCTTCCACCCATCTCCAGACTGCAACTCCAGGAAGGCAGCAGGCAGGATACATTGTATCCCCAGCATGTAGCACCCTCTCACTTCCCACAGTGCTTCTCGAACTTTCAGCAAAATGCAGATTTTAATTCAGTAGGTCTTGGGTGGAGGTAAGAATCTGTATTCCTAGCAAGCTCCCAGGTGCATGCCACAGACTACCCATTGAGTAGCAAGGACTTAGCACGCAGACTTACTAACTGGGCAAGAGCTGCTCCAGAACATAGGCTTATAGCACACCCTTTCGCTGCTTCCTGGTCCTCAAAAATGGACTTCATGTCATGTGGCATTGCATCTCCAGTCAGGGAGAGAAAAATTCTGGTGAAAATTCTCCTTGACTAAATCCCTTATCTTCAGTGGAAATGCACACCATTATTTTGTGAGAATGGTGAGCAAGTCCAGATCCTTGGGATAGACACTGAGTAACAGGCAAGTTACTCATCATATTAATGAATGTCCTTGATAAGCAGAAGCCCCTTGAATAATTGATGAATGAGACCGTTCAGTGTTTGCTGCAATTCTGGCCAACACTGCTCATTATGGGGATGATTCACTCTGTTCTAAGGAACAAATTGTTCCAAGGTCTAACTCCACTTCCCTTGCCATTTTTTTTTAAATAAAAAGCAGGCACCTGTGGAATTCATATGCATGCAGTTGTGTCCAGAATAGAAATGAGAGAGAATTAATTCATGACCAAAGCCCATAACAGAGCAACCTCAAGGGACCCTGCCAGGGTGCTTAGCTTCAGGAGCAACTTCTTTCTTCAGATATGAGAAAGAAAGAGCTATATCAAATCTCTGCTGGTGATGAAGATTTCAAGAGCAGGATGAATTGAAATGAGACCGTCTCCCCAATAAGGCTTGTTATTTGCTAGGTTTGGCAAAGGGGCCATTGGTATTCAAATTGTATGCCTAGATTTTAGACTGTACATCTGGGAGCTAATTTAGTGTGTCCAGTCCTGTTAGCCATGTGTTCCTAAGTGCTTAGGGTTGCCTTGTGACTTGGATCCAGAGAACAGTTTAATTTTGCTCTCAAAGTTTGGTGGTTTAACAAGCACATGTCAAGCTGCTATGGCTTGCCTATACCCTTTCTCTGCTCCCCAAGTTTGGAAATTTCTCTGTTTCATCTTCTCAATTTACCATTTTGATGAAAAGTCACCCATTTATTTTGTAAAATGAAGAAAACCTGACAATTTCATTGGACACATTTCAGTAGTGATTTTTACATGTGCATATTTGGCCCTGATGAAACCCTTAGTAAGAGAAGGAGAAAGCAGTAGCCTGGGACACAAGAGCATCGTCTTTATACAACCAGAGAGACTTCAAAATTGAGAGAGTCAGGTGGTCCTGCAAGCCCTCCTTGCATGGAGGCCCAAGTGTGAGCCCTGGAAAAATACCATCTATCTCTTTCTAGTCCTAAATCCTGCTCCTAAAGTAGCTCAAATGATGCTACTATGACTTGGCCCTGTCCCCAGAGTATGATCTGGATTGAGTTGAGCTGAAAAACTGGACCTAGCCATGGCTCTGTTGACTGTCTCCAGCAAGGCTTTTAGACTGACCTGGGCCTTGGGCCCACCAGACAAGGGACTAGCTATCCCTGCCAGATTGGAACAAACCACTCCATGAGGAGTCTTCAGAATCTAGATGAGCAGCTGCTGGTGGCGGGACCACCAGAAAAGAAAACAGCCTTCCTTACCCCCAGCATGATTCCAACCACATTCTTAGGATCTCAGGAGTCAGTGGCCCATTGAGGATGGAAGATCTTTAACACCTTTGTTCCACTCCTTCCCCATGAGATTTTCAATAGTTGGCTATATGTGAGAGCTGGAAATGTTATGGAAAGGCAACAATTCTCAGTCTCCTCTCTTGTTCTTTGACTCCTTTGGCATCTATTGCCTGTTGTTGAAATTTGGCCTGGCAAGCAAACTTCTGCTGCTCTCGGCGATGCTCATTTGGAAGGAGCAGTGTATGGGCAGCATTCATTTGTTTTCTGGCTGATTCTACAGCAACTGAGGATACTGGTCCAGATTCTCACTCCACCTGCTCTTCCTTCATTCCCACCTGCACTGCTGCTTTCAAGCCCAGGTTCTCCTTAATGCCCAATGTCCTGCATACCACAGAGATGGCGCTGACAAGAAAGAGGCGGGAGCATGTGCTGGGTAAGGATGCCACACCAGGCATGCTGAGGGCTGCTCGCCCACAGTTCCCTCTCGGCTGGGACAGCCCTTCTTTGGCCAAAGACAGAGGAGCACTTCAAGGGACTTAGGAAAGTGCCCTGGATGCCAGTGTTGAGAGAGAACTTACAGGTGAGCAATCACCACCTGCCTGTTATGGGAATCCTGTCTTTACTGTCCTTCCCTAGTAGCCATGCAGGAGGCACTTAAATAGCCCATATTTAGCCTGGATGTTCTGAGAAGCAGATATAAGAAAGGAATAAACATGCAAAGATTTTATTAGTGGAAATGCCTGAATGAAAGACATAAGAAAAGATCGAGAGAAAGCTAGGAGAGCATCACCAAGAAGCAATTCTGACCCCAACTGATGGAAGAGAGAGCAGTTGGGTGAAAGCATGCTGGACTGCATGCAGTTCAAGGAAGTGCCAGCAAAGCCTTCTGGGAGCCCTTGAGCCCAAAGTCAGCGGGCCATGTTTCCCTGGCATGGAGCCACTTCAGTATCCCCGCCACCGGCAGGGAGCAGCCTATGGGAGACAGGCCCTGGGTGCAGATGCCCCAGTGGTATTTGTCCCTCCCACCTGGGTGCCCATGGGCTCAGCAGTCTCGTCTACCCTGACTCAGCCTAGCACCCTCTCCAAACATGGAGAAAGGATAACCAGGCATCTCGGTGCAGCCAGACCAGAGCAGAGTTAAGAGGCCAAGCCTGAAATGTAGGAAGCTGCAGAAACTCAAGCCTGCCTCTCATGGGCACTTAGGACAGCAATTTGACCAGTGCTCCAAGTCCACAGGTCACAAGTATCAGGCTTGTCCTGGTTGAAAGGGGATGGCTGTGTGCTGGGTCTACAGTATTTCATTTTAACTCAGAAGTTTAACTCTGCTTATAATTAAAACCCAATCAATATGAGTGGTCAGAAATTCTTTCCTGAAATCCATTTCCAATTTTTACCTAACCCCAAGTGACTCATTTAAATAAATGCTGAGAGAATTTAGGGGGGTGGGTTCCCAATGGGCACAGATGATTTGAAATGCCCACAAATTCAAGATCCTCCTTTGTGAAAACAATAGCAGTTCTAGGGCAGTTGGAAATAACTTTTTTGGAAAACCTTGAGGAAATGGTTTAAAAACACCACAAAATGGTGAAATCTCATAGAAACTCTTAGTGACAGTGGACAGCCCTGGAGCCATCAGACTCCTCCATGATGGGGTCTCCTGCATCGAGCCTCTGCGGCCTCTGCCGTGACATTACAGGCTTTTATCCCTAGCCTCTGGCTTCTCATGACTTTATGATGAGTCTGGGATGTTGCCATGGAAAACATCCCCAACTGGGGGACAAAACTCAGACCTTTTTTAGGTTTGAGTGTGGCTGGTACATGCTATCTTGGGGCCAGGCCTGGCTGTAACCATATCCAGAAATTTACAACACACACACACACACACATGCACCAGGAAAAGAGAAATCAAATGGGCAGCAGTTTCTGATGGTATTCCATAATTCTGTTCCCACTCAATTCTCATTTTGATAGTATGAGATCTGAAACTTAGAAATATTAAGGCTCACGGGATCTCTTACTTTCTCTTACAACCTATGTGCAGTGTGGCCAACATTACCATGAGCAACTAGAAGAAGTAAATAAGAAAGGTGTTTTTTTATTAGAGGAATAAATAAGAAAAGAGGAAAACTATGTTTTAAAGTGTAGATTCTACTCCAATAATGGACCAAAGATCCATATGAGGAAACATATAAGAGATTTATAGGAAAATACAATGATTTGTAAATAGTGTCTTCTACAACAAAATAGATGAATTTCAGAAATATTAAGTTGAGCAAAATAAGCGTCAAAAGAACACTCTCTGTACTTCCATTTATAGGAAGCTTGAAACCAATTTATGGAAATAAATGTCAAAATTGTGGTTGTCTAGGACAGAGTGAGGGAGGGGTGGGTTAAATGGAAAGGACTGTGAGGGAATCTTCTGGAGTGAGGAAGATGTTCTGTATCTTGATCTGGGTTGAATGCATTCAGCAGTGGGCTGAGTCCAGCTCATGCTCCTGAGAAGGAAGTCTTGAATAATCAGGGTAGTTTTGTGAACCAGTTGTTAAACAACTACTAGCTTAAAATTAGCTGTGGTAGGAGTACTGAAACCATGAACATCAACAAATGTTGCCAGCCAGGCTTTTTTTTCCCCAGAGAACCAGCTTACCAGCACATCCCTGAATATGTTTGTCAAATTCCATCACAGTATACACTTAAGATTCATGAGGTTTACTGTACATAAATTATGCCTCAATAAAGCACTAGTACCCAAAGGGGTAAGGGACAAAGTAGTGTCTTCAGTTAGTGGTCTAGCCTAGTTGTTCATTCATGACTTTCATGCCTGCATGTGCCTTCTCAAGCCCTCTTGTATTTTGTTTCTCAAATTAAGGCTCTCCATGACCATAGCAAATAGCTGGTTCGGCACTGGGTACTCTTGAAGCTGTTGAGCATTTAGTTCACATATAAGTATTTTTAATACAATATGTATCCCAATTTTTACCCCCAGTCTTAAAATACACTTACACACAGCATTAATATAAAAAGTTTAATATGTCAAAATCTTAACACACCAGGGCAATTATTATATTACTGAATATTAACTTAGTTCACAAAGTATTATTTTTGATTAGACAAATCCCATATAGCTTTTATGTGTTATTTTCATTATCTCCTGTGGGTTTTTTAAAAATCATAAAAGGGCACATTAGCTGTGTCAAATTTAAACAATACAAAAAGGTGAAAGAAGATACCTCTCCGCAGATACTCTCCTGAGTGCCACTCTGTAAAGGTCACCACAGTTAACTGTTAAGATTTGGCTGTCCAATCTTTTCTATATCTATGTTATACGCAAAGCAAAATATATAAGCATACATACACATAAATGCTTTTTTAAAACAAAAATGGTATGATGCATAATGTCACACAACTTGGTCTGTTTACTTAATATTCCATGGTCATCCTTCCTCTTCAGGGTAGAATAGGGCCTCCTCGTGCCTTTTAAAAGCTTCATAAGATATAGACCACCATTTACTTAACCAGTTTCCTATTACTAAAAATTCAGGCTTTTTCCAAACTGTCATCATTACAAGATGCTACAGTGAACATATTTGTATTAGGCTGAATCATTTGAAATTACTTTTTTGTATATCAAAATGGTTAATTGAAGCAATTTCAGATGGTTTGTACTCTGCATTTGTGTTTCTGTAGGATAAACTTCTTGAAGTGCAATTGTTGAGTCAAAGCACATATGCATTTTTAAATTTTTTAGTTACTACTACACTGCCCACCTAAAAGGTTATGCCGATTCACACAGTGCTCATTTCTCCATGCCTTTGATAATAATAAAAGCTTTTAATCTTTCAAATTTTTTCTAGAAAATTACACCCCAGTGTTTTGATTTGCTTTTCTTTATTATTGAGGAGGAAGACTGAATATCGTTTTATATGCATATTGCTCCCATAGCATTTAAAATATCATTTGATTCTCCTACAGCTCTCCATACACACTCCTATTCTAAAGAAGAGAATCAAATCTGTTTCAGAAAGAATTAAATAACATCTTTTAAGAAGCTGGAATGCATTTTTCTGTCTTGAAATTTCTATTTTTTTTGTTATGGAACACACAGACATGTAATGTTTCGACCCAGAGTGAATTCCTCTGACCTCAGTCTTCTGTTTTCTGAGTTTGAATCACTTGGAAAACCCACCGGCTTTGGCTCTGAGGAGAAACAGACAGTAGGACCTCAGCAAGGCTGGCGTGCTTGGCAGCCCAGTAGCCTGCCAGCCAGCAGGGAGCCTCTCCAGCTCTGAAAGGCCTCCTGGCCAGAGCTCCATTTTCTCCTAAACAAGCTTCATCTCTCTCCACTAGCACAGAGGCAATTGCTGGCTTCTGTTTAGGTGGACTAATTTACTGAATTAAGGTCGTTTGGCTTCCACCATAGCAATTAGTATGCAAATTACTGGTATATTACCTGCCGAGTCATAAATTACATTGACAAACTTAATATTCACATATTCAACATACCAGTGTGGGTAATTTTTCTATTTTTCAGTAGTTGTAGACCAGGGCAATTCACCATCTTATTGAACCATTACACATTAAATCAACAGTTGAAAAATTAAGCCTCTCTCAAAGCATTTTGTTATGCATATATTTCTTTCAGCAAGCAGTAAAGTGGAACATCAAATATGTAATGTTTTGAAGTGTACTAAACAGCTGGTGAATGCATTTAAGCTTAAAAGAGTTATTTTGTAACTTTAAAAAAGAGATACAACAAAGTAAAATCTATACCATGAAGCAGCCTATTGAATCTTCTTCACCATCATTATGAGGCAGGAACCATGGGCTTAGACAGAGTAGGGTGAGAGCCTCCGGAAAAAGCAAGGCAAGATATTTACAGTCAGAACAATGTATGCAAGGAAACCCTGTACCAAAACTGTGTTAAACGTTAAGCTCTAGAGTCATTCTTCAGTGAGATCAGTTGATACTCCTCAGATAAAGGAAAGTAGCCCATGTTTTTATTCGTAATCATGTGTAAGATTCACTTTAGCATGCTAAAAGGGACTTAATATCTCATCAAGAACAAACATCCTAAGGCCACTTTTAACAAGTCCACACCCTAAGCCCTTTATCAGTTCCCCAAAATCCTCAACTGCCTATAAATCCCCTAGACAACGCACCACCCTGGGCTCTCTTGTCCCCTCCTGGCATGAGCCAGGAGCTCTTTCCTCTCATTTTATTTCTGAATAAAAGCCTCTACCCTGGCTCTTCTACCTATGGTATTTGCTAAGTTCATTCTTTGACTCCACAAACAAGAAACCTGGCATCAGTTAGAACGAAACATTTTCTAGTCCAGGTTCCCGTAAGTGTGAAAATCATTATTAGTCCCAAGTTGGTGGTACAAGCTAATGCTGCTCACAACTAGGAAAAGGCTAGTCAACAGAACTGAAGCTTCATGAATTGTCACCAAGGTGTTGAGCTATGACATAGCATTTGGGTTTTGATCATTAACTCATTAAATTAATTATACCCACCCTTTTTTTCCTTTCTGTTTTCAGTAAACAAGTTATTGAGCCTTAAGATTGGGAAAGGGGTGAAGTAAGTCCAAGGTGGGGCCAACAACAAGTCAAGTCTAAGCGGAGCAACACATGCCTTCCTTAGGTGACCCAAGAAGCAAACTGAACCCCCATTCTGTGCTGGATCAGTGGGATGAATCCTGTTCCCAGGAGAATTTAAGGATTGTTAAAGAGTCAAAGTCCTTAGCTCTGCACCAGTGATGGAACAGCACGATAAACACTCATCACTAAAGGGTCATGGGACATGCTGGCACCAAATTCCTTCCTCCAATTCCTATCTGCACAACAAAATAAAACTACCTTTGCTTTAAGATTCTAGCCTTGCTACCAAGGTGATCAAAGGACATTTATTGATCATGAACCAGGGATCTGAGAAAGTTTACTAGAGTTGGTTAACAGGACTATAGGGAGAAAGACCCACTCACAGATGTGTGGATTAATTCTAAATTGTAAATAAATCATGTGGCTGATATCTTATGTTTGAAAAGGATTCGGTTTGCTCAGAGAATTTTTTCTTTCAAATCAAACAAAAATGTCCCCTGTGAAAATGGTGTGATGGTTAATCCTAAATATCAGCTTGACTGGGAAATGGGGTGCCCAGATAGTTGGTTAAACATCATTTCTGGGTGTGTCTGTGAGGTATTTTCAGAAGAGATTAGCGTCTGAATTGGTGAACTGAGTAAAGCAGCCAGCCCTCCCCAGTGTCGCTGGATAGTCCGGGAGGGACTGACTAGGACACGAAGAGGAGGGCAGAAGGGCTCACTCTCTGCCTTACCGCTTTCACTGGGACAAGGATTTGCACCTGCCCTCAGTGCGCCTGCCTCTCAAGGTTTCAGACCCAGACTGGTATCTCCATCACTGGCTCTCTACCTCTCTGGCCTTCAAACTACACCACGGACTTACCTGGGTCTCCAGCTTGCAGATGGAAATAAGTGGAACAGACCCTCCCGTGTGAGTAGAGAGAAGTGAGGATAATGATACAAGCAAAGTGTGCATCTAATAGTTCCTCCTCCTTTCCACAATCAATAAAAAACTACAGAGCATGGAAAGACACAAAAAGAATCCGCTTATGCCAGCCAAAAATGTCTCTGTGCATAGATTGGAAACTGAGGGTGTTTGGGCTGCTACTACATCAAATCCTGTGAGCTGTGTCTGTGACCTGACTTGACCTAAAGGTGAGTAGTGGGGAACAATACTTTCCTAAGAGGAAGGAGCATCTTTGCTACCTACATTGGCTGCCAAGATGTTGTCTCAGCCTAGTGTAACCTTAGGTCATTGCCAAAAAGTTTAAACTTTTACTTTTCAAGGGAAAAAAATCCATATCTTGCACTTAGATTCCATTTCCTCAGGAGTTTACATGTGTTGCCAAGTGTCCTGGGGGTTACTTCAGGCCTTGCCAGTTCTAAGGTGAGTTGAGAGGTTGCTGAGTTCCAGGATGGAACACAGGTCTTCCTGCTCACTCTCAGCTAGAGGCAGAATCCCAGCCTCACAAGGAGGCAGTTCCAGGGGCTGGAAATGACCCCAGGTGACAGTGACCAGACTGCTGGAAGGAGGCAATGATTCAACAGACCCAAAGGGTTGGTAATGGTTTTTTAAAAATAGGGAAAAAAAAACCCTCCCATTTCTCTATCTTTAAGTGTAGACTGAGCACAAATTTTAAAAGTTTAAAAGAAATAAATGGAAATATTATATTGTAAAAATATATATGTATGAACAAATTTTCCTACTATTTTGTGGAAACAAACTAATTTCATCATCTAGGAGTTCCCTGCCCCTCAAGTGGATCCTGGCCCTCCTTATCCACTGTGTCACTGATGTGAGGGCAGGATGGTGAGAGGAATATTTTCACTTTCTCTATTTGGTCCAGGAGTTGGATTACAGTCACATGGTTCTAGAACAGTGGAACCAGCGGATTTATATTTTTAGAAGCAATTGGCAAAGTATATATGGAAAAGAGGTCAAAAGTGATAGGGGCAAAACATAGGCAACTTGTTGTCACTGCCTTTTCTAGTGTCATCTTACTTTGCAAGTGTTGACCGTGTAAGCGTTTCTTGTCTCCCTTTAGGCATGGGGGAACAAAGCAGGCAGTCATCAAGTGACTGGCTTGAGTCAAGCCAGCAAGTTACCACTAACAACTGAGAAGTCAACCCTCCTAACTTCAAATCCATCCTTCTGCCTTGACCCACTGCCATTTACTCTTTAATCAACTGCACCTTGTTGATACTTATGGAAGCAAATCTTCAGAATCCAAAATATATTTCCCAAGAGTAGCACAGTTATTCACTGCAAATTTTTCTGAGAGCAGAGTACATTTGTTTATCATCCAAAGAAATGATACTGGAACTTCTTATTTCCTTGTCTAATATTAATTATTGATTCTACCCCCTACATGAATGAAAGCAGCTTCCAGAAATAGAGAGGATACAACCCAAGAGCCTCATTGATTTGGGACCAGAAACTTCATTAGAGAGGCCACACAGAGTCACAGTGAGGAAGCTTTGTATATTTACCCAAGGGAGTAGACCTTCAAACCATTTATGACACACACATACATATGCACATACACATATACATATATAGTAATATATAAGTAGATACAGAGAGATGAAATATATGTCTAAGAATAAGCGGCAGGAAGATAGCCTTGAACGTCGGGCCTTCACTGCCTTGAGACAAAGCTGTTCAAATTCTTCTGTCTTCCCCTCAACCTAACAATAACTGAACTCTGTGGACTCGGCTCAGAGAGAAAGAATTATTCTTTCTCAATTCTTTGGAGGAGATACTCACACCATTATAGCTTAGCTGGAGCTAGAAAGAAATAGATCATGATGTTAGGGAAACCAAAGAAATGTCAGCTCTTTTGTTTCTTGGAGGAATTGGAAAGGGGGCAGAGAAGAAGTGAAAGAAGTCAGGGGGTAAACAGTAAGACCTGTTCCCGACTTCTCCTCTCTGAGCCCTGGACAAGAGGCCACGTTAAATACACTGAGAGGAGCACCATGGGCAAGGCTATTCCCTGGTTCCCACACTGGATTCTAGGAGTAGAGGTCAAAATGCACACAGAGAGTTGGATTGGCACCCATGAGCTGACCCCGGGTCCTGCATGGGTTGAATACTGAATCAGGAGCAAGCCATAAGGCCCACTGTGGCGGAGCAGAGGCTGGAGCAGGGTACTGGGTGAAGAAGGCACAGAAACCCCAAGGGCTGCCTCCTTGGGAGAGCTGAAAGTAAGTTGAGTCATCAGGCGAGAGATGGGTTTATCTTTCCTCAGAGCACATACAAACCTAAGAATGGATCACAGGTCCACTGGTCATATATAGTGACTTTGGAGGCCCTGAGAGCACCCAGAAAGCTAAAAGCCAAGTGTACCCAGGCCATCACTTCAGAGGCCAATCAAGAATGAGCCAGTACAGAGGGCCAGTGCAAGGCCAGTCATCCCATCTCTGCACAAGGCCATCATGACATATAAATTCCCCTCCCACTTGGATGCCATCTTGGGGAAAGAAGCAAGAGAAAGTGAAAGCAACCTTCAGAGACTGATTGTTTTTATTCAAATGACACTATTTCCTAGAGAAACAGTTTAAATGATTGCATCAGACTCTAGTTAGTGTAAGGGCTTCGTTGAAAAATCAAATTAGCTATTATTTTTTGAGCACTTAATTACAGAAAAATTAATAAAGTGCTATCCTCCCCTTAAACTGAGTTTATACTGTATGCTAAAGCAGGCAAAAGTTTGCAAATATCCAGTCCAGTGTGGCATGGGCACCTACTAATCTGTTGTCTTTCTAGGATATTGGTAAATTGTCATACATCATTACTTTCATTTCACATTGGAAGAGTGTATGAAACTTGAAAGACCAGTTTTAAAAGCAGATCCACAACTGAGAAATAATGATGTAGTATGCTTTACTGATTGGACAAATGCATGACAATAACTTAAAAGGAATAAAATACAGATCATGGAGTGGAGGACCCTACAAAAACACTTGACTATCATTTTACTTCTTTCTTCTTTGTAAAATAAAATTATACTTAACTTGAAAGGTTTGAATAAATAAAGTAACATGTCCTAAATGTGTTCAAATCTCCTTGCCAAGAAAAAATGCCTTCCAAGATATGAAAAGAACTTGTACATGAGGGCACCCAACCACTCTCAGTGATGTTTCTTTTGAAAAACAGGAGGACTAAACATGGTCCATGTAGAACAAATGTGCAAAGAGGGAAAGGCCAATGACGTAAATTAGAAAGCAGTGATCTGATATCAGACCTAGACCAGTGCCTAGAATGAAGAGTCAGGGCTGGCCCGTGCTCCCTTTGCACAGGAAACTGTGATTAGTTAAAACAACACTGGTACACAATGAATAGATCTTGCCAGACTGCCTGTTCTTGCTCTCTGTGGCAGTAATGCTAGACTCATTAGTAGCATGCCTTAGAAATTCTTCACTTGAATTTTGGCAAAGGATTTGGCAAGGTCTTCATAATGAATGAGAAGGAAAAAATGTGAGCTGAATCACAGTACTGCAGATCTGTAACTTGATTAGAGTAGTGATCAGTGCCAACAGGATAGAGGCTCTGGTATGAACTGGGGGGCTCTGTCCCTGCCCTTGTTCTGTTTTTTGAAGAAGTATCTTACATGAGAGTAGTGATGGCAGTTGATAAAATCCATGGGTGGCATGAAGCTTTATGGGAATAGGTAATATATTTGCAGACAAGACCAGGATCCAAAAACATCTCAGCAAGCTAAAAAGATGGACAGGAGCGGACTTCCGGGAAGATGGTGGCGTCAGCAGGGTGGCAGAAATCTCCTCCCAACACTATATTTATCTATGAAAATACAGCAAATACAACTATTCCTAAAAGAGAGACCAGAATACACAGGAAAGCGCACAGCATGCAGCTACACCCGAGAGGACTCGGCACCCCAAGAGGCGGGTAAGATCCGGAGCCATGACCCAGCAGGACCCGAGCACTCCCCCACCCCAGCACACCAGCGGGAGGAGAGGATTCAGAGCCGGGAGGGAGTGGAAGTACACCCCGTGAAATAACCAGTCCCCGTGATCTGCGTGGGGAGCACTGACACACATCGCGCAGTGTAGCGGAGATTGGAGAGACAGAGGGTGCAGGATCTGAGGGGGGAACGCGCCAGGGTGCTTGCAGCCAGCTCCTGGGAGGGAAAAAAAATAACAAGAAAAGCGTGTACTTTTTGTTCAGTGGTCTTAAAAAGACAGAAGCCCAGCGGAGGAGCCGGATCGCCCCGGCACACTCAGCCCAGCAGGCTGGGAGTCCTGAGGAGTTTCGGACCCCTTAGCTGGCAACTGGGAAACGGTGGCTGCCCATAGACTTCTCACAGAGATCAACAGCCTCCCATTTGTTCCCACCACGGCCAGAGCTATAAAGGGCCCTGCAGAGAAGAGCGGCCACGGCTGCGGAATAGGGGAGTAACAGCGCCCCCTACAGCATCCCCACAGATTCTACTCCCGGTGGGCGTTTTTTTTTCTTTTTTTCCTTTTTGTTGTTTTGTTTTTTGTTTTATTTTGTTTTGTTTTGCTTTTTTCTTTTCTTTTCCTTCTCTTTTTTATTTTCTTTTCTTTCTTTTTTTTTCTTTAAAGTCTTAAAGAGCCCAGCTGACATACGTGGCAACTACCAGCGACCACTTCTATAGCCATGAAAAGACAGAGGAATATGGTCCAGACTAAGATCAACCAGACAACCCCAGAGAGGGAGCCTGAAGGGATGGAAATGCACAGTCTTCCTGAAAAAGAATTCAAAATAAAAGTCATAACCATGCTGATGGATCTACAGAGAAATGTGCAAGAGCTGAGGGAGGAAGTGAGGGAAGTGAAGAAAGGCAATGCAGAAATCAGACAAGCGATCGATGGGCTTAACAGCAGATTGGATGAGCTGCAAGAGACTGTTAATGGAATAGAAATCAGAGAACAGGAATACAGAGAAGCTGAGGCAGAGAGAGATAAAAGGATCTCTAGGAATGAAAGAATATTAAGAGAACTGTGTGACCAATCCAAACAGAACAATATTTGCATTATAGGAGTACCACAGGAAGAAGAGAGAGAAAAAGGGATACAAAGTATCTTTAAGAAATAATTGCTGAAAACTTTCCCTCACTGGGGAAGGAAATAGTCTCACAGTCCATCGAAGCCAACAGATCTCCCAAAACAAGGGACCCAAGGAAGACAACACCAAGACACATAATAATTAAAATGGCAAAGATCAAAGATAAAGACAGAGTATTAAAGGCAGCTAGAGAGAGAAAAAAGATCACCTACAAAGGAAAACCCATCAGACTATCATCAGACTTCTCAACAGAAACCTTACAGGCCAGAAGAGAGTGGCATGATATATTTAACGTAATGAAACAGAAAGGCCTCGAACCAAGAATATTGTATCCAGCACAATTATCATTTAAATATGACAGAGGGATTAAACAATTTCCAGACAAATGAAAGTTGAGAGAGTTTGCCTCTCATAAACCACCACTACAGGATATCTTAAATGGACTGCTCTAGAGGGAAGCACCCCTAAGGCTAAAAAGATGTCACCAGAGAAAATAAAATAATAGCAAAGAAAGCAGACCATTCAAATACTAACTAAAGGCAAAGAATAAAACACCTAGTATAGAAAGAATGGAGGAGGAAGAATAAGAAGGGAGGGAAATAAAGAAAGATCAGACAATGTTTACAATAACTTAACAAGAAAGTTAAGTTAGATTGTTAGATAGTAAAGAAGCAACCCTTGAACCTTTCGTAACCACGAATCTAAAGCCAGCAATGGCAATAAGTACATATCTATCAATAATCACCCTAAATGTAAATGGACTGAATGCACCAATCAAAAGACACAGAGTAACAGAATGGATAAAAAGCAAGACCCATCTATATGCTGCTTACAAGAAACTCACCTCAAACCCAAAGATATACACAGACTAAAAGTGAAGGGATGGAAAAAGATATTTCATGCAAACAACAAAGAGAAAAAAGCAGGTGTTGCAGTACTTGTATCAGACAAAATAGACTTCAAAACAAAGAAAGTAGGAAGAGATAAAGAAGGACATTACATAATGATAAAGGGGTCAGTCCAACAAGAAGATATAACCATTATAAATATATACACACCCAACACAGGAGCGCCAGCATATGTGAGACAAATACTAACAGAATTAAAGGAGGAAATAGACAGCAATGCATTCATCCTAGGAGACTTCAACACACCACTCACTCCAGAGGACAGATCAACCAGACAGAAAATAAGTAAAGACACAGAGGCACTGAACAACACACTAGAACAGATGGACTTAACAGACATCTACAGAACTCTACACCCAAAAGCAGCAGGATACACATTCTTCTCAAGTGCACATGGAACATTTTCCAGAACAGACCACATACTAGGCCACAAAAAGAACCTCAGTAAATTCAAAAATATTGAAATCCTACCAACCAACTTCTCAGATCACAAAGGTATAAAACTAGAAATAAATTTTAGAAAGAAACCAAAAAAGCTCACAAATACACGGAGACCTAACAACACTCTCCTAATTAATCAATGGGTTAATGACCAAATCAAAACAGAAATCAAAGAATATATGGAGACTAATGACAACAACAACACAAAGCCACAACTTCTGTGAGATGCAGCAAAGGCAGTTCTAAGAGGAAAGTATATTGCAATCCAGGCCTATTTAAAAAAGGAAGAACATTCCCAAATGAATAGTCTAAAAACACAATTACTGAAATTGGAAAAAGAAGAACAAATGAGGCCCAAAGTCACCAGAAGGAGGGACATAATAAAGATCAGAAAAAAATAAATAAAATTGAGAAGAATAAAACAATAGAAAAAAAATCAATGAAACCAAGAGCTGGTTCTTTGAAAAAATAAACAAAATAGATAAACCCCTAGCCAGACTCATTAAGAGAAAAAGAGAATCTATGCACATAAACAGAATCAGAAATGAGAAAGGAAAAATAATGACAGACCCCACAGAAATACAAAGAATTATAAGAGAATATTATGAGAATCTATATGCTAACAAGCTAGAAAACCTAGAAGAAATGGACTTCTTAGAAAAATACAACCTTCCAAGACTGACCAAGCAAGAAACAGAAAAACTAAACAGACCAATCACCAGAAACGAAATTGAATCGGTAATCAAAAAACTACCCAAGAACAAAACCCCCGGACCTGATGGATTCACCTCTGAATTCTACCAGAAATATAGAGAAGAAATAACACTCATTCTCCTTAAAGTTTTCCAAAATACAGAAGAGGAGGGAATACTTCCAAACTCATTCTATGAAGCCAGCATCACTCTAATACCAAAACCTGGCAAAGACCTCACCAAAAAAGAAAATTACAGACCAATATCCCTGATGAACGTAGATGCAAAAATACTCAACAAAATATTAGCAAACCGAATTCAAAAATACATCAAGAGGATCATACACCATGATCAAGTGGGATTCATCCCAGGGATGCAAGGATGGTACAACATTCGAAAATCCATCAACATCATCCACCACATCAACAAAAAGAAGAACAAAAACCACATGATCATCTCCATAGATGCTGAAAAAGCATTTGACAAAATTCAGCATCCATTCCTGATTAAACTCTCAACAAAATGGGTATAGAGGGCAAGTACCTCAACATCATAAAGGCCATATATGACAAACCCACAGCTAACATCATACTTAACAGTGAGACGCTGAAAGCTTTTCATCTAAGATCGGGAACAAGACAGGGATGCCCACTCTCTCCACTGTTATTCAACATAGTACTGGAGGTCCTAGCCATGGCAATCAGACAAAACAAAGACATACAAGGCATCCAGATTGGTAAAGAAGAAGTCAAATTGTCACTATTTGCAGATGACATGATACTGTACATAAAAAACCCTAAAGATTCCACTCCAAAACTGCTAGAACTAATATCTGAATTCAGCAAAGTTGCAGGATACAAAATCAACACACAGAAATCTGTTGCTTTCCTATACACTAACGATGAACTAACAGAAAGAGAAATCAGAAAAACAATTCCATTCACAATTGCATCAAAAAGAATAAAATACCTAAGAATAAACCTAGCGAAGGAAGTGAAAGACCTGTACTCTGAAAACTACAAGACACTCCTAAGAGAAATTAAAGAGGACACTAACAAATGGAAATGCATCCCATGCTCCTGGCTAGGAAGAATAAATATTGTCAAAATGGCTATACTACCTAAAGCAATCCACACATTCAACACAATCCCTATCAAACTACCAACAGCTTTCTTCAATGAACTGGAACAAATAATTCTAAAATTCATATGGAACCACAAAAGACCACGAATAGCCAAAGCAATCCTGAGAAGGAGGAATAAAACAGGGGGAATTACACTCCCTGACTTCAAGCTCTACTACAAAGCCACAGTAATCAAGACAATTTGGTATTGGCACAAAAACAGACCCACAGACCAGTGGAACAGAATAGAAAATCCAAACATTAACCCAAACATATACAGTCAATTAATATTTGATAAAGGAGCCTTGGATATACAATGGGGAGATGACAGCCTCTTCAGCAGCTGGTGTTGGAAAAACTGGACAGCTACATGTAAGAGAATGAAGCTGGACTACTGTCTAGCCCCATACACAAAGGTAAACTCAAGGTGGATCAAAGACCTGAATGTAAGTCATGAAACCATAAAACTCTTAGAAAAAAACATAGGCAAAAATCTCTTGGACATAAACATGAGCGACTTCTTCATGAACATATCTCCCCGGGCAAGGGAAACAAAAGCAAAAATGAACAAGTGGGGCTATATCAAGCTGAAAAGCTTCTGTACAGCAAAGGACACCATCAGTAGAACAAAAAGACATCCTACAGTATGGGAGAATATATTCATAAAAAACGTATCTGATAAAGGGTTGACATCCAAAATATATAAAGAACTCATGCACCTTAACAAACAGAAAGCAAATAATCCAATTAAGAAATGGGCAGAGGACATGAATAGACACTTCTCTAAAGAAGAAATTCAGATGGCCAACAGGCACATGAAAAGATGCTCCACATCGCTAATCATCAGAGAAATGCAGATTAAAACTACAATGAGATATCACCTCACACCAGTGAGGATGGCCAACATCCAAAACACAAACAACAAAAAATGTTGGCGAGGATCTGGAGAAAAGGGAGCCCTCCTACACTGCTGGTGGGAATGCAAATTAGTTCAACCATTGTGGAAAGCAGTATGGGGGTTCCTCAAAAAACTCAAAATAGAAATACCATTTGACCCAGGAATTCCACTCCTAGGAATTCACCCTAAGACTGCAGCAGCCCAGTTTGAAAAAGTCATATGCACCCCTATGTTTATTGCAGCACTATTTACAATAGCCAAGAAATGGAAGCAACCTAAGTGTCCATCAGTAGATGAATGGATAAAGAAGATGTGGTACATATACACAATGGAATATTATTCAGCCATAAGAAGAAAACAAATCCTACCATTTGCAACTACATGGATGGAGCTAGAGGGTATTATGCTCAGTGAAATAAGCCAAGCCAAAAAAGACAAGTATCAAATGATTTCACTCAAATGTGGAGTATAAGAACAAAGAAAAAATACTGAAGGAACAAAACAGGAGCAGACTCACAGAACCCAAGAACGGACTAATAGTTACCAAAGGGAAAGGGACTGGGGAAGATGGGTTGGAAGGGAGGGATAAGGGGGAAAAGGGGGCCTTACGATTAGCAGAGGTAATGTTGGGTGGGCATGGGGAGGGCTGTACAACTCAGAGAAGACAAGTAGTGATTCTATAGCATCTCACTATGCTGATGGACAGTGACTGTAATGGGGTTGGTGGGGGGGACCTGATGAAGGGGTAGTTTAATAACCATAATATTGCACATGTAATTGTAGATTAATGATACCAAAATAAATTAATAAAAAAAAAGATGGACAGGTCTAACGTGATTTATATGTAATGGTTCTGCTCTTCAATGTTGGGTCCTTTGCATTCGGCTTCCGAGAAAGGTTAACAGTGAACACATCATGCCGGTACAGAAGGCAGAAGAGCATCACGTTCGAAAGTACCTGCTTTGGAGTCAGACCTCTTTGGGCAAGTCTCTACTTGTGTGAGCCTCAGCCTACCCATGGTATGGGCTAAGGATTTTACTTCACTCGGCTGATACTAGGATTAAATGAGATGCAAAAGATGCAAAGCATCTTGCCTTGCCCATAATCAGCACTCAACAGATAATAACTATATGTAGCTATACACACATAGTGGCTTAGCAGGAGCAAGTGTGAAAAAGATTTGAAGTTTTCATTAACTCCAAGTTGCAAGTTCAACGTGAGCCAATAATCTGATGTGACCCCCGCCCCAAAATAACTGTTTCAACTTTGGCTGTCTTTAAAGAGCCACGGTAGGCTGAATATGTGAAACAACAATTCTTGCCAGATTCCACATGGACAGATCACAATGTGAGTTGCATATTCTGCTCCCAATATTTTACCATTAGAAAGTAACTTTGTAAACTGAAACCCATCCTGCTAGGAGACCCTAGGACAAGAAGAGCACTTAAAACCACGGCCTCCAATATTACTACACTGATGGGCAGTGACTGCATGGGGGTATGGGTGGGGACTTCATAATATGGGTAAATGTAGTAACCACATTGTTTTTTCATGTGAAACCTTCATAAGAGTGTATATCAATAATACCTTAGTAAAAAAAAAAACATGGCCTACAAAGAACTAGGCTTGTTTAGCCTGGAGAGAATACTTAAGGCATCATGACAGCTGTTTCAAATATTTTTAGGACAGTCACATGGGAGAGGAATTAGTGTTGCTCAGTGTGGAGCCGAACTAGTATAAAAAAAATCTTTCTGTATAGGAAATGCCAGGACTTTGGAAGAGGCACTAATTCACTGAAAATATAAACAATAATAATGAAATCAGAAGTTTCACTCTACTTTGAAAAAAGTCTAGCTCAGTCTCGAGCCATTTTTTGTTCAAGAAGCATTAACTATCTCTCTGAAGAAGCCCTTTCCAGAAATTTCGATCAGCCGTTTGATTAGGTGCACATCTTCACCATCCCATTTCCAGGATATGAAAATTAAATCACTTCAGTCATTGTCCCGGGTCTGAAGGGAGGTTAGAACTTGCTGCTCCATTTTTTTTCACCCCTTGTGTCTCTGCCCGCTGCAGTCCGTGGGCTCTTGATGTCCCTTACCCCCATTAGCCATCTCCGTGGAGTTATGAAGGTGGCGATGGTTTGGGATAGCATTCTTCTCTACCACCCCACCTCTATTTAAGCTGTATTTATTTTTATACACTTAATTTTTTTAATTCCACATCTAGAAGACTGTTACAAAAGCATTTTGGAGGACAGGTATTCAGCTTGCTACCATGAAACCCACAGAAATACATAATGACTGCAGCTTAAATGTGCATGGTTTCTTCGGCACCATCTCCAGTTCCCATTTGTGCATTGCACAAGTAATCTGTGCTTTAAAATAGGCTATATTTCTTTAAAAAAAACAGAATCAGGTGATTTGTATTCTGGTCACAGTATAGGGCTTTGATGGAACAGGCTCAGATTTCTCTCACCTGATCACTGCATCTAAATGAGAAAAAAATGGAATCCCATTCACAATGCAAATATTACAGAAAACCAGATTCTGCCTTATAATAAAAACCAGAAGGCTGTTACTGTAACTCTGCCATTTCCAGAGACTATTAATTCACTGCAGAACCCCTGTCCTAAAATGAAAGTCTGGGCAGAATGACACTGTTTCTGCTAAAGAACCACTTTGTGTTGGTGGCATCATTTCCAAAGTCATGGATGAAAATGACTGACAATAGCTGATTCATTTGGGTACTTTGTTCTGGTCACATATTTGTTTAGGAATAAAAATTAACTTCAGTAAAAGCTAGGCAGAAATTAAGTAATTAGAACAATGACTGCCCTGGTGACATTTATTAGAAATGAGAAATTAGAGTGCTTTCTTGACCTAATATTGTATTTCCTAATCACTATGAACTTGAGGTAAGTCTAACACCATGGCTGTTGATTCTGAATATGTAAAGTATTGTTTGAAGTTTCCCTCAGGATTTTTTTTTTCACATTCTTCCACAAAATGTTATTTGGCAGCAAACTTCAAAGGATCCAACAGTGATTTTCAATTATATTTATTATTAGCTCCATAATCAGCCCACATATTAAAAAGAGCAAAGGCAGTAACTTGGATCCCTCGGAGATTGGCATCAAGTTTCAAAGTTACATTTGGCTCTCATAGAGTAACAGATTTAGTGAAGATTTTATCCCAGGTCTGCTCTGTTTTGTTTCATTTTATTTTAATTCTCTACCAGTGGTTTCCCAAGTTTCAGACAGCATTGTTGCCTTCATTAAAAGATAAAAAGCAAATCAAAATACTTCAGGTGTTTTTCTTTAAAAAATATTTCATGGTTCCTTATGCCACCAATCCATTTCTCTTTGTTATTTCCCTTGGGTTTTTGGTTTTTTTCCTTTGGTTTTAGGGTTCATTTTAAGACATTATTATATCATTTCTAAAATTATATCAAATGACATTGTCATGAATTTCAGTGATGCTGATTACTGCTAATATAGTAAAACACAAAAAATATTTTGATAATCACAGGTAAATGATAGCATCCTGAAGTAAGAGTATCCTAAGGAGAAAGGATCAGTGAGTTAATAGATAACACTCTCTTTTTTTCAAAGTTTCGAATAAGTTTCTAAGTATCATCTTCAACTTTAACTGGAGAAACCACTTTTCACCTCCAGTCCTCACACTTGAATGCTCTAGCGTGCTATGAGTCAATTTCCCAAAGCAGGGCTGGGAATTTATTCCATGAAGAAGAGGATGTTGCTTATACCAACCGCCCCATCAGTCAAAGGCTCTGGAATTGAAAACAACCGTAATGACTTTATTCATGGCAGAATGTTATGTTCTTTAGAAACCAAGGCAATATTGTCAGGGGAGGGAACACAGACACACTGACAGGAAACTGGGAGAGGATGGGGCTTGAGACTGGAATGGAGAGGAAGGTCTGATGCTGGCTCCCTACTCTGAATAGGACAGGTTCAGCTATTGGCATCTGTTTCTCTGTGGCCTCTAAGCAGAAAAAGGGCTTCAAGTAGCTAGCCTCCGATAGAGGCTCTTTCACAGCCTCCCAGGGATTTATAACCGAGCTGGAGTGGTTATCACTGGACCAGGCCCGGCCACCACTCTCAAACGTGGCCACGTGGCAGCAGCCAAATTTCACAGGCTAGTTACAAAACTCATGCACTGCGGTAATTATCCATGGGCTTAGAGTGAGTTGAACATATTTAAAAATACAGACAGTGCCCAGGGCCAATCCTCAGAGAGGGCTCCAAGGTCAGGAGCACCTTCCTCCAAGGTGGCTGCCATTGACCATACTTTTACAGGCAACTTGTGCAGATGTGCTGGGAACAGGAAGTACAGCTGGCTTGTCGGGTCCCATTTTCCCCCCACCAGCCTCTTCATAATGTTGGAACAAGGCCTTAGCTCTTCATCTGATTTAATTCTTGGAATGTGATGTTCAATGTACACTACCGCTGAAATGAGAACATTTTGAACATTCTCAGTTATAAAATGGTAGAGGCAAGGCCTTAGTCAGCAAAATATAGGCTAAATTTTTCTCTCCTACTAAAATTGGAAGATATTGTAAAGTATGCTGACAGCTCAGAGCACTTTATAAGATATACAGGTTACATTTTCAAAGGGTACATCTCCTGCTTTATTGTATCATTACAGACAATGACTTTATTTACTACTGACACCTAAAAGTTGAAAAAAGAGAAATATTCGGTTAAAAATGAGTTGCAGATTACTGTTTAGCCAGAAGCCAGTGCTTTTCCTGTCATGAATCAAAGCCCAGCAGAACTACATGGAAATGCCAACCACCTCCCTGTCCTTCACTATCTCATTTCGTTCATATTGATAGTGAGGGTCAAGAGGTCTGGTTACCATGAAAGCGAGAACAAAAGAGGAGGTCACGTGAAAGCTCCTCTGGTTCAAGTAATTTATTGCCATATAGAAATAAACATTTGAAAAAGACCATCAAGAGTTTAGAGCAACAAAAATAGAGGTTGTTGCCAATGGACCTCTAGCTTTTGTTCCACAAACAACTCAGACTTCTCCGTAAGACCTGCAGAAAGAAGGATCCTTTGAATCTGAGTTCCATCTCAACTAATAAATAGGTCCAACGGTAACAGTGTCCGCTCACCACCACCTCCACTGAGATTCAAAAGCTGATAGAAAACTATATAGTCTGTAAGTAAATTTACAGATACAGGTATTAAAAAATTGGTGAATGCTTAATATTTGTGGTTCATTGAGTGGTCTGGATAAAAGGTACAATATGAAAGTGCAGATTTACTAATTACCACAAAATTCAGTTACTCTCTAAGTCTCTAAAAATATTCTTGGGAAACATTTTTAAGCCTTTTTTAGTCTTGAACTTCACAAGAAAACCTGAGGACCCTTTTTTCATAGAAACACAATAGGTTGTCTTCATACATGGCCTTTTGTCTAATTTCAGCTGCTTTAGCTTCCAAGGTTAGCGATGTAATTTCAGGGCAGTGGGGGGGGGAGGGTATTCAGTGCTTGAATTATCCGTTGAGCCTGAAAGCCATACTAGGTAAATCTGGCCTAACATGGCACTGTTAGACTCCAACAGTTCCCTTGCAGTGCAAGGGAAAACAATTCTTTTTAACTGCATACAAAACTGTCACTAGTTCCACAATTGCCTCTGCAGAGCAGTGATCTTTCCCTGTAGAGGTACTGTCCCTTTAATTCAAGAGGATTTTCATGTAAAATGCCAATTTTAGAAAGAAAGGAAAAAAGAAAACTAAAGATTTCTTTCTCCCTACAGATCTCATCCAAAACCAAATCAAAACAATTAAGATAGTTCTGAGGTTAAAACATTTTTTTCAAGATCAGATGAGGCTTTGCCAGACCGGAGAGACGTGAAGAGAGTATCTTAGACCATCATGGGTCTCTCCAGGGACACAAGAACAATGCGGAATCCCCACTGTGTGCCTTTGACACTCTCCTTGCAGTGAGCCTTGACTCTTGGGCCCTTGTCACAGGCCCACCTACTTCTCTCCTAAGACTAGCTGACACCCCAGGACAAAGTATGAGGCATGATTTCTGTAGTTGTAGATTCCCAGTCCACAGGGAAGTACAAACTAACTGATGCACCCACCAATTTCCCTTCTTCCCCAACGTGCTTACATCCAATTTACCCATTAGCAGACAAAACAGGAAATTAAAATGGAAACCTCAGACCCAAAAGTGAACAAAATGCTTGCCTGGTATTTGCTTACACATACTCACAAACACATAAACCAGCAAGGTGTGCCCAATCCTGGAAGTATTGTGCTATATAGTTTGCAAAAAGCTTTCATGCCCATTCTAACAACTCTGAGGTAGATGATGTGCTGGTGGAGGGGGCAGTTAAAATTATTGCCACGTGAACTTAAGGCTCAGACAAGTAATGATGTTATTTTCTAGGGTCTCTGAGCTGCCAAATGATAGAGTCGGGACTTTCACTTGGACCATGAGGCCCTGCTCCATTTCCCTTAAACCTACAATTCACTCTGCCTCTGTCTCTAATTGTGATGCTCTCTATAACTTCTAATCTTCCTGGAGTTTTCTTCCTATAGAACTGGTAGACAGATTTGAAGGAACCCAGACTCCTAGAATCTGAGAATCCATACCACAAAATGATGTGAATTAGAAAAGATTTACATTCCACTCTCGGGGCCCAACTCCATATCATGACTGTGGAATTCCACCTCTTTTCCACATCTAGGTTAGCTGTTTCCCCCTCTTGTGGGTCACAAACTCCATTTCTTCATCAAACATAAAAACTGAAGCAATTCTGCTAGATGCTGAAGAACTTAAGGAAAGAATTTCCTGTGTATAGGGCAGCGTGACTCTACTCACAAGAGGAATTTTGAAGACAGATAAAATAGTTAAGTACAAGAACAGGCTGAAAGAGTTAAGTCCATTCTGAGGACAGAGAGCACCATGCTGGCCAGGCAACGGCGAATGTGAGAGGAGAAATTTATTTCACAAGTTTCTGAATGTTAGGCTCAGCCAAGAGCCAGCACGTATTTCTTTCTTCAGTTTTAAATGCCACACATAGAAAATTGCTAGTAAGGATGTGGAGCCATGTTCCCCTCCTTCTTCAAGAGCTGCTCCTGGGCAACAGTTGATTTGAGGGAGCCACCCTGCCAGCAGGACTCTCTGTATGGATCCCCTCTGCTGTGGAAGGCAGAGGATGGTCATCCCTTGGGCATTTTTCACACTGTGCTTTTTTAAAGCTGGCACTCTTATGGACAGATAAATAATTGGTAAGCCTTTCTAAGTATAGCTGAAATGAGTGATGCCAAAGGACCACAGTTGTGGAACCTTCTGGTAAGTAACACCTTGCTGTGAGGAATCTCCTGGCCTGGTCAGCATGACAGCCCTAGATGCCCAGCTCCAATATCAGTGCATCCCAAGGACAATTACTTGAAAGCTTCCATGGGGCTCATTTGTCACATTTTAGCACGCCAGCAATGTTCTGCTGCTGTGTGCTTTTGAAGGCAAAGGAGTCCACAAAGGTCCCCTTAGAAGCTACATGCTTGCCTGTCATACAGGAGAATGATATTGAAGTCAGGCATAAAATTCAGTTAATGAATAAAATAAATTTACATTTGTATAAGGCTGTGCATATTCCCAAGTGTTTTTAGATTCACTGTGCAATAACTAGAGCAAGTTTTAGCATTCTTGTTTGATAACTGAGGACACTGAGGTCTCAGGGAGGTTACATAACATGATCACATGACTAGCTGATGGCCAGGCCAGCACTAGAATCCTGTCTTCTGACTCTCAATCAGAGGTGCTTGCCCATGTGTGGCCTGTGTAATTGTTTCTAAACAATATTCGGCTTACATTTTTATTATCCTGCAAAAGGAATTTTTCTCATCTCTGTTTTCTCTCAACAGTATTGCCCCCAGACTCCCATGCATGAGGCATAGAGTGAAATAAAAGGGCCCACTTCCCCCTGGAGGGGAAGGTGGGTGGGAATCAGATGCTTCCACGGTTTCTTCTGGCTACCTTGGGGGAACCTTGCTGCACCTCCTCTGCCATTTTACACTGGCAAGTCTTCAACATACCAACTGAATAGGCTCGGCCTTTTCTGAGCTTTCTCATTCTGTCCCCCAGAGTATGCTGGATGTTTTAAATGGATTGCATGGGAGTGAATGACTCACATGTGGGATGGAAATAAATCTACAGAAAAGCAGAAAACTGCAGGCCTACCAGGACTCAAGGATGCTGAGAGCTTATCCCCTGATGCAAGAGAATTACAAGAACTCTCAATTTAGGTGCATTAATTAAGGGGGATGGGAACTAATATAAAATGTATGGTACAGTAATTTTCTTTTTAAAGAGGCTCTCTTGCCCTCTCCTCTGTCTTCTAGCCACACAAACACACACACACAGATGTGCACACTCAGTAATTCTATTACCAACGCAAGATGAGCGCCTCTACCCTTTCTGGTAGCCCAAGGGGGATTACGTTTTATTATCAGCTTACTTTTTTTTTAGCCCAAGGGGGATAGTAGCATAACGACTAAGGTAACAGTTTTTGAATTCTAGTTCTTCTTCAGATCTGAAGAGTGTCTGTTTCCAGATTGCAGACTCAAATCTTTGGCAAACATTACACCATTGCAAAATCCTTCTGAGGGTTCTCAGGGAGTAGGGGCCACCTCCCAAGCTGCAGCAAGGCGAACGGCAGTCAGGAGGAAAGAGGTTGGAGTCTGACTGTATCATGCAAAAATAAAAGCCTGGAAGTCAGGAGGGCTGGAGGCTGGCTCCAGCACTGCCACTAACCAGATATGTCGTCTTAGGCGAGTCCTCGGACCTCCCTGGGACTCTGGGTTATCTGGCTGCTGAAGAACTCACCAAAATTATTGTCACGCTCTTACAAGTGTAACAAGTGTGGGTAAAATTCTAATATTTCCAGAATATATCATCTGGCTTTAGTGCATCCTCAGGGGTGGAGAGAGGTATGGCTTCAGTTTATCTGCATATCAATAGGCATTCCTCAAGGGTGGAGACAGTTCATCTCCATATCATGGGTGATCACCTGGGCAACCAGGGCTTATCCAAACTTGAGAGGTTAAGGGGAGGGCTGGTGGGCTTTGCTGGGGCAAGAAAGAGAGACCGCCCCAGACTGCAGTTTGTAAGTAATAAACGGATTTTGAACTTTATTTCTCCCTTTGACTGATTTTGGTTTTAGAGGTATTTTGTTCCGGGATTTCCTTTCCCCAGAGTTATACAAGACATTTGAACTGCATATTACAGTTTACAAAGCCTTTGCATGCCTATTAACCCAATCTTCACCACAGCTCATCTTACAAGTTGAGGAAACTGGGACCTAGAGATGATAAGGGATTTGCTTGGGGGTCACAGACCTAACAGAGAGGAGAACCACGTTTGAAACCAGATTTCTGACTCCAGGGCCACGTTCACATCATAACCCAAGGCTGCCTCTGAAGAAAAAGCCCTGTGTGCTTTTACTTCCTAGAGTAGAAAAGTGAGATTTTTCTATCACAGTTAAAAAAGTTTTCAAGTTTACCAATCTAAATATTATAGTCTGTCAAGAGCAGTAACTTCCCAAGAGCCAGACCATGAACTACGTCTGGAGAAAGGTAAGCCCCGACCTTCTTAGAAACTGAAGTTCCCTGGAGAAGACCCCAGTGCAGCGTGCACAGTCTACGTCCACATCCCACGCATTCAACCTTGTGTAATGGGAACGTGAGCCAAGGTATATTTTGAACCCACAGAGCTCATCTGCATTTCACAGTTGTCATCTTAGAAAATTCTTACATGCTTTAAAAAGAAACCGTATGTTCTAATCCAGTACTTCTCTACTTGGTCACATCCCCAGCTAAGCACCGGAGAAGTGAGGGCGGGTGACTCTGGCCAAGAAGGACCAGTGGGATGAGCCCCCAGCGCTGCCGCGCGCCCTCCCTCCAGGGCGGAAGGACGCCTTCCCGCAGCTGCCGGAGTGTGGATTCTCGGGTGCTGCTGGCTCCCAGCTGAGCCCCCTTTCCAGCAACTGCCTGAAAGGAGACAGCTGCTGACCAAGGCCACGCCCCAGCTCCCTGAGGCAGCCTGGTTAATCAGCATGTGCAAGAATATAAAATCCTGGCCCCTTTGCCCTGAGGCTGCTCAGCAAGGCCATCTGGCTCTGGAGCCGGCTGCGTTACAGCCCAGCTTTTCCCTCTGCCTGGTCCCGCTGCCCTCACTCCCTGGTAAGTATACTACTGCACGCTGTCTGCATGTCAGAGTCTGCTTTCTAGAAGCCTGACCTGCATACAGACAGAGCTTCCTTCCCCTCAATTCGGAGCCAACAGACTCTAAAATCTCCATTACATTTTCTTTAACTGTTAAGAGCAGCCATCCTGGCAGGGGCTCCAGAAGAGGACCCAAATATTGAGGGGGACAGGGTACAGTGGTTTGTGAATACTGATCCGCGTGTACGCGTGAACTGGAATTTGGTAATAGCCTTTTGAGAGAAAGCCACACAAAGAGCAGGTGATTTGACAGAGGAAATAGCATATAGAGAAAATGGTGTTGTGTAATGAATTAAGAGGAACATACTCAAGAACTTGAGACAGGAAAAAATAAAGCCCTGCTGACTCCTCCCCGAGGACCCGCATTCTCGGGTCAGCCTGTGTCTACCGCACTGTGCTGCGGCGCACCTGACGTCCCCCGTGCGCAAAACCGCCCTGATGACTTCACTGACAGTGTAGTTTCTGCAGGAATTCTCTCCCCTCAATTTCAATTTCAGGGCATTTGTGTGTGTTGCTCAATCAACTTACTATGACGTGAATTTTGCCCCCAGCAGAGAAAGTAAATTATTCAGTTACAAAATCTGAATAAGTCTGCATAAAGTTGGCTATGATCCTGGATCACCGTCAAACCATCATAAGCAGTTCCCACAATCAATAGCTCTTTGGGGACTTAATGTTCACAGACAACCAAATCATCCACACGATGTGCAACACTAATTCAAAGACGGTTGTTTTGTGTGGAAAGTTACAAATGGATAATGTTGCCTGATCTTTTGATTCTCCGCATCTTTAACTATAGGTTGGCAAGTGTAGAGAAAAAACTGGAAGAAGAAGAAAAAAAAAAAAGCCATGCCTGCCTCTAATAATCAGGTCAGTTCTAATTTGATTGTAAGAGTGTAAGGTACAAACTGCGACATGTAATTTGGAGGGAGCTCTGGGATTGTAGTCTAATTTTGCCCCCAAATTTGAGGGGTATGCATATTTTTTTTCACATAGTCTGAAGAATTCAAATAGAACAGATTTTCAGAGAAAACCCAATAAACATTTGTCCAAAAAACACCCACAATCCTTCTGGCCTTTCTATCCTGAGACCTGTGCTGTCACCTGAAAATACACACAGTGGCACCACTAAAGTGGGTGGGAAGGGAGTAAGTATCACGAGCCGCTTCTGTAAATCAGGCTCTCCACCAACCTTGTCTTCTCTCTGTATGTGAGCTCCTGATTCCTGGTCGTCCTAATGTGATACACCGCTACAGAGTGCCTGCCTACTGGGTAACAGTTTGTTACTTTGGGATGACTGGACTCCCCCAGAGCGTACGTACTGATCACCGCACAGCAGTGAAATGAGGAGGCTGAGCAAACACAGGAAGGCCTAGCTGGGAGGAGCACGTACAGTCAGCAGCGCTCAGCAGGGGCGTCTAGCCTGGCAGGAAACAGAAATGTGCCCTCGCGAGGATGATCCAAGCAGGGGCTCTTTACGGAAGGGCGGGCAGGACATAGGACAAGCATAAGGGGTAGTGCAGGACCCCGGGGCAAGGAGCTGAAGGAGAGGGGGAAGGAGCGCTTATAGAACCCAAAATGAGGAGTTGTGGGGAGATGCATGATGTAAGAAAAGAAATGACCTTTAGTCCTTAGAAACAGCCAGATTGAGGTGACCCCATAAGGAAGAAGCAGGGAATAAATACCCTAGTCTCCATCTCCTTCCTCTCTCACTGGTCAAGAGCAAATGGAGCCCTTTCATATGGTCCGAGCTGGTCAGCCTCCTGGCCAGGGAGCAGGTAAAGAAATTCTGGAGGGGCAAAGAAGGATACGCCCCATTCAAAAAAGACAAGACACCCAGGACACAATGCATCAAGATTTGAGCATGGGTATCTTTTTTTTTCCCTTTCATTCCAATCTATGTAAAAAATTTAAAAAGCATGGGATAAAATCCATAAAAATCTTCTTAGAAACAGTTTTAAGAAAGTACATTTTAAGAAAGAAGGGGACGTAACAAAGGGTTGGTCAAAAAGTCTATGGGAAGAGATTAATGTTGCTGTTGTCTTCCTCTGCTATATCAACTACAGCAAAAATAAATCACCTGCTATACCAAATACAGCAAAAACTAAGGGCTATCACCTTCCAAAGAGATTTTGCTATATTTAAAGGCAGGTGTCCTAGTGACAGTGGGGCCAAAAAGGAAAGGTGAGGTCGGCCTACTTTTCAGGGAGTTGCTTTTCCCATGCTTCATAATGCTGTGTTCAGAACTGCAACTATCTGAAGGCAATTTGTCCATTTTCTGGAGAATAGAAGATGAGCAAATACTGCTTCACCACCTGTAAGACATTTTCTTGAAGTCCTGGCTCTAGAATCACATAGGCCTAGCTAGGTCTGTATCCTGGCACTTCCACCTCACAGCTGTGTAACCTTGGGTCAAACTCTGTAAATTCCGTAATCTTAACATCCTTATTGACAGCTGGGGGCACAGTACCTCCCCCTAGCATTGCACTGAGGATTAAAGAAAATAACATACCTGTATTAGTAAAAGTTGTTTTGTTTCAGATAATAGCATCTGATTCTAGCTAGCTTAAGCCAAAAAAAAAAAAAGAGAGAGGAAAGAAAGGAAGAAGAAAAAGAAAGAGAAGTATTTATTGAACCAGGGATATCTCAGTGTTAAAGGTAGAAGTGAAGAAAGATTTAAATATTCATATCAATATAGATTTTACCATAGTTCTTAATGATTTTGAACTTGGTAAGTCTCTGAGAGAGCACTCTGGGATGCTGGCAACAATAGTGTGTCCCTTCTTTCTGGAACACATGGATATGTGGCTCAGTTTCAGTGGCTACAGTCTGGCTTTTTCATCCCCACTGCAAATTCCAGTGAGAGAGAATTTCATTGCTGAGCTTGGACCCAGTCAGTCAACTGGGCTGACAAACCATGGTCGGGATAGGGAGAGGCCCAAATGGTCAGCAGGGGACTCAACACTGCAAGTCCACCTTTGCATATCTGGAGGGCAGTCCTGGGGAAGGAGGGATCTGGATGAGCCATGCAGCCTCCGCTACCTACAGGAAAGCCATAGCATATAGGGCCCAACACATAGAAGTCCTCACGAGGTGTTAGCCATTATTATTTCACCGGTTGTGACAGAGGAAGCATTTTCAAATTTAAGATTCTCCTCTGAAGATCTTTGCAAACCATTAGTTGTTACTGTTAATATCCACACATTTAAAATGTTGTATTGATTTATCCTATATCTCTCATTAAATTATAAATCCATGGAGAGAAGAGACTGTTACATTTCCTACAATCTCTCTATATCCTCATTATTTAATGCTTTGTGAACAGGGGCGGCCCAATAAGTGTGGCCTGCTTTCTAAAACTCATGAATCTATGCTGCCTTCAGAGCTCCTGTAAGCAAATTGTACCCCCATTTGCCTTTCCTTAAAACCTAGGACACAAATCGGTGTCTGTTCAGTGAACTGGATGCTTATTTATATTACTCAGAGAAAACCCCTCCATACTTCAATCTGAAGAAAAAAAGTAATTTGTCATTTTCAGTACCTCCCAACATTGAAAAATTACTGAAAGTGATTTACAATTAATGTATGTCTGCTGCCAATTCTGATCACACAGTAGGAGCTGCCTGGCACTATGTTGAAAAGCTTTATCAGAAAGGGGTTGAGACAGAGAAAATGCTGTCATCAATTATTAATGTCTGTCATGGACACAGGATTGAAAATTGGTAGCATGTATATTAAGTATTTGGCATTCCTGAGCCATATTCAGAAATTGAATAATATGAAAATCAGGATTTACACAGAGAAAACTAAGACCAATTTGAAGCAGGGGTGAGATATATTATTGTAGCTATGTCCTCAATTTAGGGTGATTTGAGGATTGATGTAAGGTAGATTATGCCAAGGCAAGATTTTTTTATATGCATATTGCCTTATTATTAAACATTATCATCATCATTGTGATTATTTAGATAATAATAGAGCAAGAGATGATTATCCAGATTACAGTTAAGTGAGTTGTTACTTACCCTTCCAAATCTAGCATTTAGGTTATGATTGTGTATAGTTACATTGTGTATTAAGTTAGACTTAGGTTCAACTACACAAAACAGAAAACTCAAGAAAGTTTGAACAGGATAGAGGCTTACTGTATTTTCCTTCTCCCATAGAAGGCCCAAGACAAGCAATCCAAGGTTGGTATAGAGGTTCCATAGTCATCAATAATCTGGTGGTCTTCTATCTTTGTGTTCTACCTTCCTTAACAAAAGACTTCCAACCTCAAGCTGCCTCAGTACCCAAGATAGTTGCTGAAACTCCAACCATCACTCCAACCATCATATCCACATTCTAGCCAGGAAGAAGAAAATGGCAAATGGACCTGTTATCCCTCTGAGTCAGCCCTATTTTAAATAGTTTTCCCAGAAGCTCCACTCATTGACTTTTGAGTTACATCCCATTGACCACTTCAATCAGTAAGGGAATTTGGTAACTGGGGTCTTTCAGAAGAACACACCACCATCTAGGAGGTGGGGAGAATAGATATTTGGTAGGCAACTAATGGTCTCTGATGCATTTTACTTATTAGAAACATGCTACCACTAAGTACTTAGTGATTCCACTAGACCATATACTTGATGGGAGCAGGGATCATGTCTATTTTGTTTGCTATAGGCTCCCATGAGCACTCCAAACACTGAATGAAATGTAAATAACTGGCCCAAGGTTACTCCATGAATAAGTGGACGAATCTCAATTAGAACCCTGGTCTGCCCCAAAGCCCAAATTCCTTTCAAATTGCTCCAAGCTTTGAGGCCTGTACAAAGAGGTAAACGGTAGAGCTAGGAGAGAAGGAAAGACCTGGATTGGAGGCTAAGAAGTGACAGTGAATGTCTTTCCACCAGAGCTTTTAAACAGATCCCAAGAGGAACAGTGTAGAGAGAGCAGGAAATAGTCTGTAGACTAGTGCACAAATCCATATTAATGCTGATTGGCCTGAACGAAGACATTGGCATGTGAACAGAGCAATGGGGATGAATTCGAGAGACAGTTTTCAGGATCCACAGGACATGGGCCATTCAGCTGTAGAGGGTTGGGGGATAGCAGGAATCACAGGCTTTAGTTTATGAGGCAGTGTAGATTAAGATGACATCCATAGTAACTAATAGGGATGTGGCAAGCTTTTAAGTAAAGATGAAAGAGTGGTTTTTCACAGAAAAACCACCAAAATGTAGCCAAGGAACCCAGTAAAATAACCTAATTCACCCAAGAGACTCAAAGAATGAGCTTGTTTTTAATATCTTCTAATTATCACATGTGTAATCCTCAATCTTTTCATAAAATTGTTTCTATAACAGGCTGAGCAGCCAGAAGAGAATTCATGAGAACAAACCAGCTAGGAACAAGCTCACTGTTCTCCAAGTTACCACTGAAGCAGGGCGGGAGGGTGGGAACCAGCATTTGCAGCAGATATGTAACAGCTATTCCAGGTTGTGAATCTCCCTAGAACACATTCTCTTTGAAAATGAAACCAATATTAACACTTCTCAACATGACTTTTTAAACCCTGAGAACTTAAAAGTTTATACTCTTCCCTTCTGGTCACAGTTATGAGGGTTTTGATTTTTTCCTCAAAGTGCCACAAAGCTGCAGAGAACGATTGTTTTTAGGATAGAACATGCTGGTTATCCACCTAATTCAGAAATCATGCAAAGTTAAAGACAGGCAAAGCGTTTGGAAATATCAGAGGCCTAAATTGTTCCACTAAAGTCTGATGTCCTTACAGCAAAGCACTGGTCCCTACTTCTCTGGGATTATCTGAACAAGTCCACATTCACCAGATTTTATTTTGCTAACAATTATTTGGCCTGCATTTTCTTTCCAATTATCACTTTATAGATATTTTGCAAGGTTCTTGACATCAGGAACAAATTTGATTTACTTAGTGGAATATAACATCAACAGTTGATTGAATTTAGGGCAGAAATGCATGTGGAAATGTTTAAAAGAAATTTCCATTGTCAATTAACTTTTGAAAACAAAGAAAATTTGAAGTTTTAAATATAAAGAGGTACATAGTAAACTATGAAAGGATATTTAGGACCATAAATATGTAATTTATTTCCTTTATTACTATTCCCTTCTCTGCTCATCCCCCAAAAATCTTGCTATTAAAATGTTTCAACAATATTTTATTGTCTATTTCCAAAATTACATTACAACCTGATGGATTATTTTCATTAAAAAGTTATAAAGAATTGAGAAAAATCCAATAATATTGGAAATAATAAAGCATACCAACCCAAATAAAATAATAAAGATATATAGAAAATGGAGAAAATACCCAGAATACCATAATTCACTTGCCTCTTGATGTCCTTATTTTACATCATTCATAACCCATTTCGAGAATAGAATACTGTTTGTATCTTCAATGAATTCATTACCAATTTGTTTTGGTTTCTTTTAGTTCCCTTCAAATTTATGGGTCAAATACTCAAACATACCAATCCCCGGCTTCTTTCATTGCAATTTAAGATAGCCATTAATTAACCTTGTTTTCTCTAAAGAATCCTTAAAGACTTGAGGATATAATTGTCCCTACTTCATTAATTTCCTAATGAGCAAAGTATTGTTCTAAATATATTGACATTTCTAGACACATTTTTGTTTAATCAGTTGCAGTTAGGTCTTGCATAGCTCTCTCTGCCTATTCCCAATCCAACTCCCAGACATGAGAATTCAGGCAGAAATAGTCTTAGATGCCATTATTAATATTTGTCAGGTCATGTAATCCATGCATTTGAGAGCTTGAAGGAAACCGATAGGTTGAAGATCTATTTGGTATTCCAAGATCTCTCTTTGATGTTTTTCTGGGTGTCATTAAATACTTAATCCTATTCATTGCCTGGACCATAACATCTCATAAACTTGCCAAATGAATAACCCCTCATCTACCCAATGTGACATTTCATCCCACCTTTTCAAAGATGGATTTATGAGAAAGAAATAGATGCCGTTTTAGAAAATTTGGCCCAAAGTTCCCAGCACAGTTTTAAGCACTTCAAGGTTATATTCCAAATGTGACTAAATACCTTTTTCCCCATGAACTTCTAGAAACATCCAAGACTCCATTGCTATTCTAACAAACTACCTCTAGCATTCATGTCGGGAGCCGACTGTATATCATCATAACTCCTAAGCTGACAGAAAATGACATTTAAGTCAATATCAATCTAAATAACTTATGCTCTCTTACTGCTTATAGACTTATTTTCAAAACATAGTAGTAACTGTAACCCACTGAGCGCCCACTGGAGGCACAGATATAATTTTGAGCAAATACATCACTTAGACTAAAAGCCAACTTTGTCACAATGGTGCTATTCTAATTCAAACCACAAATCCTTCTCTAAAAATCGTCTCTTGCATCTGCAGGAAAATAAAGTGCTCTCTGTGCAAGTTTAAAACTGGTTTCTGGGTATCTGTCAGCTCTATACTCTTGCAAACACCTACCAAAATCCCCAGCCCCTCCACAAAAGCTTTCATTTCTTGGCGGCAGTGAGGCCACCAATCCAGAAAGGTCAGTGTCATGCAGCCCCTAATAATCCATATGAAGAAAAAACTGTCATTGTAAATGCTTAGTTATTTATCTTGTTTTTGTTCTCTGAGCATTTATCTTGATTCTGTAGCACACAACATATAAAGATGCTTATTTTATTTGACTTTCTTTACACCGGGTTCTGCTGCCAATGACAGCAATTCTAATTCTTAAAAGACCCAAAGTGTTACGTTACAAAGTTTCTCACATGGACAGGTATTTTATAAAGACTGAATTTGAATCTCTTCATTCTTTTTGGGAAAACCAAAGGAACTTGATAAATACCCACAAATAACCACCATGTACTCACCACTCCCTGGCCCTCTAGCTGAATTTATTTCAGTCTCCTGTAATTCTCTAACTGAACTGAGCATACCTGACAGGGAAGCATTGCAGCTCTGATGTAATGCAAGCGGGCAGTTGCTCATAGATGATTTCAATAATCTGAATGATCAAAGAACAGAAGAATATTACATACAGGCCCCACCTGAAGGATTTATTCATTTTGGTCAAGGATTCTTGATGACTGTGTCTTGTACCTGGAACAGGGCTCAGGTTCTGGAGTCTAACTTCATGAACTCAGATCTTAGCTCCACCACTTCCAAGAGTGGTATTTATCTCCTCTAACCTCGGTGTTCTGATGGGTGAAATAGGCCCCATCATCACCGTAACATACCTTGTGGGTCATGGTTAGGATAAAATGAGAGAAGACAATGATGTGGGCAGGAAGGCGACAGCAGTGGCGGGCAGAGACCTCTTTCCCTTTGCTTCCCCTTTTCGGGCTCTGGCTCGGAGTGTCTCTCACCTGTTGTTTTCCTGCTGCTCGCTTAATCCAGGGACTAGTTGCAAAATTGTGGAGCAGAGAATTGCTCTGTCATATGAGCATTTACTCCATGTGCAGTCAGTGGGTCATGCAGTGAACTCATGTGACTTGTTAAGTCCCTTTTATTTCATCCACAGCTTGAAACCTCCTTATAAAATATAGGATTCCACACAGCCTGGGATTCTTACTGGATGAGGCCTTCCAAGGCTCCATGTTGGAGTCTTAATCTACTTTTATGTTTCTATATCAAGGCCACTGACAATTGTATTAACTCCCAAGGCTTTACAGACAATCTATAATTCTGGCTTCCATTATTAAGGGACTGCTAAGCACCAGATCTCTGTCACTTACTTTCCATGAAACTAAAAGACGGGCATTCTTTACTCTTCTTTTTAACTTCTGGGGGAACTGAGATTCAGGAACACAAGTATCTTGCCCAAAACTACAGCTAGGAATGGGCTAAATTGAGTTAGGTCTGAGTCCAAAGACTGTAATTTTTTCATTGTACCAATGAAGACAAAGAGATTTCAATTCATGTGCCCACTATAATGTACCAGTGGTGGGAGAGGGCTGTGTTAACAAGCATTTCGAAGCTGGGTCTACACTTAAGGGAGAGAGTGCTATTAACAATGAATAATGTCTGCTGGGGAGAAAGGCAGAGTACTAGATGCCAAGCTGCCTCCTGAATATCCTGAAACTTTAACCATCTATTTTCAACGCACCAGAAAGAAGGGGTTAACTTGCCTCCGTGGAACACTACTTTATACCTTCTAGTGCTTTTCTGCCCTTCTCATAGGAAAACATCCCTTTTTTTGAAGCTTTTAACCCCCACAAGATAGTCTTCCTGCAATTCGCTTTGTTCAGTGCAGATTTTCACCTCCTAGACTGCAGGGTGACTACAGGCAGCTTGGTTTCACACATGACTTCTCAGTAAGGTAGCTTCCCTTCCCCTGACCACTTTGCTGTCTGATATTCTGACACCGGAGCCCTACCTCAGTATGCACCAACAACATCTATGGCCTGGACAGACTGCTTGATCTCTCCACACTATAGTATTTCCTTCCTATCTTTTTAAAAAGGGTATATGTGTCTGTGTCTGTCATGTGTGAGAGAGAGAGAATGGGGATGGATATAGGAGGTGGACAGTGATTCTCAGGCCTACTTGCACATCAGAATCACCTGAGCGGCTTTATAGACATGACTATGCCTGGGCTCAGTCCAGATCAGATTCTAATATGCATCACCTGGTTTATGTTTTGTCCAGGGTAGAAAACCACTGCACTACCACTAAATACAAATATGCACGGCATTAATACAATTTATTAAATAAAACAGATGGCTTTGGGTTCACTTTAGTACGTCTTGTAAGGGCTAACTAGGCTCTTTAAATATTTACCTGGAAGTTTTTAGGAACAGGGGTTTTAGACAGCTTTTAAACATATTGGCTTTCTTAGGAAACGTTTACATACTTATATTGCTGGATTTGTTTGTCTTCCTCCTTTCTGATTTGCTTTATAATTTATTGTGTTTGCCAAATCAAGAGTTTCTCAAAGTGCAGTCTGTGGACCATTCATATCAGAACCACCTGACGTTGTTCTTTAAGGAAAATGAAGATTCCCAGATAGACCTGAGATGCAGCATTGTGTAAGCACACTGTCTTGCCAATGGGTGTCAGCTCTGGGCAAGGTCGCTATGGATTCAATGTGACCAAAGAAAATTACAACAAATGTTCTTTGGGGTGAAAGGGATTATTACCTGGCTTGTTCTCTGGCAGTAGGTCAAACACTAGCATCTCTGCCTCCGCCCAGAGCGCTGGGCGGAGCTCTCTATATAGCACAATAATAGCTTATTGCCTAAAGGTGTGGAAGCAGTAGCCTAGCAACAGGCCAGTTACATCATCAGGTGGTTTAAGTTCAGTGAGGATCCCGGCCATAGGAACCCCAACTTCCCCACACACACTAAAGTGTAAGAGAAGGAAGGTTCCCCTCTGTTTAGACTGATTTGTGCGGCATGAACCATAGCACCATGGCATTTTATGATTGTGAAACATACAAAATACTGGACTGAGGCATTTGCATGTAGGCCTTCTATTCCTTTTTTTTTTTAAGCATGCTCTTCCACTTTCCACTCATCAGTATCTGCTAGGTAAACTACTCTTTAGTTGAGGAGAGCAGCTGAGTTTGTCTTTTTGTTTGATTTTGGGTGTTCCTCTTCTTTTGAATCATTTCAGTTGAATCTACATAGATCTTGAGGTCAGGAACAAGGGCTGTTCTCTGTTGAGCTTCTTTGTAAACAAGCTTAACTTCAAGGCCTTCTTATCTGCCACAGAAGCCAATCCATCCAGGCCTTGGATGGGGAAATAATGTTGCCCTGGAGTCTGAGTTTGAAAACAGAAATTTCATTCTCACATGTAACTCTCCACTGACATACTCAGAGCTTAAGCCTGGTCCCTGGATACCTTGGTACTTATTTTTTCTGGGAAAAAGTGTCTGGTACCTGGTTCTTAAAGCCCAGTCATCACCAATGAGCCAATGGATATGAAATATTTTTAATATTTTTAATGGGAAATATCCCATTTCATGTCCAAAGCAACTCTCTTATTGCATTAGCCCTTGAGTGACTTGTTTTGGCAAATCTGGAATTCAATTACAATGTTTTCTAACAGGTACATTTCACTATAGAAGCTTTCGGGATATGGGAATTCATGTGTGGCTGATTAAAGTGATAACAAGACTTAGTTTCCATAAAGCATGTTTCCTTCAAGGAGGAAAGTTTTCCTTGAGCTTAATGATCATTCTAAGCTAGGGGGGGTTTAATGATGTCAAGAGCTGGCTTTCTCTAGAAGGTGACTAGCCATCCCTTCTGACTGCATGAAGTCATTTCTTCCTGTTCCTAGTGATTCCAGGGATGATTCTGAGTCACTTTTGCAGTCTGGAATAAAATACAATAATTTTCTGAAAGTATTCCCACCTTCATTTTATATTATATGGAGCAAGGAGACTAGATCTTTAATGTCACGATCCATATGTGCATCCAAACATAGTGCCGTTGGCCACCAGATTCAGCCGGTCAGAGTGCCCTGGTTTCGGTTCATGTGCACTGGAGACAAGTAGAATCTGCTTTAGGACAAAGTGAGCTCATTCTGGATGGAGGGAAAGCCAGGCTTGCCAATCCTGTCCTAATCTCACTCTTACATTGTTATGATTCTTCAGCACAACCATGAAAGCTTGATCTACTTTAGAATTCAAATGTCAACTCTGGAATGCTATAAAGATAAGGATAAGAAATAATAATAATAGTCATCCTACCTAGAAAAAGCCAAGGAGAGCATCCATCATCTGGAATGCAAGCAAGAACAAACATTTGGCGGCGCTGTGTACCAGGCATTTGCAAGTGCTTCATATGCATTGTTTCATTTCGTCCCTATAGCAAGTCCCAGCAACAGTACTCTTTATTATCCCATCTTATAGAAGAAGAAGCTGAAGCACACAAGTATGCCACCGATGCCCACAGTCAGAAGACCAGTTTAAACAGGTCTGCCTGACTCTTGAGCCCAACTCTTACCACATGATAGAGTAAGTGGCTTTTATATAAAAACAATAATATTGTAACAATTAATGTTAAGTGCTAGCTGTGTACTGGGCAAGTTAGCTGTACTTTTTTATTATATGTAATAACTCATCTGTCACATAACTATTATTATCACCATTTTGCAAATCAGGAAATTGAGGCTACAAGAGATTAAGTAACTTGCCCAAAGCCTCACAACTAGAAAGTGGCAAAAATAGGTTTATAGGGAGGACCTATCCTCACTGGTCTCACCTCCCCGTCTTCCATGGTCTTATGGCTGCAGAATGACTGTCAAGAATAACAGAGTCACAGACATTCTGTGGTCCCGGCACAGAGAAAAGTCAAATGGTCAGTGATGTCCAGCCATCTCTCCTAAGCCAGAGGAGGAGCAGGTTCTGACCTGGCTGGGGCTGGGAGTCAGGTGGGGAGCATCTAGCCCCTGAGACCGGCCATGGGAGAGGAGCAAGACCGAATGCACCAAAGCTGCAGGGCAGGGACAGAGGAACAGGCAAAGGGTCATATGCAGGGTCAGATACAACAAAGAAACGTGGGGACAACGGACAGGCCTGAAGTGGCTGGGTAGAGAGAACAACAAGATCCAAAGCAAAAGACCTCAGTGGGTCAGCAAGATAGAGCAGGCAGGTCTGAGAAGACAGCCACAGGCGAGACCCTTGAGGCCTGGCAGAATGGAAGCAGAGTCTGTGAGATTTGGAGGGAATGTAGTCAGAAAGCCCATGAGAGGAGGGGGAAGGACAAACCCCTGCCCCAGACGTCAGACTCCGGGTCTATTTAGTCAGCTACCCTCCCTGACTAAATAGAAATCACGATCATCATAGACTTTATGTGTAATCTCTTCCTTATAGAGCTACATAAAGAAGTCCATCATCTTCCCTTGCAGAGCTTAGCAACATTCCCACTTGCCATTTTCCCAATTCACTTGGACTGGAACAGCCATCCACTGAATTCATTATAGGTTTCTGCTGTGAGAGTGTCTTGACTCTGGTTAGCTTCTTCAATAAAACATGTCTCACTTTGTTCTCTCTCAGTCAATCTCCCTGGACACCCCACATAATCATCCTTTTGTAAACAAAGCAGGCTTTGAAGCCACTAGGAGTCCTGCAAGGCTGAGAGATGAGAATGAGCTACAGGCTCCCTGGTGTAAACTGGAGACTGCAAATCCTTCATAACCTTCATTTTTTATCCTGATTATAAAAGTAGCAAGTGTTCAGTATAGGAAATACACCAAAGCCTCAAGAAAAAAACATTATCCAACAGAGATAAGCAAACATAACATCTGGTTTAGAGCATTTTGGTATTTGTATATATATTTTTTTTCTTTAATTTTTAGCATTAAATTATGTTCAGTTTTACTTCCTGTTTTTTATTTCACTTGACATATATCAAAAGTGTTTTCCCATGCTGAATCAATATTCACTGTGAGCATTTTTAGTGACTACATATTAACCCATTCTACTGAATGTCCGGCACTGACATTTAAGGGTCTCTTTTTTGTCTTTTAGGCTGCTTGTTTGCTCTGTGGTTACATATTCAGACTCTGCTTTGTCCATTTCTCTGTATGCTTTCTGAAATTCAAGAACACTGGTTCTGAGACCCAGAAGACCCTGCTAAATAAACATCGGAAAATAAAATTGTAGGTTGTGTCTTGAGTTCTGCCACCAATTCCCTAAGCAGCTGTGGCCACTACCACTTCTCTTGTGTCATATTCCACAGCTGTCACATTGTACTGTCAAATTTAAAGATACAGCAGTTGGGTAAATGAGAAGATTCCACCTGGCCAGTCATGGCACTGCACGGCAGAGAGCTGGTGTTTCCTGCAGAGAAATGATCACGATGGCATGTGCCGGGCATTGTGCTAAGCGCAGTACAGCATTTCATTTGATCCTCCCAACAGCCCAGTGGGTAAGAACTGTTATTATTCACATGTGGTGGAAGAAGAAACTGAGGCTCAAGGAGGCAGAAGCCTAGCAAATAATAAGGCGGGATTCAGTCCAGCTTGAGCTCATGGTCCCTGTCAATGGGTGATGCTTACTAGTGTAAAGCACTCTTTCCAAAAGACTCCGAGCTCACCCTGTGAGACAGCATTAGACCAGCTGTGTTTCAGTGATAACACATCTGCACATTTTAGAAGCCAGTGGAAGATTGTACATGAGGCAAATTTTCTTAAACGTTCAAATCAACTAGGAAGTACTGAAAACAGATGTGTGACACAGCAAAGAAAAATGCCTTTTCAGACACAACTCTGGAAAACTGAGATGACTTTAGGATCCAATTTAAAAAAGACCCCCAGATCCTGACATTTCCGAGGGTCCTGGTCTTCATTATCTTTCCTGAGTATTTTAATCATAAAAGCATGTACCTCTTTAACATCTCCCTCATCCTGCTCCTCCCCTGCACAGAGAAGTGGTATTTTGAGTTTTGTTACCAGCCCACAAACACAGATCTATTTTTGTGAATCCAGACACATCCCTCCATATTCCCTTCCCATCCCACCCTCCACTGTGTCAGTCCCTCCCTCCTGCCTCCCCCATACACAGAGGACCTTGCCCACCCTGCCTCCCAGCCTCCCTGCTGCCTGATGACTCACATGTTCACAGAACCACCAAGACAGACAAGAACCAATTGCAGAACAAGCCAGTTGCCATCCTTCAGTCTGAGCTCTCAAAGCCACCACTACCATTGAAGTTAAGCCTCTGTTAAGCCTCTGCTGGGCCTTGTACTATCTCTGGTCAGCATTCAAGTGATTCCACCATTATTCAGCAAAAGGAAGAAAATGGGGAAGGAATGGAGGGCAGCTTTGGGTGCTGGGACTAAAGCTATGCTGTCCACTTCATCAGCCACTAGCCCCATGTGGCCAGCAAGCACTTGAAATGTGGCTTGTCCAAGTGGAAATGTGCTGTAACTATAAAATACACACCAAATTTCAAAGACTTCATATAAAAAAAGGTAGAATATCTCAGTAACAATTTTTTAATCGAGGGTATATCGACATGGTATGTCAGGTACAATGGGTTAAATAAAATATATTAAAATCAAGTTTACTTGTTTCTTTTTACCTTTGTACTCTAGCCACTAAAAAATGTCAAATGGCATATATTGCCCCTATTACATTTGTCTTACCTTTCCACTGGGTTGTACTGGAGTTATGAGCATCTCTGCTGGCTCAGGTAGGCAAGACAGGGCTTGCATTTGCTGCCTCTGCCTTCAGAGCCACGGGGCCCATCACATCTCGCCTCAGGCTGGCTCTTGTCTCAGTGGGCCAGTCCTTAGGTACAGCTGGATGTGTTTAACTGGAACCTGCCCCACCATTCAGCGGTTCTGGGACACTGGTCTTTTTTAGGTCCCTTAAGAGTCCAACCCCTGCTGCCCTCTGCTGAAGGTGAGGGGTCAGGAGGTGAAGGACACTATCTCTACTTTCAGAAGTTTCCTTCTTCAGGAAGGACAGATCACTCCCTATGGCCCTTGCCCTGCATTCCTTGCCCTTTCCTCTTCCTAAGACAGAAGGCAACCTCCTAGGGAAGGATCTGCAGGGGAAAGTTGCCTTCCCCAAAGGAACTTGGGGGAAAGCCTGTCACGTGATAGCTTCTGGTACCCCATACATGCGTCCTTTGGCCAAGTCTGTCATCTTCTGATCAACAGGAGAAGCAGAGAAATGGTAATACCCATGAAAATGTGGCAGAGAAACCTTCTCTCTAGCCATATCCTGAAAACTCCCCAAAGAAACCTGCCTCCAGGGCTCCAGCAGCATCTTGAGAAATGTGATGGTCGCCGAGCACACTGGGCAGTGGTTAGGCTCCAGCAACACTGGCTTTCATACAAATGTAGGTTCATGGGCTCTACTCCAAATTTTCTGAGTCTTCAACTGTGAGCCCCAGAAATCTGTGTCTAACAGATCTTCAGGTGATTTGTATGCACATTAAAGTCTGAGTAATTCTGCTAGAACGTATTGTTTTGCCTGACCAGCATCCACTTACTCTTCTTCCAATGACAACGTCTCATCTGCCTTAGGAAACCGCCCCTTCTCCCAGTCTCAGGATGTATGGCTGGGACAACCCGGTTCCTTTCAGTCCAAAAAGTACACGTGACCTAGGTTTGGCCAATCAAAGCCTTGCAAGCATCTGGAATCTGCTGCCAGTGACCCGTGGGGTGGGCTGAGGGGATATACTCAGGGTATCAATAACAGCTACCACAGCCTCCCTGGGAGACTTTGGATAAGCTTTGTTCTGCTAAAGACACATTTGAATATGTGTCTAGATGATCTCCAAGGTTTCTTCCAGCCCCATGACTCTATGGCCCAGTGCCTCACAAGCTCCCCCAGGGACATACCTCCAAGGGACAAGCAGGCATAGGCGGTAATGCTGTGTCCCTCTGAGGAAGGCAGTGTCCTCTTTAGGCTCCTGTCTGTCCAGTGGGGGGAGATCTACCTCAGCTCTAATCCTTATTGTTCATCCGGACGTCCAGTCCTCAAAATACAGCTTCACATAATGCCAAGAGCTAACTGATGTCCAGGTTCTGGGAGCGTGTGACTCCTGCGCCTGTGTGTTACTCGCTTGGCCCTCACGAGCACCTCTTGCCGGGCAGTGTTGGGCATGGTGGGGCGGAGCTGGGGAAGATACTTTCCAGTCGGGCCCTGGGCGCAGCTATCCTCTCTCTTTCTCTCTCACATTTTACAACTTCAGGCAAGTCAGAGATTCTCAGCCTCAGTTTCTGTTATGTGTCCCTGTAGCTGTCATATAGGCTTGCGAAGATCAGGACAGTTTGTGGAACACTTCTGGCACATAGAAGGCGCTCAGGGATTGGCAACAGCTGTGCAATTCTGAGGGTCTGGGCTCCATGTGGGAGGTTCTGTATCACTGGGATAGGTGTGGACCTGGTCAAATACATCGCAGTCTGGAGAAGCCAATCAAGGAGAAAACAGAAGACAGATGAACAAAGAAAAGATCTTTACGTTTATGGATTCTAAGTTTCAGAAGAGAACTATTACTTGGATGATCAGGAGAGGGTATTAGCTTAGTTCAAGGGGCGGACTAAAAGGAAACTGAGAATATGGATTCTCTCTGGAAGAGGGAGTATTTTGAAAACTTAATCACAGGGAGATCTCAGGAAGAGTCATCTCCTAAACTGACCAAAGCCAAATTTTTCATCTCCTGCACGCACTTGTGGCCTGCCCACACGGCATATGTCCTCGTGATGGCCGTATTCCTGACTGGAGCTTGTGTCTATCGTGCTTGAGACAACTAGCCTGAGACTGTTCTGAACTTCAGAGGAGGCCCTGCAGGGTGGAGGAAAGAAACTTTGGGTTATACTACTGGGTTTGCTCTTTTTTTAATACCATGGCCTGAGGCAAGTCATTTCATAAGTCTGGCTGGATTAAAACCTCTATAAAATGACTTGCTTGAACCAGATGATCTCCAGGGCCCTTTCCAACTCTAACAAGACTCTAAATGCAGAACCTGAAGAGGGACTAGTCTGCACTCCCAAAACTGCAGCCACAGGAGCCCCTGCCCTCCAGATCTAGGGAACACAGCCTCGGGGTGCTGGTCCCTGGGGCCAGAGCCACACCCTGTTCCCTTGCAGGCCTGTTGCATTTAGCCCATAGGGGAATGCCAGCCAGAAGCCTCCTTAGTGCACACTGGGGACAAAGAACACCAAGACCTCTCTGCGGGCTCCCTGCAAAAAATATGGAGTCCTGAACTGGCTTTCACTGCCTTCTGCTGCCCTACCCCCATCTCCCTGGAGTCAGCCACAGCCGAGCTCTGGCAGCTCAGAGCCTTAGAAGGGACAGACGGCCCTGCCAGAGAGATGTGGTATCCTCCCCTTATGCTGAGGGCCATCCTGCTTCCCCCAGGCCCAGGCCCCTTTAAGGACATAGGGACCTCCTACAGCCCTCCCTTCTCTCCTAGAAGAGGGAAGGGCACATATGGTCGTTGTAAAGGACATCTGCCACGCATCCAGACCTAAAGAGCAAGGCTGGAGCAAACCCCATGTCACCCAATGTCCCCTGAGAACCCAGATGGCATAAAATGGGCTCTGGTGATAGGCTGAGCCTTTCTTTCCACAGCTAAGGGGACGGGATAGCTGAAGGTTGAAAAAAATCTCTTTCAAGACTCTTGACTCTTGTCTGGGGCCTCTGGAACTGAGCTGGGTGTGGTTGGTTGTCTTGGCTTAGATCTAGGACTTCCTAGCCAGACATGACTCTTCATGAGAACAAATTCTGAATAATGCCCAGCTGAATGCAGGACCTAAAGCAAGGATCAACAGTGGTTCCTCTGAAGAGTTCATGAGGGAATTAGATGTGGCAGCTCCAGATGCCTTTCCAGCCCCACGAGGATTGTCAACTGCTGCCCTTCCCCTCCCATTTGAGGCCTAGAAATCGCCTTTGGAACTGATTAGTATGGCTGCGGGTTCCTCTCCTCCCTTGGCTGGGCCATTAACACTGCCTTTATGGCTTTTTAAGCAGCCATCTGTGAGTTTTAGGTGAAGTTCTACTTTTACCTTTTTTTTTTCCTGTAGTTCTCTTTTTTTCCTCCTCTACTATGGACATAGTACATAAGAAACAATGGTCTATACCCCCAAAAGAATTGAAAGCACTCCCAAAACTGCAGCCACAAGGAGCCCCTGCCCTCCAGAGCTAGGGAACACAGCCTCGGGGTGCAGGCCCCTGGGGCCAGAGAGACACTTTGCACACCTGTGTTCATAACAACATTACTTAAAAGCCAAGAGGTAGAAGCAGCCCATGTCCACGCACAGATGAATGGATGAACGACACGTGATGTGTACATGCAAAGGAATATTATTCAGCCTTAAAAAAGGAAGGATGTTCTGACAAATTCTACGCGATATGGATGAACCTTGGGGACATTATGCAAGTGAAATTAGCCAGTCATGAAAAGATAAACATTGTATGATTCCACTTATGTGAGATATCTAAAGTAGTCAAATTCATAGAGACAGGAAGAATGGTGGTTACCAGGGGCTGGGAGTAGTGGGAATGATGAATTGTTTAATGGGTGTAGTGGCAGTTTTGCAAGATGAAAGGATTTCTGGAGACTGATCACACAACAGTGTGAATGTACTTAACACTATTGAACTATGCACTTTTATGTTACAGGTACTTTACCACAATTAAGTGTGGCTGTAGATAAGGTATGGGAAAGCAAGGCCTATGTGGATTCCATATGTGTGTATCGCAACTGTTCGGGCAACAAGGCCACGGCACTACAAGAGTTCTTGACTAAACTGTGTTTCAAACTGAACCCTTGCAGAGAGGGGGGAACTGGTTCTCCTCCACAGCCTGAGGCTACACTCAGTGTCAGTGAATTTAGCCTGTTTCCCCTCAGGGTCCACCTGGGTCACTGAAGCCTTCTCTGCCTAAGATACCTAAGCACACACCTGAGTGTGTCAACACTCAGCTCTGAGTGCCCAGTGGTGCATTATGCATCGCATGGAAGGATCAGAGACAACCCCTGAATCCACTCTGACTTGTTCAGACCTACAAGGAAACTCACCACCAAGGAAGCAGCAGATGGAACCTCAGCCTTACCTTTAAGGCCATGTTTTTTTTTTTCATGTCTAACTTTCTTCCCTATAGGCTCCCCAAGAAATAGCACAGCGATAGAGTGGTTCAAAATGGCTGTTATGGGACAGGCTACGGAGGCTGACCATCTGAATCTGACCTTCGCTCTGCCTTTTATTCATTGCTTTGATATGAGCACGTTATTTAATCTCCCTAACATTCATCTTTAAAATAAGGATAATGATACAGGTGCTTGTTTGGTTTTAGGGAAGATTAAATGAGATTCAGCTTAGGAGCCCTGATCCCAGAGCTTGTACACAGTAAGTACTTGATAAATGAGGACTGTTACTATTCTCTCTACCCAGCCAAATCCTACCCATGTTCCAAGAACCAGCTCAAACACGTTTTCCTCAATAAAGTCCTCCAAGAGCCCCATGAATCAGAAGCCCACACTGAGCCCTCCCATAACTCTGATAATCTGTGCCCTTCATCCCTGTGACAGCTCTTCGGGGATCGAGCCTCACCAGGCCCCTGCACATGGCCAGGTAGAAGGGTTAAGTGCTGACATTCTTAGAGCTCCCAGAGGCACAGGAATTATAAGCAATAGCTAATGGGTTGCACATAATAACTGGTAACAAAGGAACTCAAAACACGGCCTTGTTCACTCTTACAGCTGGATTAACCTTTTTCACATTCTGTAATTCGAAGTGTACCAGAAAAAACTGCCACCGCCACATCTCTCCACACCCATACAAAGGGACTGTGTTCATCTGTCTGTACTCCCTTTTCTCGTCATTGTAACATCTTTGCTGAGAGGCTCTCACGCTCACCTTACCTGAGTGACTTTTTTTATTTTTCTGAGACCATATTTTTAATTGTGAATTTACAGTGTTTTGGGACACGAATTCAGAAAGCAAGGGAGATAGATCCCAGAGAAAACTCGATCTACCTTATAATCGATCCACCTGTTCATTCCGCCCGTCTATACACTTGTTCAGTGAACAATCGTTGAGCACCCACCATGCGCAGGCACCGTCTGCCCCTGCAGGGTGGCTCTTCTGGGAAGCCCTCTTCAAGAAGCTGAAAAGCAATTTTTCCAGTCTTTCCAGTGCTGCTTTGGTGGCCAGTGTATCAAGTATCTCGCCTGGTGATATGGGAATTATAAAGCCATTCAACTGAGCAACTTGAGTTCAAGGGCAGTAATTCTTTTCTATTTCTTCTCCTGAGTACCCCATATGTTTCTGGGCATATGATAGTTTGGTAAGGTTCCATGGATGGATGGATATTGTACATAGCATGAATCTTAGTCTGAGTCCCCGAAAGGAGATCTGAGTACCAGTTATTTGGGAACCGATCCAAGAAGTGTTGACAGAGGAGTAGAGAAATGAGACAGGTAAGAGCAGGAAGCCAGTAAATGGTATGTTATTAAGCAGATTGCCATTCTGATAAGCATCTGGTTACCTGCCAGGCACTGGGTACTGAATGTCTCCCCTGCCTTCCTACCCTACTTAACTGAATCACCAAAACTGCCACCCCTCCGTGTCTACAGCCTCCTGGAGCAAACACCACTTTAGCCTCAGCCCCACAGATGGGAGATGGGAGTAGTTATACGGTGACCGACCTCCTCGATTGCCAGGGCTGTCCTGGCTTAGCACTGAAACTCCTGCATCCCAAGAAATGGCTCAGACCCTGGCAAACAAGGGCAGTTGGTCACCCCAGCATACTTCTGTTGTTTCTCATGGGCCATATGTGTAAAGACTTCCAGTGGAGCCTGGGAAAGTAGGAAACAGGAAGGAACTAAAGGTAGGTGGTCCCTCACGTTGGATCCAACCCAACAAGCAGTCAATATGCTGAGTGTCAAGCTGATGACAGGCACCACACTAGGTCCTCTCTGGACACAGGACAATCACTGTTGCTGGGCTCCCCCCAGCACCCAGCAAAAGGGCTTCTTGTGGGTGAATGCATTAATCCTCACAACACCTCTATCGTTCTTCCACTCACAGAGAGGAAACTGAGGCACAGAGAAGTTAAGAAATGAGCCCAAAGTTAAACAGAAGGATGGTGGCAGAGGGACTCCTGGGTCTGTGTGCTCCCTTCTTCACTGCACTGCCCATAGAGGGAAGATGGAGCTCCCTCTCCATCCAAGAAGCCATCAGCCTGGGAGGCAGGACAAGACAAAAGTCAAAGCCCTCAAGGAATAATAACAATAATTCCTTGGCTGACATTCACCGGGCAGTTGTCGTGGGCCAGGTCTCTGCTTAGCCTCTATATGAAATATGTAATCCTCATTACCACGAGCATGGCACTATTATCTCCATTTTAGAGAGGGTGAGACTACGGTGGAGAGCAGTTAAGTCTGCAGAGTTGCACAGGCCATGACCTGGAATGTAAATACAGAATCTGATCCTGTGAGAGGGCCGGGCGGCACTGTGCCGTGGCTCGGCGTGCGTGCTGTTCCCCAAGAGCAGGCGAGATAAGGTCTGATGAAAGCACAAACTCAGTGCCCTAAACACTTAGCTGTTAGTGTTTCTTCTTTCTTTGTGTTAAGAAGTACAGGACTCCAGTCCTGAGTCCTGGACTGGGCTCGGCCAGCAGCCCCAAAGCTGGTGGAGGCTGCTATTGTTCTGCAAGCTGATAAACCAAAGCCCTTCCAGTACAGCACAGAACGCTCAAACCTGCCATGACAGTTTTCTTTAAAGATAAACGCCACAGCATGGTGCTGTTCTAGGAAGCTTTCCACAGCCGCCCACAGCTTGCCCTTCAATTGTTACCATTTGCTTCCTGCTCCAGAGGAGAGCTAAAGACACATTATCTACGTACACTCCACGGTGGCCAGAGGGGGCCTTGTCAAGCCCTGCCCCGTCACGGAGCTGCAGGTTGTCATCACTGCATAAGCAAAGGGCATTATTTAGTATAGATGTATTCCAGAGGAAACTTGCTTGAAAGTCCCTCCAGGCCGGGGAAGCCTGAGAGCAGCAGTGCTGGCGCCCCGCGGGGCTCCCCAGCGGCAGTGAGTTCTGGGAGCTCTCGCCTCCCACCACGGAACTGCAGGGCCCAAACAGCCTGCCCGAAGAGTCCCTGCTCCTCCCCAGCTCGGCCTCAGGGAAAGCTTAGCTGAGGCTCCCACACAGCAGACTCATCAACATGGGACTACCCTGGGGGGGACAGGTGGGCTTTTCAGAGAATAGAATGAAACCTGCTGCTTCTCCCACAACCAAAAGGAAAAGGGAGCCCCAAAGCAGAGGGGAGAGTTACAAAGAGATAAAGCCACCCTCCTGGGTGCTAAGGCTATGCAGGACCCTAACCTAGTGTATACTGGAGCTAGTAAATCTGGTGGAAATCACTAGTAACTGCCCCAATCAAGCCAAGAACACCAGGGCTCACATGTAATGCTGCTGATGATTAAAAACAATAATCACCATTATTTACCACAAACTGGGTACTTACCTAATTACTTTACATATGCATTTAATATTTGTGACAATCCTATGAGCTAAGTATTGTTTTCATCTCCATTTTACAGATGTGGAAAATAAGGCACAGAGAAGTTAAGTTACTTACCACAGATCACACAGCTAGAAAGTAGTACAGCTGGGATTTGAACTTGGGAGGTCGAGGAAAACTGTGGGAGCATGTCTACAGGGATACCTTGGGGATGACTATTACAAAGCTGTCAAGTGTTATGGGGTGTCTACTGCAGAATATGAGTGTTGATTTTCCTTTCTTGTGGTAGAGCTGCCTTTTGGGCCCTGTACACAGATACCCACAAGCCCAAAGGAGAGAATTCTTCAGGTTCTAGCAGGGAGCTAGAGCAAGAGAAGTGCGTCGTCTCTGACATAAAAGCATCTGACACCACGTCACCTGTAAAAACTCAATGTCACCCTGCTTCACGAGCTGGATCAAACAACTCTTCTTTCTCTTCCCAAACTAAAGTTTTCTGCATCTGTGTGAAAGGAGTGAAAGAGTGTGAGTCACCTTCCCAGGCTGCATTTGAAGAGCCCGAATCTCAGGCCTCAAAAGGATCGCACTTTTTGTGGCCCTGTGCCTTCCCTCGCTGGCCACTGCCTGCCTCAGGCCCAAGAACAGTGCCCTAGAGTTGCGTCCACACTTCTTCAGAAACCAGCTTGTTGTTTCCGAGGTGACCAACCTGCTGAGCAGGAGATCCAATCACCCGAAGAAAGAACCCCCAAATCAGAAGCAGCGTTAATGATAGATCTCTAAATTTAAAAACCAGGTGACAGAATGATATGTAAGCTTATTATAGTATTTTGGGAGAGAGGAGTAGCAGTGACCATAACAGCTAGTGTTTGTTGAGCACTTACCGTGATCCTGACACTGCACCCCCTCTTTCATTAACCCTCAGGCAGCCCAGTGAAGTAGGGCCACGATGGGGTAGGTGTGAACACCCTGAGGTTAAAAAGATGAAGTAAATCCCCCAAGGTGTAAGTGGTGGACGCAGGGATTAAACCCAGGCTGACTGACCAGACACCCTGCTCCACCTTCCAGCCTCCATATACATCAATGGGGGGGTCTTTGGGTCACAAGAGTCTTTTAGGGGCAGATTGTTCTTCTTACTTTTCTTTGTTTCTCAAACTTTACGTTTTACATTTATATTTACATTTTATCATTTTCACATGTTGGAGGGAAATGTTACTGAAAATAAAAAGTAGAGATATATTTTTAAATAAGAAAAAATACAAGATCCCCAAACCATTGATTTCTGTATCTTACGACTAAATAACTAGTCTCTGGTGTCCACTCTCCTCCCCTATCTTCTGGTCTCATTACCAGCTACATGGAATCTCTTCTCTCCACCCATTCCTGATCCTCCCTCCTCTGCTCCTCACACCCCTGTGGCCTTCTGCTGCTCTACCACCCTCGGGAAGCAGCCTCCCCATTCACACTGGAGAAGAAACCCACCCTTGCCCACTTTGAACAAGATCCCAGGCAAGTCTCCAAGTACCCGAGTGATTAAAAGTGTGTTTGACAGAACAAGATTTTCCATCTTTTGAAAAGGGTTTTTCTGGACACTGGGCCAAAATACTAGAAAATAACCTGCAATTATCTTGAAAATGCCAACACATCACCACACCTAGCCCTGAGGAGACCTAGGAGAGCTGCCTTCTGAACACTAAAGAAGAAGCAGTCCTTAAATTCCTCCACTGTCCTTAGCATTATCGATCAACGCTGCTGTTTTGTAAGCGATAGCTAGACATACACAGGGAGTTTCCAAGCCAGCCGGAGAAGCAAGAAAGACATCAGGTAAGTAGAAAGAAGCACACTTCTTTTAGCATCCATATAGTACCCATTATAGCACAGGTATCTCAAAATATTTTACATTAATTTATTTGGTGCTACATTGTGCAGTTAATGTCAATTCTCTCACAGCCAGTCATTCTGCACAGTGAATAGCATGTTATTATATGTTCTCAGGGTTGGAAGATAATTCTCCAAAGGTCTCATGTTTCTGCATGTCTTACACATGAGGCACCCTTTGTTCCAGATCATCTTTTCAAGGATATGTGTATAATGAAAAGTCTTGAAAGACAGAGCTAGTGTCTCCCTCCAGAGTAAAGAGTAGGCTTGCTTACTGCCATCATAAAAGACCTGGGTTCCTTAAGTTCAGTGTTCTCTGTAATGCAACACACTTCCTGCACAGGTGTCATCTGGCCCTTGAAGTATCACACTGTGAGGATTAGGGTTCAGGGAACCCCCCCCAATAGTGCCAATACTCTAGCTACTGCTAGCACTGTTACAAACAGTTCTTTGTCTCTAACCCAGGAGTCTCATAGCATCTACCAGCATCCACGAAACTGCGGCAGGCTAACTCATTACCCTGTAAGGAAGGTAACATTTCAGACATTGCATAGTTTGTAATGCTTAGCCAGTGGGTTCTAACATGATACAGTCTACTCTTCTCTATCTGAGGGGAACTGGCCATTCCACTCACTCAGCAAAGGCCTCTCATCCTGCCATGATTTTCTTTTTTCTGGGTAGTTTTGATGAATAATGACTGAAAAAGAGGGTATATAAGTGATTGTGCTCAATCGGCTAAATATAGATGAAGGGACTTTCCCACTGGTCATCAAAGGCAAGGATAATAGTAGCTCAATTCTTTCATGAAAACGGTTAGGAAATCAAGGGTACAGATCAACAGGAAATAAGGGATTGGTTGAAATTCTTTGATGAAAAAAAGAGTATTAAAACACCACCATATTCAAGGAGAATTCATCAACATTTGCACAAAGAACTGGAAAGAATGGGAAACAATGATGTATGTCTGCTGTGGAGAATACATGCTCACTGGAGATGCGCCAGGAAGACCAAATAGCACTGATTTCACTTAAAGTTTCTAGCCCTGGGAATGCATTTCCTAAATAAGATATGCTTTAATTCCATCATATGGCACAGGTAAGACTTACAGAATTTGTAAACTGGAGTCCACTGATTCTAGCCCTACAATAGGACAATAGAGCATGTATATATAAAAGTGGCCATATTGAGGTTTTGTCCTAAAATACTGCTAGAAAAAAAAAATTAATCATAAGGTTTAGCCAAAAACATTTCACACAATTATTCCCTTGAATTTTGCTTCCAGCTATCGGAGGTCATGACCACATTACAAATAATAAGCTCTGAAAATAGAGCACTCAAGGAAAGAATTTAGTAATCAAAATACATAATAAAATTAATCTGACTCAAATTTTCCAGTACAATCGTTGTGGTACCTGGTAACACAGCATAAGTAAATCATGTAAATGAATGTGATTAGTATTACTTTGATACAAAAGCTAAGGTATTGCAATTCTTTCCTTTACTCTCATTTTTACAATCCTTTACTCTAACCTCATGCATTAAGCACACAGAAGGACACACAATGGGACTTTCATATTATAGTATCAAGCTTTTAATGACCAGGGAAAGGGAGCCCAAATTAAATCCCTCCTCTTGGCTGCTTCCCTTTGGAATGGAGAGCTGGGAGTGTGCTTCTGAAGCACCCAGGATGCTCTCAAGGGGTGGGAGCTTTAGGAGTTCAATCCTGGGACTGACAGGCAGTGAGACTCATACATATTCAGCCAGTTTAACAAGCAGAAGAGCAGAAGTCAAAATTGGGAATAGAGTGTTTGACATTTGCCCCTGATGTTCTTACATGAACTCTCAGCCAGAGGTAGATCTTTGAAAGAGGTCCAGGATAGAAGAGGCGGGAGAATTTTAGTCCCTGGCTTGATCAGGACTAATTGTTTCCCACTTACCATCTACAATGCAGTCAAATATTGCCTCTCCCTCTACTCTCCTAACCCTCCTCCTTTTACACACTCACACTTTCATCCTTATTGAAACACACCGGTCCTGAATATATCTCTGGCTCCAATCCCCATACACATACAGCTTGGTGACTATCAACACCACCAAGAGAGAGGTCAGTAAACACTTTTTAAGATGACCTTCAATTTTACACTGTCCTTTCAGTTCCATGAGACATCAGAAGCCCTACCTCACCAGACTGGAACATACATGTATTCACACAATGACTATCTAAGAACTTACTGTCAAATCCCCATTCTTTCCATTAAGGAGTTCCCTCCTGGCCTTGTCGTTTTTATAACAGCTTTGTTGAGATACAATGCACATGCCATACTTTTCACCCACTAAAGGTACTATTAAGTGGATTTTGGTATATTCAAAAAGAATGGAGAGAGAAGATACTAAAATGAGCAATAAAAAGAAATACTTGGGAGGTGGACAAGTGGGAAAAGGTAAGTACAGAAAATACTCTCCTGGAGTATTTCTATAAAAAGGAACAGAGAAGTGGAGTGGCAACATGTAGAGAACATGGGGCTTTTTTGCAACTGGTAAAATGAAGACATGCTTGTATGAAAACAGGGATAATTCAGGAGAAAAACTGATGTAAAAGAGAAGGGTTAAATGTACACTTACGTCACTTGAGAAAGTGGCATAAGATGGCACACAGGGAACAAGGGCTGGGCTGAGACTGGAACAAGGACAGCTCACCACACCAGGAGGAAAGGCCAGAGGAGGTAGGCATGCTGGATGCATACAGAACTACCAGGCTAAGAAACGGAAGTTTCTTCTGACTGCTTCTTTTTCTCAGTGAAACAAAATGAAAAGCCATCAGCTGAGAGCAAGGAAAGGCCAGTTTTCACTCTCAGAGTTGCCTGGCTGTAAACTTTTAGAGCACCTTGTTTTCCCCCTCATGGCATTTGTCACAAAGGTACTGTGTAACTATTGGTACAACTGTTTGTCTCATGGCAATCTCCTTAATAACTCTGAACGTCCCGAGGCCAGGGGTCTGCCATTCACCACAGAATCCCCAGCATCTGGCATGTGTCTGTCTTCTAGATCAGATACAGTCCCCCACTGACTTTGTAGTTAATAGTTTTCAAAAGTGACTGTCTTCTAGATCAAGGTTGGCAAACTGTGGCCTGTGGGCCAAGTCTAGCCTACTGCCTATGTTGTAAATAAAGTTTTATCAGAACATAAAAAAAAAAGGAACTTATAGCAGTCACTCCCAATTCTCCTACAGCCTTCCACCCCTTTACCCCCACCCAAGCCCTTGGCAACCCCTAATCTTTCTGTCTCCATGGATTTGCCTAGTCTGGACATTTGCATAAATGGAATCATATAGTACATGGTGTTTTATGACTGGCTTCTTTCCCTTAGCATAATGTTTTCAAAGTCTATCCACATTGTGGTATGTATCATTTCTTCATTCCTTTTTATTGATAAATAATATTCCACTACATGGATATACCACATTTTATTTATCTACTCATAAGTTGATGGAAATTTGGGTTGTTTCCACTTTTGGGCTATTATGAACAATGCTGCTACAAATATTCATGTACAAGTTTTTGTGTGGACATATGTTTTCATTTCTCTTGGATATATCCAGGAGTGAAATTGCTGGGTCATATGGTATGTCTATGTTTACCTTTTGAAGAACTGCTAGACTATCTTCCAAGCAGCCGTATTATTTTACATTCCACTTCTGAGGGTTTCAGTTTCTCCATATCCTCACCAAACTATTTGGTTTTCATTGTAGCTATTCTAATGGATATGAAGTAGTATCTCGATGTGATTTTAATTTGCATTTCCTTGATGGCTATGATGCTGAAAATCTTCACCTGTACTCATTCACCATTTTTATATCTTCTTTGGAGAAATGTCTATTAAGATATTTTGCCCATTTTTAATCAGGTTGTTTTTTGTTATTGAGTCATAAGAGTTCTTTAAATATTCTAGATACAAACCCCTTATCAGATATATGATTTGCAAATATTTTCTCCCTTTCTATGGGTTGTCTTTTCACTTCCTTGATGGTGTGTCATTTGAAGCAGAAAAAAAAACCTTTTTTTTTATGAAGTCCAAATTATCTACTTTTTCCTATTTTTGCTTCAGCTTCCAGTACCATGTCTAGAAAACCATTGTCTAATCCAAGGTCATGAAGATTTACACCTGTTTTCTTCTAAGAGTTTTACAGTTTAGCTCTTAACTTTTGGTCTGTGATCTATTTTGATAAAATATTTGTATATTTTGTAAATTTTGTATGGAAGTAAATGCTCTACCTAGATTTTCAGGTAACCAATCATCTTATGAAATTGAAGCCTTTTGATCTGAGAGAAGTTGTGAGGGTGTAATTTAGGCATCCTGTGACTGCCGCACTTTCTCTTAAAAAAGATTACAGTGGGTGTCACTGGGCCAGGCCCAGGATAACTGTTTTCCCTCTGGGAACTTGCCATTTCCCTGCACTCTGACTGGCCATCAGCAACCTCTATGTAAAGCTAGTGTCCAAGAAGGCCAGAACTAAGTCATGGAGAGCAGAAGTATGGCAAACTGGAAAAGAGCTCTTACCTCAAAAATCCAGAAAGATCTATTTTTTCAGGTATCATTTTCAAGTTAGATGATAATATTCCACTGAATTAAGAAGTGTTACACAGACAAGTTTTCTGGGGCCCTTTGCTTACCCTGGGATACGCAATTGGAACTGTTTTCAGTTAGCTTCATCATTAATGCCTCTCTTTTAAACTTTACTCAGGATCAAAATCACCTGGCACGCTTATTAAAAGCCTGTCTTCCTCTGTCCCAACCCAAAATGATAATTGTGAGTTTAACAGGTAGCCCAGGTGATTCTAATGTAGGCCATTCCTGGACCCACTCTGGCAACACTGCATTGATGATCATCTCAGAACTCTGAATTATATGTAACTCTGCCCCTAATGTGGCTTTTTCATGGCCATCATGTCACCCAAGACTGGGAAGAAGGAGTTGGGGAAGAGGCTGGGGAAGGGAAGAGTAGGGAGCCAGTACAAATGAGACAGGAAGACAGAGCTGGGCAAAGAACAGCCTGGAAGGCTTTTGAAGATGCTCAGATGGAACAGAAGGTGAACACTTGCTGTACCTGAGTATCACCTGTATTATTTTTCTTTATATCAGTGCATCTAATATTACAAACTCCTTTAGACTTGTCCTGAGAAACAATATCCAGGTTAGATAGTTTTTTTTCAAATGCACATTACAAAAAATGTATAATTATTGGCTTTTTAAAAAATGATCATGTACTATTAAAGTTTTTACAGAACAACCAGAGATCAAAGGACCATCCTTAGAAAAAAATCCCTTTACTCTAGAAAGCAAGGATTATGTTCCTCCCCTTGGCAATTCCTTATGATGTCCATCCTTCCTATAAGGCAGAGAAGGTTTTTAAAGAAAAATCTGTCTTCCAGAGTTAAGATTAACCTCTTGTCCACCTTCTAAATAGGACATAGTTCATCAGAGGTTGAGGGTCATGAACAGTTTGAGCTCCAGATTATGCACACACGATTGCACTGTAAAATGCAAATATGCTGCAAATTAAAACTTAATGCAATCTCCCCAGAGGGTATTAGAATTACTATCAGTACTTATATTTGGAGTTATCAAAATATATATACTATTCTAAAGTGCATACATTCAAAACACTTAAAGGAAGTTTCCTTGAAATGGAAAAAACAGTGTGAATGTCATTTTTTTTGCAGGTTTAAGTTCTGTTGAAAACATACAAAAGAGTGTGTTCAGATGAATTTCAAATATGTCTTTATCAGTGGCTATTCCTCCTCCTCCAACATTCTTTAATAAAAGAGCCTTCAACAAAGCTGCCTGCATATGCAATAGTAAATTCATTTCCCAGTCTTCCAGGAACATAATGCAATCATAGTTTGCAAATGCTAATCTAGGGGAGACACTAGGCTCAGTAAATAGAGATTTATGAGATTGTCTCATTAATATTTCTTGGTGACCAGGTATTGCACAAAAGGGATGAAATGAAATCCTCTATAGCATTTTGAACATCCTATTCATAATGAGATATGTAAATGTTGCAAACCAGAGGAAATATAATAATGTTTTACATACTAATAGGAAAGTTCAGTCTCACTTATTATACATTTGGTTCAATTTGTTGCATGAGTCCTGTATTCACTCCAATCACCATTTTGCAGGACACAAAATGGAAGCATAATTTGATGCTCCTTTTCTTGGTTTAATGTTTTCATAGTGCCAATTGAGTAAACATCCACAAGGAAGATGCATATGCTGCAGGAGGAGCAGAAATGCTGTGTTTTCATTAAAGCATTAGGCCTCTTTTTTGCAGCGTCTAAAGAAAAAGAAGTATCTCTAGATAAACCCCAGAAGAGCATGCTTTCTTTTCTTTTAAAGGATTTTGTTATGTTTTGCAATACATATGTGTGGATGAACATGGTTTCAGAAAGCAAGATACTCCACCAGGACCAAATTAGACTGACTACTTGGAGAATAATACAAATGCATGTAAGATTCAGTTTTCCATACTTTTCTTAGTAGAACAATCATTACTATCCCAAGGACATTGATGATTTCTTTGAAATATGCTTACCCTGGATCTGTCAGGGTATATATACCTAAACAAATAAAATTTTCATGTCTAGGGGCTTTTTGCCATTTCTCACATCTTTCAGGAAAAGTACTAACTAGCATACCTAAACAATGGCCAACTCGGATGATTCAGAGGAATCAGAATGTAAAATGATATCCTCATTTGTATAATTACTTGTGTGGTGGAATATCTTGACTAAGAAATTATACTGGGCCGTCTTTTCTCAGCAATAAGCTTGAGAAGAATTTCTGAGTGGCATTAGTCCCTCCCCTTCTAAAGACGGCAAGGGCTTCCCTTTCTCCAGGGCAGAGGACAGAGCCTTTGGATGTAGCCTACCATGTGTTACATTCTACATCTTAGGAGATATAGAAATCGATCCCCTGAGAGGGGAAGAGACTGAAGGAGCAGTGAGGAAGAATAGAGAGGTGGTCCGCCTGGGAGGGCCAGGGACAAATGCTTCTTTTACATGGCATTTCCAAGATGAGTGATCTTCAATGGAGAGCCTGAGTGGAGCCACATACTGAATACCATGCACCCTGGCCTTGTGGCCCTCAGTCAAGACATTATTAGCCAAGCAAGACACAATGGACACTGTTGGGAGAGAGACCCAGGACAGACTGTGACTGTCAGGGACTTTTTGATGGCTATTAGGAGCCTTCCAATAATAAAAGCTGTCAACAGGATCTTCTGCAAAGCAGGGTAAGTAGGTCCACTGGCTTAGATTACCCAGATTGCGTTTTTATACCTTATTCATGGCAGGGCTGTGGCTCTTGTCACTAACCATAACCATTCCTAACCAATTAGATATCTTAAATGCAACTAGTATTGCTCATTAAAAACTTATTTCTAATACCTTTTTTTCTTAACCAACTTCAAGGTGTTGATTCAGGTTAATGTGCTCACACCTACACTATACCCAGGAACTTAAATATTTCCAAGTAAGTTACCATAAATCCAGTATAACATTGTGGCTCCAGGAGGGTGGGCGCCAAGAGCAGAACAATTTCCCACCTCAGGTGAACACTGCAGGCATGGCCTAGGATCACGGTATGGCCAGTCAATGGACTGAAGACTAGAGGGATTTCCCCAAGTTTCCTGGATTTCTTAAATTCCCAAATTTCATTATCCCTTGGATTTTGCAGGAAGAGAGACAGGCTACCCACATATAATATCTGTATTCCTTGACCCAAATAATTCTGTGTCCAAGCTAAAATTAATTTGATTCATTTTAAAAGGTGATGTGACATCTCTTGTGCCCAAATGAATGACCCAAATTCATATCTGTTATACTGGTTTAATGTCTAGTATGATCTACCTCAACAGATTGTAAGCTTTTGAAGTCTAGGACTATATATGTTTTGTTCACCACTGTATTCCACAGCACATTGTTTATGCTCAATAAATATTTGTGGAAAGAAAGGAAAAAGGGAGGAAGTAGATGAAGGGAAAGATGGGAGAGAGAGAATAGGAGAAAGGAAGGGAGAGTGTTAAAATAGCAATGCCAATAGAGATTATAGTTAATAGTTCTGTAACGTCTTTCTATGCTGACAGATGGCAACCACACTAGTCGGGGTGAGGATTTAATACTGTAGATAACTGTTGAATCACTATGTTGTATACTTGAAACCAATATTATATTGTATATCAACTATACTTCAATTTAAAAAATAATAAAATAAAATAGCAATGCCAAAACCAAGTCCCCCTCACCCCCCCCCCACGCTCCCCCAACCCACCACCACCACAATGTGTCTTTTTGTCTGTTCTGAGGGTTTCCACCTCAGGGCTCTATGCAGTCTTTCTCCAGTGTATCACAGACTTAGCGACATCTCCAAGACTAGGCAAATCACCAAAATGGAGTAACTACACAAGAGTCCTGTCTCCTCAAGCTAAAATAAATGACTGTGTTTAAAAATACTCAGAAGGACAAATAGTATGCTAAGCCTAAATCATGAGCTGACAGCCACAGGTGCCAGGCTTATGAAGGAATCCATGCTTTGTATCAAATGTCCAGGCTGGAAGGGGGTGTGAGAGCTCTAGAGCAGCACTGGCCCAAATAGATGAGGAAAACTGAGGGGCAGGGAGACCACTAAGCCTCAACTGGCACAACCAGGATGACAGCTGATGACTTTTAACACATAATCTTATCACTTTGAACTAATCCACACTCTTCTCACTACATGAAGGTCTTGTGATGGGTTTCTTCAGAAGAATGGAAGAAGGAGGTTAGGAGAAAGAGATTTTAGGCATCTAGAGTGTCAAATATAAAGGAATGTAAAAACTGACTCAAGAGCATATGGCAGAGTGGAGGTCCTGAAATCCCCTGCTACATAACATCTAATGCTCAGTAAAATATAAATAAATCATAGACAGATGGTAAATAAATAGATGACAGGTAGATAGATACCTTTAATTGAATGTCTGAGGCTACAAGAAGATGAGAACATTCTGCTGAAGCCCAGAACACGAGTCTAGGAAGGTAAGTGAGCTTGGAAGACACTGGTCTGCAGTCTGTGATCTGTAGCATGGGGGCCTGGGGTGGGGGGACCACAAACAAAGCCTTGGACCAGCACACAAAGTCTTGGGCACATGGAGGGGGGTGACTATCCGAGATCCAGGAATGCATACACAACCAGGGAAAGAGAGAAGTGGAGGGTGGCAGGGGGTGGGGGGAGCCATTGGGAACTGTAGAAAAAGTAAACAATATCTGTCTCTACCATGGCTCTAGAAGTTGGGAAGAAAAAGTCTCTCCTGGCAATACGTACCTATTGGCTAGTCCCTAAGTGGATTTAAGGCACAAATCTACATTAATTCTATGGTCCTTAAAAAAACTACAAGACAAGACATGTGATTTCAAATGATCCCTTGTCTACGGTGCCCACAGACACCTGATAAAAGCTGATACAGACCTTCTTTGGAGAAGTACACTGACAACCCACGATGCTAAGAACTGCAAGCAAAATTTTCATCACATGTATATACACAGTCACAAAGCACACAGGCTGCCATGGATTCAGATAACAAACGATACATAACCGAACCAGACTTGCAAACATTTGAGATATTTATATATCTCAGATATTACAATGACAGAATTCAAGATAAGTATTATAATTTGTTTAAAAAGATAAAAAAGAAAAACTGAAAAAATTAATAAGGAGCAACAAATCATAGATATTTGAAATTAAACCAAATACAACTTTTAGAAATGAAAAATAAAACAACTGACATGTAAAACTCAATGGAAGAGATTTGTGGGGAGGGAGAGATGGATAGGGGGAGCACAGGGAATTTTTAGAGCATTGAAACTATTCTGTATGACACTATAAAGGTGGATAATGTCATTACATATTTGTCAAACCCATAGGCTATACAACACAAAAAGTGAACCGTAATGTAAACTATGGACTTTGGTTGATAATGATGTGTCGATGTTGGTTCATTGATTATTTAACAAATGTATCACACTGATTTGGGATGTTGATGGTGTGTGTGTACATGAGAACTCTGTATTTTCCATTCAGTTTTGCAGTGAACCTAAAACTTGACTCCAAGACCCTGGTGCCTGGGTCCCTAAATCATGTAGAAAATTGTCCACTAAATAATTGGACCTAACAATGAATTGAGCAAATTTTTTTTGTGTTAAGCCATTGAGATTTGAGAGTTGTTTGGTACCACAATTAGCCTGTTCTGACTAATAGAGCACCCTGGAATTCTGTACCCATACAAACCATCAATTAAATGGGCAAATAGGAAAAAAAAAAACTTTTTCAAAACTTTACCTCCTCTACATCCTTTCTCAAAAAAGCAAATTGAGAATGTACCCCATCAAAATAAGGGAGTAAAACAAAGAAAGAAGGTGTAGAATCCAGGCAGCTAGAAATGTGATACAGCAGTCAGCTGAAGAGAATCTTCAGATTGGTGGTAAAAAAGCAGGAGACAGCTGGGCAGCAGGCTTAGAGAGCAACCAAAAAAGATCAGAGCAGATGGACAGAGGCTTCAGAAGGGACCTTCAAGAATATAATGTAAATAATAGATTACCTGAAGTCTTTGTTTATACTGAAAGGTTTGTGTGGCTCTTCCAGGTTACATTAGTAATAAAACACAAAAACTGAGGCGATCAACTCCAGGGAAAACCAAAAGCTGAACAAGAAAGGAAATCTAATCATAATACACTTTGAGATTCAGCTGTTACAGTACTTATGTAGTCAAAACAATGTCTATCCTGAATACTGACCTACCCCCACATTACTATACATCTACATTGGGAGAATGGGAGATGGGAAAGTATCTGGGGATGGGGTGCAAGGGGACAGGAGGCGGGAATACGTAAGCCAAGTAAATTCTTATCTCCCATAGTAGGAAGCCCATGGATAATGTTCAAAATTTTAAAATAAGGAGCAACAAATCATAGATATTTGAAATTAAACCAAATACAACTTTTAGAAATGAAAAATAAAACAACTGACATGTAAAACTCAATGGAAGAGATTTGTGGGGAGGGAGAGATGGATAGGGGGAGCAAAAATAGCAACATAAGTATATTATTTAGAAACATTGAGGCAAATTGCTCTCTCCCCCCCAAAAGAAAGTGAAATGGAAATGGTTGCTTATTGAGCGAGGAATCAGGGGTAGAAGGTTGGAGAAGGGCTACTGCTCTTTGTTATTAGCCATTTAGTATTATTTGAGTTTTAAATGCTATATATCAAAATCATTTTAAGAATTAAGAATTAAATTTTAAAAAATTAAATTTAAGACTTAGGAAAGAAAGGGAGGAAGGAGGAAATGGGGCAATTCACAAAGAACAGTCAATAATGATACAAAAAATTATTTACTTTCAAATCAAAGAAATAGAAATTAAAATAACTACAATATATTTTAGTCCACAAAGCTAGAAAAGATTAATGATAATATCCAGTGTTGGGTGTGGGAAAAACGCCCCTCCTGCCATATAAACTTGGATAACCTCTCAGGAGGTCAATTTGGCTCATGCATTCTCCCACTCTGCCAAGCCCATTCCAAAGTGCACTACAGATACTGCTTATAAATCAGGCTCTCCTTCCAGCTGAGCTTAGAATAGGCTTCGGAATCTTTCTCAATACAACCCTCAAGATAGCCACAACCAATTGATCAGAATTAACCTGTAAAATTAATCAAACCTATTTGCCATCCCGGGATAAAAATACAAAAATAATACCGTCTTAGACAAAATTCTCTAGTGGAATGTGAGGTGAAAGCTTTTGTGCTCACGCTTTGTTGGAGGTGCAGTTTCAGGGAAATACTAGTGAGGAAAAAAGGGACATGAGCCAAGGGAAGGAAGGAGAGCAAATACATTGTAGTGTGTTAGTAATACAGCTTGGTTGCTCAAACAAAACATCTCCAGAGAGGTGACAAGGAACACTGCTTCTCAGAATAGTCCCTTGCATGGGGAAAGTCTGAACAGTGTCTCCGCTGGTCCTCTCCTATTTCCTCTCACCAGTCAAAGTCCACCACACAGATCATTACCCCTCTCTCCCTTCCTAGGGAGTTACCTGGCATCTTCAGACAGCCACGGCAGGTGCCCCCACCTCTATGGATCCAGTCCAGTCAAAGGGGAGGCACAGCATCTCTCCTCTCGGGCAGTGGGGACAGTGGTAGCAGGTGAGACTTGCCAAGGACAGCTCCATCAGGGGAGCAAGGCAAAGCAAGGCCAAACAGACTCAGGGTGCATAAACTGGGCTTGATATAGGTATGATCCCATGTTTGCAAAATTTGTAAAAGTCTATGAATAACATAGATATTTACATAGATACTTTCATAGGGAAGTCTAGACAAAAAACATTTACAGAGGTTGCAGGTGATTTTTTTTTTTTTTTGCTTATCTCTGTTTTTTAGGTTTGCTGCAATAAACTTATTTCCAGTAGAAAATGAAGGGGAGATAAATGCTGGTAGTTAGAAATCATATTTTTAAATATATTATTTAATAAATTATTAAAACAAAATTTTAAAGGTGGTACTTATAAATTTAAAAGTAAAACTGACCTTTAAAAAATGTTTGTAATATATGACAAAAGGTATGTATTCCCAAACATGTGTTGACCAATGAATACCAAATAGAAAAAGAGACAAATGGGATAAATAGGAAATCCATAAAATAAATATATATCTGTATGACAAAATTCTTACAATTAGAACCATGAAAGACCATTTTCAGCCCATCAAATCAACAAATATTTTTAAATGATAATACCCAGTATTGGCAAGGGTACAGAGGAAACTGCATGCACTGATGGTAGGCACATAAACTTTACATGCTTCTGGAGAACAATCTGGAATATATAGTGCTATGGACTGGATTTTGTCTCCCCTCAACCCAATCCATTTGTTGGAGCCCTAACCCTCAATGTGACTGTATTTGGAGATAAAGCCTTTAAACATGTAATCAGGTTAAATGAGGGCATAAGGATGGGGCCCTAAACCAATAGGATTTAGCGTCCTTCTAAGAAAAGGAAGAGACCAGAACTCCCTCTCCATGAGTATAGAGGAAGGGCCAGGTGAGGACACAGTAAGATGGTGGCTGTCTGCAAGCTAGGAAGAGACCAGAAACCCAGCCCTGCCATCACCTTGATCTTGGACTTCAAGCCTCCAGAACTGTGAAAAAATACACTTCTGTTGTTGAAGCCACCCCATCTGTAGTATTTGTGTATGACTAGGCAACTTCCTAATTGCTTATTGCCTTAGCTTCTCCATCTATAAAGAGGTAATAAACTACTTCACACTCTGGAGATTAATCAGATAATGAGGCCATTATAACTAAGGGCTACTAAAAGTGTAGCAGCAGAGTGGGTACTCTCCATTCAAAAAGTCAAAGGATTTCAGACCTGGGTCCGGGCTGCCTCAGCTGTGTGACCTTTGGCAAATCATTTCACCTCTCCTATCCTCAGGTTCCTCATCTTTAAGATGAGGACTCCAACTAGCAGATCTCTAAGAATCCTGTGGCTCAAACTACCAAGGAGGAAAATCTGCATATCAATAACGGGAGATCCATGCTTTAAGCAGTATGAAAAAGGTCATATAAGTAACTGTAGACTGATACCCTGCTCCTCTGAAGGTAAGCGGTTATTCCCACCTCTTCTGTATAAGAGATTTTCACATGACAAAAATTCTCTAAGCAGTCAGCACTGCTCTTAATTTCTATTTTAATTAAGCCAACAACAACCTCATTTACTTGAAAAATAATAACACTTACCTGAGAGGCTTTTTATTTATTTCACCTGCAGGCCGTGCATGGTGTCCCTTATCCTTTTTCAGACCCCTTTAGACTGCTCTGAGACCCACAGTTGCAGAACCACTCAGAGTGCAATTTGGGGCCCACTAACAAAGAGGACAGCTTCTCCAGGCTTCCCCAGGGAAGTGAAGGAGAAGGATCTTTTCTTTCTGTGCCTGTTTCCAGTTTGAAACTGAGCCAAAAAGTTCAGAGTGCTGGTAGCCTTTGGGAAGACTGCTCTCCACTGGAGTGTCAAGCAAGTTTAGATACGTGGGTAGCCCTGGGGCATCCATGGGGACTGCCTGTGATGTGGGTAATCTTCCCTGGAAACAAGAAGCTTCCCACAGTAGAGCCAGAAGCATGAAAAAGTGACAGATTGAGGGTTTCCTCTTTGGATAACCTTCACCATCAAGAAGAGACTACCATTGACTCATGAAAGATCATCCCTTGAAGTGAAATGTTGTTCGTAATGATTGCTGAGTATGCAAGGCAATGGATTTTGTTACAGAAAACATGGGAACCTGTGCTTAAAATATGTAGTTTCCAGTCATTGCCTCTTAATCTCAGTTTCCTCATCGAAAAAAATGAGAGTGACAATAATGCCAAACACAGTTGTTGTTAATAATATAATTAAAAGCTCTTGATAAACTTCAGAGCACTATGGAAATGGTCATTATTATTACTAGTAGTATCATGAAATTTTTCAAGTTAAAAAATATTTGTTTCTCTCCATGCGTATCTGGCAGCCCAGTTAGAAAACCTTTTAACAACATACAAAAATGACCGATTTAATCCCCAGCAAAACCCATGCCTTATCGTCTGCCTGTCAAAGGTGCCTTCTGTGCATAAGAATGATCTCTAGAACCCCCAAGGTTGATTATAAAATCTCAAATGTCTGCTTGCCTCGAGCCATTTTAGATGAGCAATTCAAAACGCATCTCAGTAATCAGTTTGCTCTGATAGACAGGAATAACAAGGAGGAGGGTTTGATTTCCCCTGCTGGAAAGGAGACACATCCTCCATTGCCTACCTTTCCATAGATCACATATATCTAGCTCTTTGTTCTTACTTAGCAATATAGCTTGAGGCTTAAAATTTGTGTTGAAATTTACATGCTGGGGAAGATCATATTAGTTATTTTAGAAAGAATCCAAAAGCACACAGGCAGAAATGAAACAAACCAGCACAGTTGGTAGGCAGTCTCTTCTAGAATTTAGAGGCATAATTGTATTTTTGGAAGGGAATAATTATTTTATATGCATATGTGGTAGTAAGTTCTTGGCAGTGCAATCTTACTAAATGTATCATCAAATATTACTTTGGTCTTTTGGTCTTCTCTGTATTGATAAGAGAACACTTCCAATCCAAATTATTAATTAATATCCAATTAAAATCTCAAAACATCTTGTTAACTGGAACTTGGGAGCTTTGGGCATGTCCTAGTACTTAGAAGGCATCACAATATGCTAACAGAATGCAGAACTCAGGCTTAGACTGACTGTATGTTATGTCATTTCTCTGAGCCTCCATTTCTTATCTATAAAAATACAAATAAATATGCTCCCCAACACAATGAAATGAGAAATTAGGAGGTGAAAAGGTTGTAATCATTATATAAGTGTCAGTGACCATTTTTGCTTATTGGAAAGCTATTAGGATAAGAACTCCTTGCCCAATTAGCCTTAGTGGCCCCAATCCAATGATTGATATTGACATTATTGTCACTGCCCTCACTACCTCAGTACAGCATTTACACCCCCAGGAAAAAGATGCATGTATTCTGAAATAGTTATAGATGAAATGTTATGTCTGGGATTTGCTTCACAAATAAAAAAGCAAGTTGTAAAACAATACAAGCTATATGCTGCCTTGGAGATAGACATGAATATAAAAGTAGATATGAATAGAGTCTTATATAAAGAACAACAGAGACATAGGTGCAGAGAGGGATGTAGATAAAATGTCTAATAATACCAAAGTGATTATGTCTGGGTGTAGTAAGAGGAGGTTTTCCCCTTCTTTGTGTTTTATTTGTATTTTCCAAGTGTTCTATAATGAACATGTTTATTTCAACAATTATTAGATGTATTTTTTATGTTTGTTTTTTAAAAGTGGCATAGAAAAAATTTTAAGTTGCAGCATTCATGCTAAGAACGTGAAGCACTAACTCTATACTCTGTGGAGAACGAACAAGACCTTCTGGTAATTTTAGGTTTACATATGCTAGTCCTTCCACTTGGATCGTTCACCCAGCTCTACCATCAACTCTTCAAATAACTGGTTCTTTCTCACCTTTACACGAATGCCAAAATGCATCTCCTCATAAATCTCCTAACTAGTATATCAAGTGAAACTGGTTGGCTTCTTTCATAGTATCTAACCTAATTTTATTATTATTTATTATTTTGTTTGTTTCCTTGATTATTGGTTGTCTCACTTGCACAAGACTTGAAGTGCCAGGAGGTGGAAACTATGGCTGTTTTTGTTCATCACTGTACACCCAGTGCCTAGCTTAGAGCCTGGCACATAGATTTGCACTGAATGAATGAATGCACCAGGATCCATGCAGGAAGGCAGATGTCTTCGCCCAGCTAGATCTAGGTGCATCAGACTCTGAGGTGAGGGCAAGGGCTGAGTTAACAGGCATCAGAAAGCTGGCACACCCATAAATGTCTCCCAGCTGTATGAGAAATGAGAACTGAAGTGGTCACGTTGCTGGGACTTCCACTGAAATTCAGAAAACTTCCGTTTAAATTCAAACAACTCCTCAGGGCAATGATTACTTAAAAATTCCAGAGCTACAACAGACCTTTAAAAATCAAACCCTCTCCTACAGGTGGAGAAAATGAAACCAGAGAAGTCACACAGCCAGAAGCCTTGTCCCCACCTGCCAGGCCAGCAGCCTCTCACATGCCCCTCACTGACCCCAATGGGATAACAATATAATGCAGGCACTCACAGATGGATAGCCTCAGAGGTTCTTGGTTTCTACTAACACAAGGAGTCTGACAGCAAATGAATAGACTTTTTTCCAATACCATTTCTATAGGTTTTTTATTACATAAAATACAGATTCATACCTAGTTTGACACTAGCATTACTTTTATTGTAGAGCTATCTCAAATCCCAAACCAATATGAAACTCACTTCTTTTTGTGTTTAATAATTATATTTAAATACACATGATACATGTATTAAATACACATAATAATAATTATGTTTATTGAGTGCTTACCATATATGCCAGGCACTATTTTAAACATTTCATATGTTGTGATCATTCAATGTTCACAACAACCCAATAAGAGAAAGGATATTATGTCCATTTTAAATGCATAAACCAAGACAGAGCTTTAAATAACGTGCCTAAGTAGCAAGCAGTGGAGTTGGAGGTGGACCCAGGCAATGTGGCTCCAGAAACCACATTCATGCCTGTACGTATTTTGGGGGCTTTGTTTTGTTTTGTTCTTTAATTAAATAAGATGGATGTTTATTTCTTTGTTGTGCATTATAGCATAGGGTATGTGATCCAGGGTTGCAGGGAAGAATCTTCTTTCCTCAACATGTGTGGCTTTTATCTCTAAATGCGATGCTCTCACTGGGCTAATTGCCACTTCCCAGTCAGTAGGAAGGTGGAAAGAGGAAAAGGAAGGCAAGCAGCTTTCCTCTTTCCCAGCAACTTTTCATTTTGAAAATTTTTAAACCTACAGAAAAAAATAGAGTTTTCTTTAATGGAACAAGAACCTTTCACCCAGGTTTATCAATTGTGGATGTTTTGCCACATTTGTTTTATCTCTCTTTATGCAACTAGGAAAATGCTCAAAGTTGCAAAAAGGAATACTTCTTACAATATAAAGGGAAAATCAACTAGCCAGTTGGAAACCTTACAAATGAAAACAGTTGACTTGATGAGATGAAATATTGTGGATGATTTTTTAATTCCCTTTATTTTAATATTTGTACCACAAACAAAAACACAAAGAGAGAATAGTTTTAAAAAGCTAAAAATATCAAAGCTGTAATACAAATGCTGCCAGCCTAGCCTCTCCATTCAGTAGATAGGAGAAAAAAATTGGCACTTGGTTGGGTAGAAACAGAATGGACATCAGAGTCAGGGTACAGACCCCAGCTCTACCATTTGTGAGCTTTGTGATAACTGGGTATCTTTGTGATAACTAGTTATTTAGCCTTCCTGAACCTCAGTTTTTCATATGTAAAATATGTGAGGACTTACTAACAGTGAATCCAGGGTAAAACCTAGAAGTCTGCCTTTTCAACAAGTCCAGTGTAGGTGGTACACAGAGCATATTCTGAGAAACACTAAGTAGGAAGGGAGATAACTAAAGAGTTAGTGGAATGGGGGAAGAGGTCCCAAGCCCTTTACATGGCCTTCTCAGCTCTCCCTTCCCCGACCCCTGCTGCCTATACCCTTCTCCTCTCACACACTGGACGCTGCACAAAATTTTGCCTCTCAGACTCTCATTTGGTCTTCTCCAAGTGAATTCCTCCTATACCCTCTTCTCTGCCTTTTACTGCACACCCAAACCACCCAAGTTTTCCAAGCAACCTCCATGATAAAGCTTCTGCTTCAGACAGACAGCCCCATCTGCCTGGACACCGTTATGGCCTACAACACCTCCTACTTGGCCTCGCTCTCTGCCTCCTATTCAGAGTCCAGCTTAGGTCCTCTTCTTCCAAGAAACCCTCTACTCCAGCTACCGTGAGCTCGCTCCCTCCTTAAACAGCTTAGCATTTAACCCTACCTTGCATTAGTCTCTACCTAGCCCCCTTGTTCTATCCTGGGCATCTCTAAATGTGCTCTGAGCTCCTGGAGAATGAAAGCAGTGTCTCTCCTTCCTCATATTCTTCATGATACTTAACCACACAGTAGGTGAGCAACCAGCCTCTGGTTGATCACTTAGCTGACTTATTGAGAAAGAGATGAGATTAAGGAAAGCAGCTCTGTAAAGGCGAGCACCAGTATGGAGCTGATGAGCCCACGTAGAGGCCCTTGAGGACAGCTGAACAAATCTTCATGGGTGTTTTAAATAATAAGCTATAAGTGGCAAAATAAAAGTACAGATCAAGATAAAATCTGAAATAAATGAAAAGCAATGGGTAAACAGCTGCTGTCATATGCTCTGGTCTGTTTTGGATGAGTTTCAATTAAAAATAGCCCTAGTACATTTTTAAAAACCTGGCGAATTCCCTTTATTGTCCCCTTAATGTGTTACTAAGGAGTTATTGGTATCATTTCATGGCTCTGGCACAAATGCCTCTAGGATTTATTGCTGGGTTCACATCTCTGCTCTTTTATGGATTCCTTCCAAGAGGGGCTTGAATACGGGGCTCCTATGCTATGTCCCTTGTGGTAGGTTGGCTAGAGCAAGCTGCATCAGCAAATAGCAATAAAGCTCACCAAGGCAACAACTGTTACTCACCAGTGTAGTTTGATTTAGAGCAAAATGTTTCCAGATTGGTTCTGAGGTAACCCTTTTATTTCCATCTCCCAACAACATTAAAATTGGAAAATCAATTCAGCACCCAGGTTTTATATGTTCCTGAGTTTTGCCAGGGGTAGAAGGGATTGGTAAAAAAAATACACACACTCACATATATATGTATTATACATATCTTTTGACAAAAAGCTCATTTTGTGAATAAAAAACAATGGAAGAAGTTGCAGGAAGGTGGTAGGTATGTTTAATCAAGAGAAATTACAAATAAGTACTATAATAAAAGACCTTATCTATTTAAGGGCTTATAAACAGCTTAAATCAGAAACTTAGTTTGTTATATCAACAGGCTGTCAATAAAAATTCATTTACCAGGGTCAGTAGAGTCACCAGTGCATTCATCAGTTCTGCTTCTTTAACCAGAGGCAGTCGTCAAATCTCATTAGCTCGCTCTGTCTCCAGGAAGAGGGAGATTATCTATGAGTTACCGTTACAGTGTGACAAACCATACGAGAGAGCTTTAAATCTGCTGGTGCTATAAGCCCAGGAAGAAGAGGAAAAATGTCCTTGGATACCAGCTCTAACAGAAAGAGAGTCTGCAGAAGGCAACCGGATGTTTGTATGTAGGTTGGGCTGTATGGCTGTCTTATTTTAAATTAGCCCATGGTTGCAGAATTCATACAGCAGAAATGCCCTGCCCTTTCTGGGTATTGCCTAATCTCACTTTCAGTAGAGGACTAAAAAATGAATGTTTTGAAATTAGCACAGTTTTCGTGACACTGTAATTAGACAACTTTCTCCCAAGAAAATCCGACTCCTGAATCACTAAACAGATGTGGGGGGCTGTCCACTGCACATCTGGCAGTAAAAGCAGGCAGCAGATACGATACGTTTCTAATTCTGTGACAGAGCAAGAAGGACCATGAAAACCACTGATCAGACTGCCTCTCTTCATTTTAATACCCTCAGGTAAGCTTCTTTTAATAAAAATCAACATGTCACTTGAGCAACATTTGATTTTTGCCTTATCCAATTTGTATTTATCTAAATGACATGCAGTCTAAACTGTCACAGACTACCCCACCTTCCAGATGCTTAGCAAAAGTCTCAGTTCATTCAATTGTCCAACATGTCTCAAACTTAAATGCATTTACAAATCACCCAGGGACCTTGGTAAAATGCAGGTTCTGGCTCAGGGCTGGGGTGGAGCCTCATAATTTGCATTTCTAACAAGTTCCTAGGAGATGCTGATGCGGCTGGTCTGAGATCCACATACGTGGACACAGATCACCTTAATAATCTCTAAGAGTTCCAAATATGAACACGGTTACATAATTTCATGTAATTCATTTTCTGAAAGATAAGAATGATTATGTTTAAAGATTTTATACATGAATTTTAAAACACAGTTGTAGTCTCCCTAAATGTTATCTCCACGGATAGACATCTTTTTAGAGCTCAAAGAGGTCTTTTAAGGTCGATGAGTATTGACTTCAGGAAGTGATCCAGAACAGAACACAAACAGATTCATTTAAGGCAAAGCTTAAATCCAATACTTTTCCCCAGCTGCACTATCGATGGCTGCTTGGCTTTTTCTTTGCAGTAAATGTACATAAACAAATCAAAATATGCTCTCCTTATTTTCAAAAACCTCTTCCTGAGAACAGGATTCAAGTTCATTTGCTCACCTATAGCATCTGCTGCATAAAGCTTATTTAAATATGACATACTTTAAGATTTTTGTTATTTAAACTAATTCCCTTGGGAATTGATTAACCTAATAGAGATTCAACTGTGGAGATAAATGTCAAAATACTCTAGTTCACCTTGAATGATATTAGGGCCCCATACTTAATAACTACCCTCTTCTGAGGAGTTTGTAACACCTCATTTCATCCACTACCATCCACCACTAACCTTCACTGAGTGTGGTAGGGAAATGGCCTCTATAGATCTGGATTTACAAGACTAATACCTAAAGGCTATTTAATTCTTCTGTGATATGAGTTAAGTATATACTAAGTAGAACATCTTTCCAAAACATGGTTAACTGATTCACAGACACTAGCATAATTTCTTTCTTTTTTTTTTTTTTACATTTTTGTATTGTGAAATGATTATCACAGTAAGTTTAGTTAACATCCTTCAACATACATAGTTACAAATTATTTTTTCTTGCGATGTGAACTTCTGAAGTTTTTTCTCTTAACAACTTTTCAATACACAAGACATTATTGCTCACCATGCAACGAACAAGTTCCAATACAGTGAAGAAGCTCCCACAAGGTGAACAATGCAAGGAACATAGTGAACAAGTTCTCACAAGGTGAACAATGCAAAGGCAGTCATATCAGAGAAACTAATTCAGTTACTATAATCAATCAAGTCAACTATGATTATTCACATGATTTTTATACTTAAATTATAAGTGAATCCCACATTTCCCCCTTTTTTGTTTTAATTGACGCAAATGCATATGCATATATTTGTGGAAGGTACCAGAATAATGATTAGCTGGGCTCGGCCTGTGACATAGCTTGTCACAGGCAATGTCTCTCTCGTCTGGAGGGGTGAGGTTCTATGCCTCACCTCAGTTGGCCCCCACGTTGCTCACCTGAGGTCCCTTGCGACTGTGCCTGTCTTAGGTTGTTCCTCCCATGAGGAATCTTACCCGTCTCTGGCTAACCAGCCATCTCCTGGGACCAAACAGGGAGATAAAATACGAAAGAGAGGACAGCCAGCAGCTATAATTCTGGATAAAATCGCAATATACATGATTATTTTCCTGCAGCAGATGCAGGTGGGGAATCAGTATATGATTTCAAAAAGTTGTTTAAGAGGAATCACTTATTTCTTGAAGTTAATTCTTGAAAAGTAGCATATGCTTGTATTGGCTTTAAAAGACCAACAACTGCCTTCCGCACACACACTAGGAGAACAGGAATACAAATGCCTAACAGTATTAGACCTACAATTATAGGCCATATCCAATGAAACAAAGAAAACCAATTTAACAATCCAGGCATTTGTGAAAACTTATCAATAACCTGGTGAATGTTGTCTATTTGATCTTGAATACTATGCGAAAAATCAGACAAATTAAAACAACACATCCCTGGAAATTGTTCACATCCCTTATGTTCTTTTTTTTTTTAAATCACTTATTCTTTTGTTAGCTTCTCCTAAGTATTTTTTTTATAATTTATTTTGGATCATTAATCTACAATTACATGTGCAATATTATGATTATTAAACTACCCCCTTCATCCGGTCCCCCCCGCCAACCCCATTACAGTCACTGCCCATCAGTGTAGTGAGACACTAGCATAATTTCTTATGCGCAAGAGAAATATTGTAATAAAAGAGCTAAATATATTCATTCCACAGACATTTATTTATTATCTATAGTACTAATACTAATACTAATGACAATAATTACTAATACTTATAACAAACTAGTAATTATTTTAAGCACTTTACATATGTCATTCTTTGTAATAATTTTATACAGTAGATACTAATATTACCCCCATTTCACAAATAAAGAAAGTGAAATACTGAGAGGCTAAATAATTTACCCAAGGTTATGAAGCTAGTAAGCGGTTGCTATGGACTGAAAGTGTATGTCCCCCCAAAACTCATATGTTGAAATCCTCACCTCCAAAGATGATGGTATTGGAAGGTGGAGGCTTTGGGAGGTGCTTAGGTCGTGAACGTGCACCTCATAAATGGGATTAGTTTTATAAAAGAGACCCCAGAGGACTCCCTTACCCCTTCCACCATGCCAGGAAGAAGGTACCAGCTGTGAACTGGGAAGAGGACTCTCGCAAGAACGTGACCATGCCTACACCTTGATCTTGGACTTCCAGGCCTCCAGAACTGAGAAACAAATTTTTGTTATATATAAGCCATGCAGTCTGTGATATTTTGTTAAAGCAGTTCAGACTCATGGTGGCAGAGCCAGGATTAAAGCCTAGAGAGCCTATCTTCTGTGCCCAAGCTCTGTTGTGTGCCAAATATCATCCTAGGTAATGGCCACAACAGAGCGTTTATGGGAATAGCAAACATACTGCATTCACAGCAACTCCACCCCACTATTCACCACCACAAGTCATTATATCTTTCTTTCCAACTTTTTGTAATAAACTTAAGAGGGAAAATTTTTTAAATTAAGGAAGGAAAAGAAGTTTCACTCCCTCATTCATGTATTCATTCAATAAATGCCTATTGAATGTCTACTAAGTAAGGCATTTTATAAAAGAAGAGTAGGTAAACCATAGTCACAACCCAAATATTATGCCTTCCATATTATTTATTTAATTTAGTATTTTCATGGTTTGATTAACTTGTGTGTCAGGAAACTGATGCCATGATTGTTTCTAATCTAGGATCTTAACACACAAACAAAACATTATGTACATGTCATTTTACAATACATGTTAGAAAACACACTGTGGGTAACTATGTTTAATGCTGACATTGAAATTCTTTTTATCTGTGTGTGCCTTAGTAAGCTATTACTTCAATAATGCTGTATAACAAATAACCATACAATCTCAGTGACAGACAATAGGCATTTATTTAACTCACACCTCTGTGAGTTGGCTAGAGATCAGCTGATCTAGGCTGGGTTCAGCTTGAATGGCTCTGCTTAATGTGTCCTTCATCCTCTTCCTTCATCAGCAGATTAGGCTAGGCATATTCTCCTCATGGCAATGTCAGAGACACAAGAAAAGCAGAACCACATAAGACCTAGGTTCAGAACCAAAATGCTGTCACTTCTGTTCTAGTCTCTTCTGCTAAACACATTGTCACAGGGCACAGAAAATACACTCTACCCATGGGGGTTAGAACTACAGATTCAAATAGCAAAGGATATGGACACTGGGAAGTCTGAAGAATTAAGGCCAAAGCTGCAGTTTACCACAATGGAGAAAAAACTTAGTCTTGTTTTATTATCTCACAGTTAAGATTTCTGAACACAGATTCTTATATTAAATTAATGAATACAATAGCAGAATAATAGTCAACAAAACAAAAGAAGATTAAATAAGTCATCAATAAACCTCAAAAGGGTTATTATTTCAGTGTATTTTTATTGGAACAGCAGCAATACCAAACTCATCTATTTTAAAGAATAACATTTTAATGATAAATGTCAATAAATGACTTTTACTATCATAAAAGTTACACTTTATAAGCTATTTTTAGCAAGTAACTTTTCAGATGCCTTTATTTATATTCTCTAATTTTTCTTAAAAGGAATTTTCCTGAAACATAACACTCCTTAAAATCAAGTACCGATTCATAGATTTAAATTTCAACATTGTGTATATTCCAAGGGAAGAAATAATTGGAATTATGCTTTCTCATTCATGACTGTTTAAATATTCAGTTTTCTGAGGTTACATTTTAGTGTGTTTTTATGTTTTATTCAGGACACAATGTTCCAGCAAATATCACAAACCCAAATCAATGGCTTATACACACATTAAATATGCCATTAACATGCTTGTTCCCTGAAAAGTTCAATGAGAAGCTGTCAACAAACCTGCAAAGAAAGCTTTACTGCATTCAAAATAAATGATAAAAGAAACACCAGAAATAAATCAAAACTTTTAGGATGATGAAGAGAAGAAAAAGTAATCTGAGAATATCTAGCTCTCTGTTTGGCAAACAAAAATCATTGCAATTTCATATACCTAGAGCTAACAACAAAACTAAGTTGATGCCATTTTCCAAAGCAATCACGAGGCTGTTCCTTTCATCTCTGTGACTTAGATGCTTTAATGTGATGTGACTAACACCCGAGAGCCCTGGTCTTTAATGTCCCCATCACCATGAGCAACAGTGAGATCCTGCAGAATAGCACTCTTAAAAAAACAGCATTGAAACATAAGCAACTCTAGGCACAAAAAAGAAGATAGCATATTTCAGATAATACAATTCTTTAATCATTTTTTTGTTCTTTTATTTACTAAACAGGGAATGCTTACTAGCCAAGTCTTTCACAGGCAATAGATGTTCCACTGGCTGCAATTAATCTTGAAGATGAAGAAGGAGAGAAGGCTGCATGTAGTCCAAGGTAGCAGAGTGAGTGAGAGCTTCTTGGTACTTGGAACTAAAGAATGAGAGGATGGCCTGTGAGCTCTTTTCTGTAGAAGAATTTGGCAACACACTTGAGGCCGATGGTACACTAAAAAAAGTTTTAGAAGAGGATATGCTGTTGGTAGGAAGTCATGAAAGCTGACAGCAGAGGGATGGGCCAGAAGAATTTGAAGAGCAGACCAAATCCCAGGTCTCAGTCACTTATATTTGTCTGAGATCATTTTTGAAGCTGTCTAATAATAATTCATATTCATAATGATGACTCCAGAATCACTCAGAAAGTATTGTGTTCCTCTAGCTCTTTTAGGAAATCCAAGACAGAGGAAATTCCTTTTAGAAAGATTTTCATTAAAAATTGTTACATATTTTTTACTTTATTGAGATATAATTTACAATAAAATATACATATTTAAAGTGTACACTTTTGGGAGTTTTTATATACATACACATCTGTGAAAACATCACTACAATTAAGACAATGAAAATATTCATTACCTCTGAAAGATTACTGATGCCCCTTTGGAATACCCTCCTGCATCTCTCTGTTCCCACAACCAATCCCCTAGGAACTACAGATCTGCTTTCTATCACTATAGACTATTTGCATTTTCCACAGTTTTATACAAATGAAATAATATACTATGTACTCTTTTTTGTTTGGCTTATTTCACTCAGCCTAATTTTTTTAAATTCATCAGTAGTTTTATCAATAGTTCATTCTTCTAAAATCCATATATGAATATACCACAATTTGTCTGTTCACCTGTTGATATAGATATTTGAGTTGTTTCCAGTTTGGGGCTATTAAAAATGAAGATCTTAAGAACAATCGTGTATGTCTATGTATGGACATATGCTTTAAGTTCTCTTGGATTAATAGCTAGAACTGTAATGACTGGATCATACAGTAGGTATATTTGACATTTTAAGAAACAGCCAAACTGTTTTCCAAAGTGATCGTACCATTTCACATTTCTACCAGCAGTATATGAGTTTCAGTTGTGCCACATCCATACAAACACATAGCAGAGTCAATTCATTTTAACTTTAGACATTTGAAGTGTATAATATCACTTCAATGTAGTTTTAATTTGTATTTTCCATATAACTAATGATGTTGAGCATATTATCTGTGTGCTTATTTGCCATCCATATATCTTCTTTGGTGAAACATCTGCCCAAATCTTTTGCCCATTTTTAAGTGGGGTTGTTTGTTTTCTTATAATTAAGTTTTCCTTATTATAAGTTTGGAGAGCTCTTTATATATTCTTGATGCAAATCCTGTATCACAGATGATTTGCAAATATTTTCTCCCAATCTGTGGCTTGTCTCTTCATTCACTTAATATTGTCTTTTGAAGAATCTTAATTTTGATGGAGTCCAATTTAACTTATTCCCTTATCAATCATGTTTTGATGTCATATCTAAGAAATATTTGCCTAATTAAAAGCCAGAAAGATTTTTCTTCCATATTTTCTTCTAAATTTTTTTTTTTAGTTTTAAGTTTCACATTTGTGTCTGTGGTCCACTTTAACACAGTTAATTGAGTTAATTTTTGTATATGATATGATTTGTTTTTTCCCCTCATATCCTATTGTAACAACATCATTTGTTGAAATGAATATCCTTTCTCCACTGAAAAATCGGTTACCTTGTCAAAAATCAGTTGACTCTATATGTATAGGTCAGTTTCTAGACTCTATTCTGTTCCATTAATCTAGCTGTTCATTTTTATGCCAGTATTTGATTGTTGTACCTATATAAGTCTTAAAGTTAGGTAAATCTTAAAAAAAAAAAGTTAGGTACATCTTAAAATTAGGTAGCATTAGCCTGAAACTTTGCTCCTTTGAAAGTTGTTCGGCTATTCTAGTCCCTTTACTTTTTCGTATGAGTTTTAGAACCGGCTTGTATATTTCTATTTAAAACCTATCTGAATTTAGATTGGGACTGAATCAAATCTTTGAATCATTTTGAGGAGATCTTAAAATTTTTTAAACATTGAGTTTTGTAATCCATGAAGACAGTATATCTCTCCATTCGTTTAAGTCTTCTTTAATCTCTCTTATCAATATTTTGTAGTTTTCAATGTACAGGCCTTGCCTATCTTTTGTCAGATTTATCCCTAAATATTTCATATTTTTGATGCTATTGTAAATGGCATTGTTTTTTAAATTCAATTTCACATTGTTTATTGCTGGTATATAGAAATACAATTCCATTTGTATGTTGATCTTGTATCCTGCAACCTTGAAAACTCACTTATTAGTTCTAATAACCTTTTTGTAGGGTCCATAAGATTTTTTCATAAGACATAGATCTGGGAATAAAGACAATTTTACTTCTTCTTTTCTAATCTAGATTCTTTTTATCTTTTTCTTGCCTTATTGCACTGACTAGAATGTCCTGTTGAAACGAGTACGATAATAACCTTGTATTTGTTCCTGATCTTGGGAAAAAAGCATTTTGTCTTTAAATATGATGTTAGCTATATGATGTTTGTAAGTGCCCTTAATTAGGCTGAGGAAGTTCCCCTTCTAGTCCTAGTTTGCTAAGATTTTTCTTTTTTAAATCAGGAATGGATATTAGACTTTGTTGAATGCTTTTTCCATATCTTTTGAGATGATCATACGGTTGTTACTTGTAAATTTGTTAATAAAGTGAATTATAATGACTATATTAATTTTCAAATGTTAAACCAGACTTGCATTCCTGGAATAAACCTCATTTGATTTGATATATAATCTTTTTATATATTGTAGAATTTGATTTGCTAAAATGCTGTTAAGAATTTACATCTATGTTCTTGAAGGAAAATAGTTTTGTTAAGAACTGAGCTGAGCTAGAGGGTGTTTAGCTGCCAGGTATCAAAGTAGTCAACTAAAAACAAGCCAAAATGAAAATAACAGTTAAGCCTATAGTCAATTACTATGATAGTAGAAACAAAAAGCTAAACAGAATAAAATGCTACCTCCCTTAGTGTTTCATTTTTTTCCCCTAAGAACATGCCCATTGAGGTTCAGATATATTAGAACTGGAGGAATTGCCTCACTGCTGAGGGAGTCTCATACAAAGGCTCCTGACATTTTATGGACCCAGGGAATGGGGCTGAAGGAGAGAGAGAAGGCCCAGGAATGGAAAAGTTCTGAGTATTGAGTCAAGTGAAGAAAAATGTCTTCAAGTCCTCCCCCTCCTTCTCCCCACACCAGTAAAAAGGGAGGTGTTGGCAGAGATGCCTGAAGAATGCCTTAGCCAAAGTTCACCAATAAAGAGGCCCCAAGTGGAGACACTTAGGATAAGTATACAGCTATGCATAAGAGCTTGACCAGCCAAGAAGCCCGAGTCCTTGATTGCAACTCCCTTCGGAGACTACAGAGCAAGTCTGTGTGGAGATGGAAGCTTTTTCCTATGACACGCCTACTATGTAAAGCCTTTGTAATTACCTATGGTCAGGCCTGAAAGATCACACACAGAATTTTGGCCAGACACCTTAGGTTTGTGATTTTTTTTTCTTGTAATGTTTTTGGTCAGGTTTTGGTTTCAGAGTAATGCTTACCTCATGGAATGAATTGGAAAGTATTCTCTCCTTTTCAATTTTCTATAAGAGTTTGTGTAGAATTAGCATTGTTTCTTTCTTAAATGTTTGGTAGACTTTACTAGTGAAATTTCTGGGCCTGGATTTTTCTTTCTGGGACATATTTACTACAAATTCAAATTTAATAACTATAGGTATATTTAGGTTATTTCTTCTTGAATGTATTCTGGTAATTGTGGCTTTCAAGGAATTTGTCCATTTCATCTTTATTAGCAAAAAAGCTGTTCATGGTATTTCCTCATTATTGTTCTACTGTTTCTACAATCTGTAGTGATGTTACTTTCTCAATCATGATCAATCTACCAGAAGGTTATCAGTTTTATTGATCTCAGTGTTTCTGGCTTCATTCATTTTTCTCTATTATTGTTCTGTTTACTATGTTGTTGAATTGTTGAATTGAATCTGATTATTATTGTTTCCTTATTTTACCTATTTGGGTTACATTTACTCTTCTTTAACAAGTTTCATAAAGCCATTAATTTAGACCTTTCTTCTATTTCAACATAGCTAATGCTATAAATTTCCCTCTAAATACTGCTTAAGATACATCCCATGAATTTTGATATGCTGGATTTTCATTTTCTTCAGTTCAAAATAACTTCTAATTTATTTTTTAATTTCTTCTTGGACTCATAGGTTAATTAGAATTATGTTTCTTTATTTCCAAAGGTTTAGAGATTTTATGGATATAATTCTGTTGATTTCTAATTTAAATCACTTGTGGTCAGAGAACAGCGTTTATGTGACTTGAATTGTTTTAAATATATTGAGGTTTGTTATACAATCTACAATATGGTCCGCCTTGGTAAATGTTTTGTGTGCCCTTTAAAAAAATGTATTTTTCTGTTATTAAGTGAAGTGTTCTATCAATATCAATTAGGCCTAGTTGGTTGATAGTATTGCTCAAGTTATCTATCTTTTTTACTGAATTTTGGCCTACTTATATTAGCAATTTTTGAAAGATGGCTGTTGTAACCTCCAATTATAACTGTATATTTGCCTATTTTTTCTTTTTTCTCTCTGTGTTTGGATAGTTTCTATTGTTATGCCTTCAAATTCACTAATCTTTTCTTCTGTAATATCTAATCTGCCATTAATACAACTAATATGTTTTTCATCTTGTTATTTTCATCTCTGGAATTTCAATTTGGGTCTTTTTTATATCTTTCTTGTTTGTACTTAACATGTTCAATCTTTCCTTTAGCTTCTTGAATACATAGTATATGGCTAATGCTGTTTTAATGTCCTTGTCTACTGATCCTATCATTTGTGCCTTTTTTTTTTTTTGGTCACTTTCTATTGATTTTTTTTACCTTATTTTATGTTGTGTTTCCCTGTTTCTTTACTATTAATTTTTTTTTCTACCAAATGTCACATATGTACCATGATGTTGAGCTTTGTTTTAGGATATGGTCAAGTTACTTGGAAACTTCAGGTCTTGCTTCAAGCTTTACTAGGCAGGTCAGAGCAGCATTGAGAATACAACTAATTTTGTTCTGCTGCTGACAGAATGCTTCTGAGTTCTTTACCTGCTGACCCATTAATTATGACATTTTCCACTCATGCTGGTAGGAACGGACACTGTTTCCTGTGTTGTGTGAGCCAGATATAGTGCTCCATCTAATCATTTTGAGCGGTTCTTCCTTTCATCACAGTTGGTTTTTACATATGCTTAAGCTGATCAGTACTCAGCTGAATACCCGTGTGCAAATCCCTGGAATTCTGTGTGCATCTCAGACATCTCTGATACTCTATCCTGCAAACTCTTGACCATTTGACTTCCAGCTTCAGCTCTCTAAACTCAGAGAGATTGCTGAGCTCTGTTCTGAGTTTCCCTCCCTACACCACAGCCTAGAAACTGTCTCTAAACAGTAACTTGGGGCAATTGTAGGACTCATGTTGTTTGTTTACCATCTCTCAGAAATCACTGTATTTCATTATCTAATGTCCAATATCTTGAGAACCAATGTTTCATTTATTTTTCCCTGCTTTTCACTTATTTCAGACAAGAGGATGAATCTAATCATTATTAGTCCATCATTGGAAGCAAAGGTCCAAAAATTGTTCAATATTTTAATATCAGCAAAATTAGAATTATTTTGGTGCAAAGATATTTAAAAATAAACTTGCATTACATGAAAGTCTACTTTTTCCTCAATGATGGCAGACAAACCAGGTTTTAAAATAAATTGTCATTCATCATGAAACTATCTAACTGTAAACACCAGGAAATAATGGACTCTGAACTAAGAACTTTATAGATCTAGATGCACATTTTCAAGAAGCAACAAGAAGAGATCAAATAACTTATTTGAGGAATCAACATTTTAGATGTTATCAGACTGTTGAACTCTGAATATCTTCACCAGAGTAGTGCCTAACAAAGACTAAAGAAGCCTCTGCATGTGGGTGTACACCCCTTTGGGGAACCTTCCTCAGTTCAATCTGCCCATTCAGCAAATATTTATTGAGCTCCTACTATTTGCCAGTTACTATTCAAGGCAATGGAGATACAGCAAGGAACAAAACAAAGGTCTCAACATTCATGGAACTTAGTGGGTGAAAACAGACAATAAATCGACATAAAATGTTATATTGAGAAAAACTAAATCAGAACAAGTTTTTAGAGAACTTCAGGCAGTAATATTTTAGATGGTGTTGTTGGGGAAGCCTCTCCAAGGAGGTTACATTGGATTTGAATGAGGTGAGGAGAGGAGCCAGGCAAAACTCTAGAGAACGTTCTGGGGAAAGGGAACAAATACAAATACCCTGAGGCACAAATAAGGTTGGCTGATTGAAGGATTCTGATAGGAATCTAATCTAAAATCAGTAGTAACTAAGTTTTGTTTACCTATATTAATTCATTCATTCGTATTACAAATTATATAATAACTACTCTGCTGTGTGTGTGCATGCAAAGATGAGCTGCCTAAAAAATTACAAGTAAGATTTAATGGGAAAAGATCCAATACATTAATAACAAGAAATGGTAATAATAATGGGGGTAATGGGGCTTCAAGTTTAAGGACCTAAAGAGTGTATTAATTCTAAAAGGTCTGACCCACTTGGCCATGTGTGACTGGCCTGTTGGGCCCAATTTGAATGAAAGGCAAAGGAGTGTGCTAAGGGGTGGGAGATTTGAGGGACAACATGATTTGCCTGAAGATGAGAAGTAGCTGTTGAAAGAGAAGAGCCATTTTGAGAACTGCAAAGGGCATACGCTAGTTAGAGCCACCGGCCCTGCCTCTCTGGGTTCATGCCCAGGTTCTTTAGAAGAGAGAGAAAGAGATTTATTGCTAAAATCTCTGTAAGAAAGTAGAGCACCAGGCCATGCTGCTTAGGGAATAGTTCATACCAGGCACCTCTTCACTGGAGTGACTGCTGGAGCACATTGTAACAAGAAACAGAAGTGGGGCAGGATGAAGCAGCCAGAGCCACAACACAACAGACACACCAGCCAAGGCCAAGAATCAGAGCAGCCCCGTGGGGCCAATAGTGGGAGAGCAGGAAATGCTATTGTAGCCAGTGAGGCTGTGCTTAATGAACACAAGGGGGCATCCCTGGGAACTCCTCTTATTTTTATCAAGGGCTTATAGAAGTCCCCAAATTTTCCTGATGCAAATATGTGACTTTGAATTATATACACTTTGATTATAATCTTACATTAGCCACTTACTAGCTACATTATCCTGAGCAAATTACTAAACCTCTCTGGTCCTAATTTTTTCATCTGTTTAATAGGGAAAATAATATCACTGTTAGGCCTTAGGATTGCTATAAGGTTAACTAGCATGTGGTAAGTGCTTAAACAATGGTAGCTATGTTTTTATTATAACTACTATTACTATTATTATTATTGTTAAATTATAGGAGACTGAAATTCCCAAAAGTTGGTGAGTGGAGATTAAATTAATACTGCTTAGAAACTGTTATTAGGATCCAATTCTACCCTCAAACTCCTGTGCCCTGGGAAGCATAACATTAAAACTAAGTACATGACTTTGGGAAGTTTAAGTTTCCTGAACTTCAGTTTCTTCATCTGTACAACAGAGTATTAGTGATATCTGTCCTTAGTCCCTCCCAGGATTGTTACAAGGTTCCCTTCCAACAGTGGAAAGTACTTTGTAAAGAGCTGTTCAACTCTCACTGATGTCCAGCTGTCATCTCTCTCACCAGCTCTGCTTTATGTAGCCATTAGGACTGAGAAAACTCATTTTCAGGCCTGTAAGATACAGTTGTTCAGTCAGTCCCTATATGGCTGGAAGGCTCTACAAGCCACCTTTTAGGGCTGCCCATACAGAAGGCCTGGAACGACCTTTCCCTAGCTCCTCACTGTTGCTGCTCAAGGACCAAAGGTAAATATCTTTTTCCTACTGTTTTGCCATATTTACTTCCTGTTGCCTGACTACCTGCCTCCAGCATCCATAATAGCCTTTGAGCCCTTGAGTATATTTATTTTCCATCTGCTCCTTCCTGCTAGCAACAGCATTAATGCACCCCTAAAGATCTAGGTCCTGGAAATTACAGCCCAGGAAAGCACTCAAAGCAAGAGAGGAGTAAGTTTCTCCCTTGGACCCTCACACACTGAATGGTGTGATTCCAGCCCTCAGGACCCGGCAAAGCCTCATTTAAACCAGTTGGCTCCCTTACCTTACCCAGGGGCATACATGCAAAAGGGACAATACTAATACCCTGAGAAGGAAATTAAATCCAACTAAAAGGTAAAAAGACTTGGACTTTAAGTAAAATTAAAATTTAGCATTTGTATAAGAAGGAAAATTTGAAGAAGTAAAAAATGCAAGAAGGAAGAATGTTAAGACCTTAGAAATTTGAAATATGAGAGAAGGGAGAGTAAACCAAAAGAAATGTATGCTTATATAGTTAGAAGGAAACACTGCAAGTTATGTGTAGTTATTAGGGGGGTTAAAAAAACATATGAGAAGGAAAACAGAGGATTATAGCATGACCAGAGGTGCTGAGATAGTAGAATTTGGAATGGAATATGGATTTGGGGATGGGGAAGGCAGACTCAGAAGAACTTCTTTCCAATCATTCCTGATATTGAAAGAAACAGCAGACAGCTGTTCTCCAAGGAAGGATAGGCTTAACTTTCAATAGGAGGAATTTAGGATAGATATTATAAAATACCCTGGGTATAAGTATTGTGAGAAAAACATGGAAACCCCATCTCAGAAGATATTAAGAAATAATAAAGATAGCCACTGTCTTTTACTAGTGCCTTTAGCGCAATGCTGGATACCTGCTTCTATATGTAACTATGATTCTGTGTGGTTTTTCTTCAATCCAATTCCTTCTTTATCATAGTATAATGATATAGAGAGATTTTCTTAGAGGTCTTTGTTATTTTCTGGGTTTACCTATCCTGTATTCACTTCTTAAATCTAGTCCATCTCCCTGACCAGCATCTCAAGTTCCCCTTAAAAATGTTTTCCATAGATCTTCAGGGGAAAAAGCCTATCTCGGTCAGCACTGTGGGTCTGTGGTCAGCACTAACCCTGGCAAACACATAGTACTTGTTAAACAGTCTGTGAACAACTTTCAACTCATGAGAAAAAAACTCATTAAAAAAACCACTGCAATAAAATAAAAAAAGGGTCAAGGAAACCTCAAAAACATCAAAGAAAAATGGATTGTTTCCTGCCTCTTTTACAGAAAGTTGGTTGATAAGAGCCCTTGACTTTCACCCATAAAAAGACCACAAGGCAGATAGCCCACTAATTCTGCCTGAGTATTTATGACTGCCAATATTTAAGGGGGAAAATGACATATCAGGGTTCTGGTTGTCTGACTCAGAATCAACTTTATTCCATTCTTGAACACCCAATCCAGAGTAACTGAAGTCTTAAAAGATTCCTAGGGTCCTAGAGGGTAAGTAAGTGCTGATGCAACAAAAATTGACGAAGACTAGCATTGACTTCTGACCTGAGCCCTAGACCTCAGACCAAGCAGGGACACTTTTCCAAATGCCAGTCACATATTATCTTTAAGATTTTGTCATAGCCCCATATCACCTGTTCATATTCTTTACTGAATATTCCTATCCATTGTGTAATATTTCTCTTTACCTTATCTTTAAGCAAATTACCCCTGATTTTTTTGCTTACACTGGTCTTAAGGAGTAACATCTGAGATATTATGGCTTTATATGCTGGTAACATTTTTTTTCCAAAGGTAACTTAAACACATAATTTCAAAAATAAAAATATGAATGTATGTGCTACCCAATATTTCCCCCAGTGGTAGGAAATTCTATCCAGGGTTACATTTCAAGCTATAACCTAGCCATTTTCAATTTTTTCCCATATATGCCATTTACATGGCCAGCATACCCCCATGTGAGTGTCTGAACTTCAAAGCAACTTCTAAGAGAAAATCTGGAGTCCTGCTCCATTCTTTCGCATTTGAGGAAGTATATCAGAGTGCAAGTAAGTGAACACGATTATAAGGATAACCAGAAAATCACTAATTTGAGGATAATAATACTTTCTTCACAGAGCTGTTAAGAGGCCAAAATGAAACCATGAAGCATTTAGCATGGTGCTTAGCCCATAGTAGGTACTCGGTAATTTGCTTCTATTTTGTTCTTATGAATTAATCATCAACATTGGTAATTCTTCCTCAATTAAAAAAATTGGAGTATGACCTCATTACTGTTACACTATGTCCAAGGACCCTTGCCACTATTCATACCAACAGGAGCTGTTTCAAGAAGATGGTAGCCAATTCCCACAAAGAGCATATTCTCTCAGTCTCCAAGCAATTATTTTTCTACTAATTCAGGGACATTATGAGTCCCTACTTATTTTCTATTTACATTTTAGCTGAGAAAAGTGAGAGCCTTATAGTATCCTTTTTAGAACTTTATCTTATTTCTACATATAGAATTACTTTGGCTCTGACATGCTAGTAGTTCCTAAAGAAATCAACAACCATGTCATTAAGAAAAATATAAGTTTGTGTTAGACATTTACAAGGGTTAAAATAGTTACCTCATTTTCTATTAACATATCTGTAATATAAGAAATAGGGAAAGATAAACCCTAAAATTTTTATTGTAAATGTAGCCCCTGTGAGACACAAGCAAACGGTCAAATCTAAAAATATTCATTGTATTCCAGGAGAATATCTGTTTATTCTTTTATTAATTTATTTATTCAATACATACTTATCAAACTAATTTTCTTTAAAAGGTACTGTGATAAAGAGCAATGGGAGAATACAGAAACATTCTTTTTTTATTACGTCACTTAGAGTCCAATAGGGAAGACAATGCATGTGTAATATGAAGGAAAATTAGTTAAATATCTTAACATATAGCTTATAACATTTCATCATAAAAAACCGTCAGAGCTTTGAGTTGCTCCCTCCTATTCCTGGGTTTGTACACCCCCTTGGAATCTTTACTGACTGCTTGAAAATACACATGTTTAAATAATAGTGGGCCAGTTAAATTGTGTCTTGGCACAAAGTATCCTCAAAAATAAAGCCAACACATCTACGTCACATCTCATCTCTTCCCTTGGATTGTGGCAGGTGGAAGATTGGACACCTGAAGGCCAGGATGCACAGTGGCTCCAGACTAGCAGTGGAAACACTAGACCATGGAGAGAACAACACTTACAGAAGGCATGGAGTGTTTGTGGGCTAGAAAGTCAGTAATAACCTCAGTTCATCATGAAGCAATTCAAGAACCTTTGTGTTGAGAGCTCCACAAAAATATGTTTAAAAGTTTATAAATGTTACTAAACAGAACTCTCTTATGTCATAATCTTTTCTCTAAATTTACTCTTGATATTGTCACATTGGGTTTTAATTTAAAGGAATATTTTGTGAAATACTTATATCATGATGTGAGAAAATCAAGAGTCAAACAGACAAGGAAAAAAAAGAAAACTTTACACAGAGCCCAAGAGAAAACATTTAAATGTCTGAATATAGTAATAACCAGTGCTGCTTCTGAGTAGGTGAAAGAGAGTGAAGTAAAATCCATTGACTTATAGTGATAGTAACTATGTCCTTCAGAAGTAGCTCGGTGTAGCAGAAAACATGAGCTCTTAAGTTGGGCAGAACTAAGTTCAAATTCCATTCCTATCACTACTAACATATGATCTTGAGCAAATTCCTTTACCTCTATGAGCCTTAGTTTCCCCATGTGAGCACAAGGCTCTAAAAACCTACTTCACAGAGCTATTAGGAGGATTAAATGAGATTACATATATACAGCAGCTAGCACAGCAGGTATTCAAAAATATTTGTTTACCTCAGTACCCAGACTGTGAAGATTGTGATGTGGGCCTACCAACTGCTCTTGGAGGGCACTGCTCATTCATTCTTTCAGGAATAACTTTTGAACACCAGTGGGCATTAAGTATTGTGCTAGCACTAGGACTGTGATGCTGACTGAGACCTTGAGGAGTTCTCGTTCCCTATATTTTAAGGGACTTTTGGATCCTGTCCTCCCTTAGGGAATTTCCTTAAACTGCAGAAAGCAACCTTAACTGATAACAAGGATACATATGAACATGAAGTGCAGGTTAAACATCAGTAGCAGATCCAGAATTTGAGATCAATCTTCATACTCTGTTTTCACCCTGAAGTTCATTGAGAGCTTATTTAGATGAGAAGTCAAGAAAGCCAAAGTCAAAGACCTATACCTTGAAAACTATAAAACACTCATGAGAGAAATTAAGGAAAACACCAGTAAATTGAAATACATCCTATGCTCATGGACAGGAACTATTAATATTGTCAAAATGGCCATCCTGCCTAAAGCAATCTACAGATTCAATGCAATTCCTATCAAAATACCAACAGCATTCTTCAATGAACTACGAGAAAATAGTTCTAAAATTCATATGGAACCACAAAAGACCCCAAATAGCCAAAGCAATCCTGAGAAGGAAAAATAAAGCAGGGGGTATCTAGCTTCCCAACTTCAAGCTCTACTACAAAGCCACAGTAATCCAGACAATTTAGTACTGGCACAAGAACAGACCCATAGACCAGTGGAACAGAATAGAGAGTCCAGATATTAACCCAAGCATATATGGTCAATTAATATATGATAAAGGAGCTATGGATATACAGTGGGGAAATGACAGACTCTTCAACAGCTGGTGTTGGCAAAACTGGACAGCTACATGTAAGAGAATGAAACTAGATTACTGTGTAACTCCATACACAAAAGTAAACTCGAAATGGATCAAAGACCTGAATGTAAGTCATGAAACCATAAAACTCTTAGAAGAAAACATAGGCAAAAATCTCTTGAATATAAACATGAGCAACTTTTTCCTGAACACATCTCCTCAGGCAAGGGTAACAAAAGCAAAAATGAACAAATGGGACTACATTGAACTAAAAAGCTTCTGTACAACAAAGGACAACATCAGTAGAACAAAAAGGTATCCTACAGGATGGGAGAATATATTTGTAAACAACATATCCGACAAGGGGTTGACATCCAAAATATATAAGGAACACATGTGCCTCAACACCCAAAAAGCAAATAACCCGATTAAAAAGTGGGCGGAAGATATGAACAGACACTTCTCCAAAGAAGAAATTCAGATTTCCAACAGGCACATGAAAAGATCCTCCACATTGTTAATTATCAGGGAAATGCAAATTAAAACCACCATGAGATATCACCTCACACCAGTTAGGATGGCCAACATCCAAAAGACAAGGAACAACAAATGCTGGTGAGGATGTGGAGAAAGGGGAACCCTCCTACACCACTGGTGGAAATGTAAATTAGTTCAGCCATTGTGGAAAGCAATATGGAGGTTCCTCAAAAAACTAAAAATACAAATACCATTTGACCCAGGAAACCCACTCCCTGGAATTTACCCAAAGAATACAACTTCTGAGATTCAAAAAGACATATGTACCCCTATGTTTATCGCAGCACTTTTTACAATAGCCAAGATATGGAAGCAACCTAAGTGTCCATCAGTAAATGAATGGATAAAGAAGATGTGGTACATATACACAATGGAATATTATTTAGCCATAAGAAGAAAACAAATCCTACCATTTGTGACAACATGGATGGAGCAAGAAGGTATTATGCTCAGTGAAATAAGCCAGGTGGAGAAAGACAAGTACCAAATGATTTCCCTCATTTGTGGAGTATAACGACGAAGCAAAACTAAAGGAACAAAACAGCAGCAGACCCACAGACTCCAAGAAGGGACTAATGGTTACCAAAGGGGAGGGGTAGGGGAGGGTTGGTAGGGAGGAGGGCAGGAAAAGGGGATTGAGGGGTATTATGATTGGTACACATGGTGTGGGGGGGTCAAGGGGAAGATAGTGTAGCACAGAGAAGACAAGTAGTGACTGTGGCATCTTACTATGCTGATGGACAGTGACTTCAGTGGGGTATGGGGGGGACTTGATAATATGAGTGAATGTAGTAACCACAATGTTTTTCATGTGAAACCTTCATAAGAGTGCATATCAGTGATACCTTAATAGAAAAAAAACAGAAAAGAAAGCCAAAGTCTAGGTAGGAGATTGGGTTATTAGAGGCAGTATAAGTAGTGGCAAGGGAGAGGCAGCAAGGCATAGGAAAGGCCCATCTAGGAAAATAGGTCGATTTTGGCTACTTCCACAATCTGTGTTAGTTTTTTCCCCTTTTGTTTAAATGGCAATCAGTTTAGATGGCCAGATAGCCGTACAAATAATGAGGTGGCAGGCTGAAGAAGAGCATTTGGGGAAGGAATTAACGAATGTCTCCACTGACGGTGAGACATATAAGTCAGTGTTCCCCAAAGTGTACTCTTCAGAACACTAGCCCCCCCAAAATCCACTGAATCCAAGCTCCAAGAAAGGAGCGTAAGAATCTGTTTTTCACAAGATTCTCAATGGAGTCTTACCATTAGTTGTGTATGAATACACGGACTTGATTGATCATTCAGATTCCTTCAATATTTACTGTTGGATATTTCCATCCTCATAAAAACACCTACCCTTCAGGCTCTAGAATGAACCCCTTACCATTTTCTGTTAGTGGATACTAGTCCTGTCACTGTGGTGCCCTCTGTGACCAGGAGGTATCACTGCAGTCTTTCAATTCCCTGACTAAGCCTTGACTCCTTTTTTTTAATGAGTACAACTTGTTACTATATAATGGATAGCACTGTTCATATGTTTCTTTTTTACAGTAGCTGAGTTTTTTTAATTATTAAATATTTCAAATAAAAGGAAACTAACATAACAGAGTCCCAGAATATTTTGCCATATTTGCATTAGATCTCTCTTTTTTTAAATAAAATGTTACAGATACACCAAAAGCCACATTCCAATCCCTCTTCCTCCCCTTTTCACTCTTTCCTTCCCTCCCCAGAGGTAACTACTACTAGGTAGTTGGAATCATTCCCATATATTTTTTCATGTTTATACTACATGTCTAAGTCTATAAATACTATATGCTATTGTTTTATGCTTCAATTTTACAAAAATGATATATCATACATATTATTTTGCAACTTTCTTACTTTTGTCAGTTTTAAGTTTTACACATGTAGACCCCAGTTCATTTGTCATAACTGCTTCAGATTATTCTACCCTATGAAAAAAACATAGTTTATTGAGCCATCTCCCTACTGAGGGACAGACAGATTGTTTCCACTTTTTTTCTGAACAAGCATTCCTCCACTGAACAACATCCATGCACTTGTCTCCTTACCTATATTTGCATGAGTTTCTCTAGAGTAGAGACACCAAAATGGATGCTGTATTGTAGGAGAGACATATTTTAGATTTACCAAGTTATTACCAAAGTTGCTGTCCAAGTTGATCTTAGCAATTTATATTCCCACAAGCAATGTAAAAAAAAAAAAGACTATTTCCTTACATCCTCACCAACATGTAGTGTTATCAGGGTCATTGATCTTTGTCAATCAGTGGGTGTGAGATCATTTTTGTGGTTTTAATTTGCATTTTCCTGACTATTGCCAAGGTTGAGCATCTTTTTATATGTTAACTACCTTTAGGGCATTTTTTTTCTTCTGTAAATTGCCTGATCACATAATTTGCCCAGTTATCCAAAAGGTTGTCATTTTATAATTTGATTTACAGGAGTTATTTACATATTCTGAATGCTTACTCTAGATTAGTTAGGTACTTAACAAATATCTCCTCTCAGTCTGTGGTTTGTCATTTAATTTTTTTTTTTGGTGTCTTTTATCATGTATTTATCTCAAGTCTAATATAGGCCAATAGGTCAAAATTTTCCCCTATGATTTGTGCTTTTCATCTTAATTATAAACCTTTCCCTAATCTCAAGTTCCTAAAAAATACTTTTACTCGTACTGAAAGCACCTGAGTTTTTAAATCCTGCTTATTTATGATTACGATTCTGGAGCTAGAGTAGTCCGTAATATGAAAGGTTTGAGCTATATAAAGGGGAAAAATAATCACATTTCTCTTGATTCAACCCCCCACAGATGTCAGGAAACATATGTTATATTGTACGGCCACGCTGGCTCTCAGGACCCCCATTATCCAAGTCTCTTTGAATTCTTTTTCTAGACGCTTGGTCACTAGAAAGAATTTGAGACAGTAAAAAAAAATTTCCAGGAGGCAGTGTATACTGTGGTGTACATCACAGATTCTTACAAGAATCGAAGACCTATGGAACTCCGGAAAGAGACTCTAACAAATACCACCAAGTCCACTAAGGCTATAGAAGTGGGCACATGCTTGATTCCAGCAGCATAATCAGGACAAGAAACTTAGTTCTAGACTCAGTTTTTCTATAATGGGTATGCACCTTTGAAGCAAGTGGCATAATTTCTCAGAGTTAAATTTCAACTGGAAAGCAAGTGGGCTACCCTGCTTATATCAAAGGGATGTTAAGAAAATGGAAGGAGATAGTGTCTAAAACTTCTTTCTGTTTTGTGGGCTCGACTTCCTCAAGGTGATTAGATACTCAACAGTGAAGGTAAATGTCATGAAGACAAAATATTTCCTGAAACAGCTCTTTTGGAAACACCATTCAGAGAACAATAGTCTTGTATCAGTGTCCTCAATTAAATCACAACTTAACTCAGCTATACAGCTGGGAAACAGTAAGCACTGCGAAGATCTTCCATTGGCCAGAGACACAATATTATGTGAACCTAGACAGACCCACATAGCAGAGGTCCTGTAACCGCACCCCTCGACACTGCCCATGGGAAAATAATCCATTCTTACAAGACAGAGACAGGACCTGACCAAGCACTACAGGGCACAGTATTATCCTTTTAATTCATGAACTCCTAACACTTTGGAAAGGAGGAAGTACTCTGCAGATATTAATCATGTATTATGATTTTAGGACACGGTAGAATGAAGATATCACATCCATAGATGGCAGCTTCCAGAATACTCCAGAGCAAGCTAGCCTCACTACTTCTATCATTCTTCTAAGAGATTGGGTGGGAGTGACACAGCCTTGCCCAGAGACAGTAGGGAGAGACTGTACTATACCAGAGGCTGGTCCTAAAATAAAACGCAGCAACAAGAAGTTTAGAAACCAGCTTTGGCATGAATGTCTTCAGTCTGAGCTGTTGAAAAACTTGCATTCTTTTATTGGGCCCTAGAGAGACACTGGACTTAGGTATTTAGATTTTATTAAATTTGAGAACACTGGGTAATTTTTTTTCTTTGAGTGTAACCAAGGCAAGACTTAATCAAATCACTTAGAATGGGAAACAATTTTATGTACTTCAAGAAAGATATTTCGCAGCTCCTGGTTTCTAGGTTAGCTGTTTTGCAGTGAACACAGTTTTTGTATTATGCTTATCAGCCTCTAAATTTGTGATGTTTAAGATATGTGTCTTTCTGGCTTCTAAATTTATGAAAAAAAACAGCTTAAAAGGGCATCACAGGACAACTGAAGAAGAGATATGGTTTTAAAACCTTATTAGGATTCTCTGAGTATATATGCCTTTCCTTAAATTCTTTTTTCACAATTTAGGATTAATCATCCTTCCCCTCTAGGTAAAGGTGTGTGTTTTCTCTCTGACCTATCTAGAATATAAAGCTATATGATGGCTGTCAGAATCTTCTCCCTTATTGAGGAAAGGAATCGTTCCTCCTTTATATGTAACACAGTCTGCAGGATTTTATTGGATTCACTGAGAAAAGCAACTTCCTGAGGGTGCTTAAAATCAGATTTTTCATCTAAATTCTAAAATCACATCTTCTCCATTACTCCAACTGGACTATTTTGATTAATGAATTTTCTTTTTTTCCTTCCCTAGTAATCTAAAACACAGGGCTTTGGCCAGACTGCTGGAGATGGAGTTAGACAGAGTTAGAAGTTCTGGGTTCAAGTCTTGGTACTCGCACTTACTTGTCGGCAACAGCCAAGCCTACAGCTGTGAGGCGGGAAGTCCTACTGGTCCTCCCTGCTGCCCTGAACTCTTTTCTTTTTGTATCATTAATGTACAGTTACATGAGCAACATTATGGTTACTAAACTCCCCCTATTAACAAGTCCCCGCCGCATACCCGTTACAGTCACTGTCCATCAGCGTAGGAAGATGCTATAGAATCACTACTTGTCTTCTCTGTGTTACACTGCCTTCCCCATTGCCCTGAACTCTTATGAAAATGAGATGAGATGCAGTGGTCAAACAGATGCGGTACATAGAGCAACATTCACATAAGGGATTACAAGAGAAGCCTGTTGTCTGAGTGTGAGGAACATGGAGCCTGCAGCCAGATGCTTGGGTTTGAATCCCAGCTATGTTACTAACCAGCTGGCTGATCTGAGGCAAGTTACATAACTGCTCTTGTCTTAGTTTCCTCACATGTACCGAGGGGTTGCTGATAGTGATAATTCTATTTCATGTGAGAAATGAGTTAATACCCAGGCAGTATGTAGAAGAATGCACAATAAAGGTAAGCATTATGTTAGAGCCTCCTCCCCCTTTGCCCCCAATAGTAAATCAATCATCAAATCTTACCAGATCTCTCAGAGATGGCTCCTTCTTCCCATTGTCACTATCCCCAGTTCAGGCTTCTACTGTCCCACTCTTGGCTCGCTAGACAATGACATTGCTGGACTCTCATCTTGTTCTTCTTCGAATCCCTCCTGGCACCAAATCAATTCTCTCAAAACATCACTTTGAGCCAATCACTTACATGCTTCACATTCTCTGTGATTCTCAAATACTTACGGATAATTAACACCAAGACTACAATTTAAGACATGTTATAAACTAAGCCCATCATACCTTTCCATCTCTCAGCACTCCCAGACAAAACCCCTTCACTCCAGCAAAACGGTTTCCCCTCACTCTTGAACACAACTTGTGCCTCCATGTTGTTACTCATTCCTTTGCTCCTTCTTGGGACATCTTCCCTTCTTAGCCAACTAATGAGAGGCAGTGTGTCTGGTGGGTAAGAGCTCCTGCTTGGATGTTTACCAGGCCTCCACTTACCTCTGGCTCCACAACTTCCCAACCAGTTGGCCTTAGGCAACTTTTATTCCTACTCTATGTGCTTACCAAGAACACTTTTATGATGGATAGAGGAAAATCCATTTTACAATGATAATCTATTGATTGGGGGGGAGGGTTAATTGCTTTTGGTTAATTGATGTTTTACTGTAATATGTGAGCCAGAATTCAAAACAAAATTTAAAATGTTCTTCTCTCTGTTGTCCTAATATATTTTCTGTTTTCTGTCAAAGAACATCAGACTCATCAGGAATTTCATCAGGAATTGATAACCTTCTCCTTACTTTCAAGGCTAAATCCTTTATTAAATTCTTACTCTGCACAAACTAATCTGATTACTCTTTCTCCGGTCACTTGACAACAATGACCCAGCTTTCAGATTAGCCAAAGCAGGACACAGGTGCAGTGAGAGAGAGAGGGCTCTGTACAGGTGAGGTTAGGAGTGGTAGCTTTAGGAACCCAGCAAACCAAGGTAGAATAAAGTCAAAGAGAAACGATGTAAGCCAGATAACTGTCAACCAATCAAGAAAGGGTAATGTGCAATGTTTGTTTGTTTTACTTCCCTTCAAACATGAAAATATAATTAGACAGGTAAGACTCCATAGCACAGTGGGCCCCAGCCTGGTTCATCCTCCTCCATCCCGCCTCATTCTCTCAGATCTGTTCCTTGCCCAGCACTGAAAGAGCTCTTCGGCAAAGAGCCTCAATTTAAATGCACAAAAACAAGTTTAAATCAAAGTCGGCATCTCTTCATGTCTCTGAACCTGGTATCCCAGCGAACATGGGTCACCCTAGGGAGCCACTCTTCCGGTCATCCATCCTCTCATCTGCTCCCCTTGTATCACTCCTTCCTCCTCCTCCTGACTCCCCTTCTTATTTTTCCCCTCCCTCTTCCCCCTTCTCCTTAACTACAATCCCAGTGTTTATAAAAAGCTTACCAACACCTTTAGGTACTTTGCTCTATCTTAGTTCAACCAGTGACTTTCAACCCTGGCTGCACTTTAAAAGAATTTAAAAGAAAATATGTCAACATAGTACTGGAGGTCCTAGCCACAGCAATCAGATAAAACAAAGAAATACAAGGCATCCAGATTGGTAAAGAAGAAGTCAAATTGTCACTATTTGCAGATGACATGATATTGTACATAAAAAACCCTAAAGACTCCACTCCAAAACTACTAGAACTAATATCTGAATTCAGCAAAGTTGCAGGATACAAAATTAACACACAGAAATCTGTTGCTTTCCTATACACTAACGATGAGCTAACAGAGGAATCAGGAAAACAATTCCATTCACAATTACATCAAAAAGAATAAAATACCTAGGAATAAACCTAACAAATAAGTGAAAGACCTATACCCTGAAAACTACAAGACACTCCTAAGAGAAATTAAAGAGGACACTAATAAATGGAAATTCATCCCATGCTCTTGGCTAGGAAGAATAAATATTATCGAAATGACTATACTACCTAAAGCAGTCTACAGATTCAATGCAATCCCTATCAAAATACCAATAGCATTCTTCAATGAACTCGAACAAATAGTTCTAAAATTCATATGGAACCACAAAAGACCCCGAACAGCCAAAGCAATTCTGAGAAGGAAGAATAAAACAGGGAGAATTATGCTCCCTGACTTCAAGCTCTACTACAAAGCCACAGTAATCAAGACAATTTGGTATTGGCACAAGAACAGACCCACAGACCAGTGGAACAGAGTAGAAAATCCAAACATTAACCCAAACATATACAGTCAATTAATATATGATAAAGGAGCCTTGGATATACAATGGGGAGATGACAGCCTCTTCAGCAGCTGGTGTTGGAAAAACTGGACAGCTACATGTAAGAGAATGAAACTGGACTACTGTCTAGCCCCATACACAAAGGTAAACTCAAGGTGGATCAAAGACCTGAATGTAAGTCATGAAACCATAAAACTCTTAGAAAAAAACGTAGGCAAAAATCTCTTGGACATAAACATGAGCAACTTCTTCATGAACATATCTCCCCGGGCAAGGGAAACAAAAGCAAAAATGAACAAGTGGGACTATATCAAGCTGAAAAGCTTCTGTACAGCAAAGGACACCATCAGTCGAACAAAAAGACATCCTACAGTATGGGAGAATATATTCATAAATGACATATCTGATAAGGGGTTGACATCCAAAATATATAAAGAACTCATGCACCTTAATAAACAAAAAGCAAATAATCCAATTAAAAAATGGGCAGAGTTCATGAGTAGACACTTCTCCAAAGAAGAAACTCAGATGGCCAACAGGCACATGAAAAGATGCTCCACATCGCTAATCATCAGAGAAATGCAAATTAAAACCACAATGAGATATCACGTCACACCAGTAAGAATGGCCAACATCCAAAACACAAACAACGACAAATGTTGTTAAGGATGTGGAGAAAGGGGAACCCTCCTACACTGCTGGTGGGAATGCAAATTAGGTCAATGACTGTGGAAAGCAATATGGAGGTTCCTCAAAAAACTCAAAATAGAAATACCATTTGACCCAGGAATCCCACTCCTAGGAATTTACCCTAAGAATGCAGCAGCCCAGTTTGAAAAAGACAGATGCATCCCTATGTTTATCGTAGCACTATTTACAATAGCCAAAAAATGGAAGCAACCTAAGTGTCCATCAGTAGATGAATGGATAAAGAAGATGTGGTACATATACACAAAGGAATATTATTCAGCCATAAGAAGAAAACAAATCCAGACATTTGCAACAACATGGATGGAGTTAGAGGGTATTACACTCAGTGAAATAAGCCAAGTGGAAAAAGACAAGTATCAAATGATTTCATTTATCTGTGGAGCATAAGAGCAAAGAAAAAAACTGAAAGAACAAAACAGCAGCAGACTCACAGAACCCAAGAACGGACTAATGGTTACCAAAGGGAAAGGGACTGGGGAGGATGGGTGGGAAGAGAGGGATAAGGGGGAAAAGGGGGCATTACGATTAGCAGACATAATGTTGGGGGGCCATGGGGAGGGCTGTACAACTCAGAGAAGACAAGTAGTGATTCTATAGCATCTCACTATGCTGATGGACAGTGACTGTAATGGGGTAGGTGGGGGGGGGGGACCTGATGAAGTGGGGAATTTAGCAACCATAATGTTTCACATGTAATTGTAGATTAATGATACCAAAATGAAAGAGAAAGGAAAGGAAAGGGAAGGAAGGAAGGAAGGGAGGAAGGGAGGGAGGGAGGGAGGGAGGGAAAGAAAATATGCCCACGCCTTGCCCCAGCAGAACCTGATTCTGTTAGAACCAACTTCTAGTCCTGGAATGGTTGGTTGGTTCGTTTGTGGTTTTAAATTCCCTACTTGGCTTCAATGTGCATCCAAGCTTGAGAACCACAACCTTAATTAACCTGGATTCTCCCGTGGCAAACACACTTCCTTTGCCTCTTTCTGGAGGTTACACATTCTCCCACACCTGAGTACCAGCAGACAAGGAAAGACAATCAGCTGCTGGCTCTTCTGGACCCTATGTCTTCTGTTAGCATGTCTTTCCCTGGAGGTACTTCATTTACACACCCATGTCTCCTCTATCCCCACCACCCTTATCTACTTGAAACTTCTATATGCATCAAGATTCAGCCCAAACCTCAACTCCTCCTGGAAGCCTGCCCTGGCAGGCTGGGTGATCTAAGTACCCTGTCTTCTTGTTGTGCCCTGTGGATGCCCTGTCATAACCTGTATGTGCCTCACTGTTCACAGCAGTCTATTATTTCCATGTCTGCCTGCCTCAATAAACTAAGCTTCTTAAGAGGAGGAATTGCATCTTTTTCATCTCAATGCCCCCACAATGTAACTTATGCAGTACCTGGTACATGGTTGGTTTTCAATAAGTACTTGTGAAAGAACAAGCAGGAGAGAAGAGATAGAGAAGGGACTTTGAGAATGAGAGAAGGAGGAGAGAAAAATATCTCTCCTCTACTGTCATCCTCTGGCCCACTAAGGATAAAATGTTTTATTTAGCATATTTGGGGAAACACAATGCAGAGACACAGCATAGAAAGTAAAAATCCAAGACAACTCTCCATTATTAGAAAAAACAGGCAGATTACAAGAAAGTTTTCCCATACATAGAAAGCATTTTAAATATATATTTCTGATCATCCACTAAGGACAGTATTATTCATCTCCAACTTCTATACCATTGGTGACCGACTTTCCCTGACAATCTCATTCTGTTCATGGTAGCTGCAGTAAGCAAAATAATGCCCCTCAAAGATGCCCATACACCCACCCCTGGAACCTGTGAATATGTTACTTTACATGGCAAAAGAGAATTTTCAGATGTGATTAAGTTAAGGATATTGAGATGTAGAGATTATTCTGGATTATCCAGGTAGGCCCGATGTAATCACAACAGTCCTTATGAGTTAAAGAATGAAGCAGGAGACTCAGTGTCAGAATGATATAGCATGAGAAAGACTTAACCATCCCTTACTGGCTTTGAAGATGGAGGACAAGGCAAGAAAACAGATTCTCCCCTCCAGCCTCCAGTAGGAATACAGCCCAGCTAACACTTTGATTTTAGCCCAGTAAAACCCATTCAGACTTCGGACTACCAGTATTAAAAGATAGCAAGTTTGAGTTGTTTCAAGCCTCTAAATTTGTGGTGGCTTGTTACATCAGCAATGGGAAACCACTACAGTGGCTGTAAAAATTTTCCCAGAGTACAGTCATACCTGTCAATGAATGTTTTTGGCTTTGAATGGATGTCATAGTTATTGAGGAATAATCACTGAGAATCTTGATGATGACCATGAGTCATCACAAGATGCTCAATCATAAATGAAAGAATTAGCTATTGTAACCCCAGTACTGTACATATGCAATTGTGGAGGACATACAACCCATGCCCCAAATCAACACAGTGTGATCAAGCACAAAACAAGAGTCTGGAAAATGCATGAAATGGTTCTTAACTTTAGACTCCAGCTACACTTGAGCAGCTTGGAGACCCCAGACCTCTGGTACCCTGGTCATCAGTCCTTTCATTCTCTTATGTCTCCTACTAAGGACATCAGGCTTTGTTCTAAGCCTAGGACATTGAGGGTGAGGGCAATGGAGGAGGGGAGACAGGATAGAGGGCTTCACAGTCACCCTTCTCAAGGTATAGTAGATGCAAAACAATCACAGACTTCCTCACTGCCCAGATGGATAATCCAACAGGCATCTCCTGCAGGCCTTTATGCCAAAAGGTGTCTGCCCCCTGTTCCAGACTGTCTGGAGGAGGAGGAAGGGAGAAAGAAAAGAGAAACCAGGACATCAGTGGTAAACTCATACATACTTTAGAATGATTCATTAATTTTTTTATTAAGGTATCAATGATATACAATCTTATGAAGGCTTCACATGAGCAACATTGTGGTTCCCCCTATTATCAAGTCGATTTGTTAAATTTTAAAAAGGAATTCAGGTTAACCCTAATGTAGCCACAATTTTACATTATCAGTATTCCTCACTTTCTGAATTTTCTGATCAATCAGAATTTTAGCATACAGGTTATTGTTTTGGCTTTAGAGCCTTTTTCTTTTAGCTACTGTAATATATTGCACTCTTCCTTCTCCTTACCCAAGCACTGAACCAACTGAAAGAGTGATAGGGATTAGGAAGATAGAGATAAAAATGCCAGCTTTTTGCTGACAAACTGAAGAATAGCCCTTAGGTGTGGGGGAACAGCAAACTTCCTAACACAGCACCTCTGAATTATGCAGAATGACCTATTCAGCTACAGCCAGCTAGCAAAAATGATCCAGCCCCAGGAGCAGAGCCACCCACAGCCAGACCCTGACATAAGTCCGGAAGGGGCTGAGATAGTCATGCCTGTCATCTCCCCAGGGAGAAGCAAGTGAGCAGGAGAGAGAGGCCAAGAGTTTTAAATTAATAACCACTCTTCAACATGAATACTAAGTATCAGGAAAGGAATATTCTCCATCTGATAGCTTCTTATAAATGATAGCAAATAAAGCTATACTATAATTAAGCTAACTAAGTAATTACATCCAGTGAAATCTGAAAGCAAAATTAGTGAGAGCTGACTAAAGATCTCTCACCCCAAAGCATACACAGAAGCAGCAGCCTCCAGCTCAGTGTGATGATGCGCGGTCTGTGGTGTGTTACTAGCAATAAAGTGCAGACATTTATAAATGATGCCCATTGTCTTTAGAAACTAGAGCTTGTTAAAAGTTTCTCCTATAATAACATTATTCTCACTTACCTTATTTCAGATTTGCTTTCTTGAGTGGGAGTAAAAGGGGAGGAATTACAGACGGCATTCTAGAAATTACGCATAGCCCAGTCTACCTTATCTGTGAAGCAGCTCCTAATGAAGGACCTTTCGTGGTGGCATTAATAGTTGTTGCAATTGTGAATAACTGAAATGCCTGTAAGTTGTGATTTTTATGGTTGCTTCTATTTCTTTTTTTATTCTACCTAGGGTTCAATTTGATTAAGAGGGCAAATGGGGATTTTTTAAAGCATGAATATCAACATGACACATGAACAAAAGTAACCCTACAAACACTTTTAGTCAATAATGACAGAACTTCAGTATCAAGTAAAAAGCAGACCATGTAATGAAATCTGTGAAATTGTCAAGAATTATATCATTAGTCCATATAATTTAGACAATAAAATAGGGGAGCTTTGTTTTATTCTTCAATTGTACACAATTGTTCCTAAAGAGTTGGGGTATAGAAAAAATTTAGGATTCATTTTTTATAATGGTCACAATTTTTAAAAGCAGATTAGCTATACATAGTTATTTTTATTATAATTATTTTGAGATATTTAATGGCTTATTTAGGTGTTCATTCACTTATAAAATGAATTTATGAATACTTCCATAAACAGAGATTTCCCCCCATAAAAGGCTTTGGCACTTTTCCTTTACTTTTCTGCTGCCAACCTCCCCCAGTTTGTTGAAGTTTATCCAGTTCTGAAGACATTGTATATTAGCTTACAAATTGCTGAAAAATAAAGTAGGAAAAATGGAATTCTTTTCTGCTATGAAGTGAACCTCAGTCCATCCGCAACACTCTATCTTCTTAGGAAAGCTTAAGTTGGCCATACCAGTGACATTGCTAGGTCATTGTGACATAGGAAGAGTGACCTACAGTCAAAGAGAAGCCCCAGGAGTCTGGTTGTGACTTGCCGACATATACATACGAGAGCTCCCTTACCCCCTGGGGCCCTTCTCCTCTCCACTCATAACTGATAAGGAGAACAACATCTACAATGGCCAAATCCATCACCAAAAAGAACAAGTGCTCCAAAAGACATCAAAGCCCAACAAGCTCCAGAAAGAAGTCTCATTCTAGCAACAATGTAGGCCACATAAATTATTCACTCTACATAAACAGGGTCCTAAAGAAAGTGGTTCCTCAGAATCGCATGTCATCTCACTCCTTGGACATTATGAACACCCTGATCAACATCTTCGAGAGCGCTTCTGTGGAAGCCTGCAACCTGACGCATTTCAGAAATCGTTGTACCCTCACCCCTGAAGATATCCAGAAGGCAGTGTACTTGCTGATGCCTGGGAAACTAGCTAAGTATGCAGTGGCTTTTGGAAGTGAAGCTGTCTGCAGATATGTCCACTTCTAAACTCCATGCACCAGCTTAATTAAATCCGGGGGAAGTAAATCAAGCTTACTACCCAAATGATCAATATTGAATTCACTCTTGTTTTTTTACAATATAGTGGTATTTCCTAGTATTTTTTCTCTCTCTCTCATCTCTAGAGAATTATTCTGTTGCTATTTTACCTTTTAACAAGTCAACTAGGTTTTCTGACACTTGCTCCCCACCCAAATCACACCCAGAACTCCTGTTTTTCCTATGAATGTGTCAATCTCATTATATACATTCAATGCTTATTGTATCCTTAAGGTATTATTAACTATGCACAGGATAATTTAATGCTATTTTGATGTCCTCACACCAGATCACAATGACTTTGAATGTGTGAAGACAAACGTTTTCATCAGATGTATGCCAGCACTGATAAATTTTCATCAAAAAGGTATCTCTGGAGCAAACTACATTCAACCAATTTAGTTCCTTAACGAACTCTCTATAGAGTATGTTAACTATTTCCTTTCTGTTTTAATTCTTCATTCCTGAATTTCAACAGCTCCATTCATGTACATGTATATTTATATTTAATTTATCTTTACATTTAAATCTGATTGACTGGGATTTGTAATACATGAAGAACATCCAGGAAACTACCAATTTATAAACTTTAAGAACTTTACAAATGTCACTGGAGATGTTTCCCAATCACATCTTCCTGTCCACTAACCTGAGTTTTGTTCCCTTCCCATTCCTTGCTTTTCTTCATACTTTCGTATCTGTTGACATGACAGGTTTAATTTTGCTTATTTTGTAACATAAGCACCATATTACTTGTACTGTTCTGTGCCTGCCTTTTTCTCTTGTTTCAAAAATTTATACTGTTGATACATATAGATAGCTCTAGTTCATTCTTTTCACTCCTATGCTATATAGTATTACATAACAAGAATATACCAGTTTACTTATCCATCTTCTATTGATGGAGGTTTGAGTTGTTTTCATATTTTTTTGCTATTATAACCAGTGCTGCTGTAATAATGAGTTGTAACAACAGCAAAATGTATGTAGCATTGGCTATGTGCCCAGCATTTTACATAAATTAACTTATTTAATCCCTACCACAACCTTGTGAGGATTAAATGATTATCCCCTCCTATGAGGAAAATGGAGCATAGAGAAATAAGTAGCTTGTCTGAGGTCACACACCTGTGTAAGTTGCAGAGCTGGGATTTGACCAGGTTAATTGGGTCCACTGTGGACACATGGTATATGCTGTGAATATTCTTGTACATATATCTTCAGACAAACATACAAGAATTTCTCTAGGTAAAATACCTAACAGCGGCCTTGGTGGGTCATTGATATGCCCAATTTTACTAAAAATTACCAAATTGTCTTCTAAAATGTTTGTACCAACTTACACTTGCAGTGGATGAGAGAGTAATTTAGATTCTTCTGGTTACAAGGAATATATAACTTAATTTTCTTCAAGAAAATAGGGTTTCTTGAATACCTTTATTGGGATTGGACCTGAGATTATTCTAAGTATCTCTCACTTAGGACCCACTCTCTGTTTCTCTTGGGGTTGCTCGTTTCTAAATGCTTCCTTCTCGGATTTCCAGGAATAGACCTGTTGGATTCCACTTACATGAAGACCCATAATTTTAAGTGGGTATTTTTATACACAGGCGTTTATATAATCAAAGTTGAAAACATCCTATTTGAGATGGGCTCAGCCAGAAGCTGCTGGTCCCCCTAAAAATTGGCTGATTGTGATTAGATTACACATCTGCCACCCTGCTGTGGGTTGGCATCAGAAGAGCCTGAAAGGTCAACCAAGGGTCAGCAACTTACAGCCCTTGGGCCATATCTGGAAGTAGCCCTTTTTTGTATGGCCCCACAAGCTCAGAAATACTTTTACATTTTTATAGGGATATTTTAAGAAAGAGAAAACAAAGAATATTCAGCAAGCCTAGTGTGACCCATAAAGCCTATCATATCTGGCTCTTCATAGAAAGAGTTTCCAAACCCTGGTCCACACAGTGCTACTCTTTTTGCAGGCTTTGGGATAAGGCAGGTTTCCTAAGACTGCTTGAGACACCCATATCTATACAAAGTTCACAGTAGGAAAAGTTTATAGTTGGTATGTCAAATCATTGGAGTAAGGATAGTGGTAAGATATATAGAACATAAAACTTAAAATTTAAATCATATTTAACTGTACAATACAATCATGTTAAGTACATTCACACTGCTATACAATCATCACCACCATCCATCTCTAGAACTTTTTCATCTTCCCAAATTGAAACTCCATAAACATTAAACAATAGCTCCACATTTTCCCCTCCCTCAACATCATTCTACATTCTGTCTCTATAAATTTATTCCAGGTACTTCATGTAAGTGGAATCCAACAGTATTTGTCCTTTTGTGACTGGCTTATTTTACATAGCACAAAGACTTCAAGATTTATCAATGTTATAACACATGTCAAAATTTCCTTTTTTTTATGGCTAACTAATATCCATTGTGTGTATATCACATGTTGTTTCTCCATTCATCTGTTGGTGGTCACCTGAGTTGCTTCCATCTTTTGGCTATTGGAATTAATGCTGCTAGGAACATGGGCACACAAATCTCTCTTCAAGTCCCTGCTTTCAATTCTTTTAGGTTTATACCAAGAAGTGGAATTTTGGATCATATGGTAATTCTATTTTTAATTTTTTAAGGAACTGCCATACTGTTTTCCACAGCAGCTGTTTCTTTTTACACTCCCATAAGCAAAGCACGAAGGTCCTAATTTCTCCATATCCTTCCCAACTCTTGTTATTTTGTATCCTAATGGATGTAAAGTGACTTTGATTTACATTTCCCTAACTTATAGGGACTTTGAGCATCTTTTCATGTGCTTATTGACCATTTGTATATTTAGAGAAATGTCTACTCAGGTCCTTTACCCGTTTTTTTCATTGGTTTGTTTGTTGTCATTGTAGCTCCTTATATGTTCTGAATATTAATCTTTCTCAGATACATGATCTGCAAATATTTTTCTCCCATTCCATGGGTTGCCTCTTCACTCTGTTGATAGTATCCTTTGATACACAAAAGGTAATAATTTTGATGAAGACCAGTGTGTCTACTCTCTGTTTTGTTGTACCTTTGATGTCATATGGCACTTTATATTTTCTATTGTTCCTTTATGAGAAAGTTATTTGCAATAACATTAGTATTTTTTAAATTTTGGAGTCAATTCATAAAGTCAGTATAGCTTCTAAAAGTTAAAAATAGTCTTATACAAGTTAACAAATTAAGAAAAAGTCAGAATTACCTCAACACATAATTTTGACATCAATAGGTCCATTTTGCCAACTGTTTTTTCAGTCTTAGACTTTAGTAAACTGAGACAGTTAAATGACAGTAAAACAAAAAGTAGCCAACACTGGTTGTGGTCCTCTAATATGTATTTGGCCCTTCTAGTCAGAAATACAACCCCCAGTTTTTAACAGAATTCATGACCACCCAGGACAAAACTACATTTTCAACCCTTCCTTTGACTAGTGTGTCCATGTGACCAAATTCTGATGAATAGGGAGATATATGCAACTTCCAGGAAGTGTCCTTAAATATCAGCAGGGTATTCTTTTCCCTTTTCCTCTTTCCTGCTGGCTAGAATGAAGATGTGAAGACTAGAGCTAGAGCAGCCATCTTTACCTAGGAGTTGGAACGTGTATATTAAGGATGGTAGAGCAGAAAAATGAAAGAGCTTTGGTCTCTGATGACTGAACCACTATCCAGCCCAGGACTGCCTATGTTTACATATGAAAGAAATGAATTTCTAACTTGTTTAAGGCACTGTTATTTTGGGTTTCTATCATTCGCAGTCAAATCTAATTCTAACAAAGACATCTGGAAGATTGACTGCTAAACAATGCAGTTAGTCTCAGAATGATTATACACTTATTAAATAAAAACATATTAATCTAGAAATGGAAGATGATGAATGTCCTGTGTATTTTTACCAGAAGATGTTGCTGTAAAATGAAATTTCAAGCTGTTTAAGAACCCTTTCTCAGACATGTGTAATACATATGGCAAGAGCTCGCCTGTTATTAGTCTATTGGACATCTGATGTGATTTTGAAACATTACCTAAAATACAAAAACATGTGATTCAAAGAAGAGAGAGAATTTCCAACCAAGTCAACAACCTGACCGATGTGTGGACTGTGTGGGAACCTGAAGCTAGTGGGAAACAGTACCTACCACAAGAGATGTCTTACACAGAAGGAATAGTGCTGATTTTGTAACACAAATTACCCAAACAATAAAATTCCTCTGAGTTTAGAAATCTTGTTTTGAGAATAAGTAATGTTATCTCATATAAATATATAGTCACTTACTATAATTTAAAGACTTGCTATGCACACGGCTAGTTTGTTCCTGTATGAACCAAATGTGTCAGAAAGTACTAGAGAATAGGAAAGTACTTTTAAGTATAATACCTTATGTATAGTACTTATAGTTCATTTATGCATTCACAGAAATGCCTTCTCTGTGATAGATTTTGAGAAAACAAAGACAAGTTCCATCCCTTTAAAAGCTTAGAATCTTATGGAACTACAATTGAAAATAAATTATTGGGAACAGCTGACATATATTGAGTCTCAGCTCTGAGCTAGACATTATTCTAAGTACTCCATGTAGGTCAACTTCATATAAAACCTGAAATACCCACAATAGAGAGGTACTATTGTCATTTTATAGTCAAGGAAACAGGCATAAAAAAAAAGGCTAAGAAACTTGCCAAAAGTCACACAGCTAGTAATACAAGAAATGTGATCAAACCCACATACTCTGGCCCCAGAGCCCATAACTTAAGGCACAATGCATGCTGCATCTCACATTGGGAAAGACTTGTAGAAGATACTGTGGAACAGGGGAGAGGCATTTAACCCAGAATGGAAAGGTGTCTTACAAAAGGTGCCACCTGACCTAGTTCTTGAAGGATGAGTAGGAAATGCACATAAGTTAGAAAGAATAATATTTGCAAAATCATAGGACATTAAGCAGTATAAATTTAAGATAATTGCAGATCTAATGGCCTCCAAGACACTGGAGGAGGGATGATAGAAATGAAGTCAGGGAGGGTGGCGAAAATCTGTAGACCAACTTAAAACTTGAATTTGATTCTAGTACCTATGGGATCTTCAAGCAGGAAAAAGATGTGATTTAATTTGTATTTAGATTATTGCAGCAGCACAAATGAAGAGGATGAATGAAAACAGGTCCAGCTTGTTTAGGAAAAATTCTATCTTAGAGCTAAGATTGCATTTTAATCAAACTGATGGTGGCTCAGACCACCTTGGAGACAGGGCAGACAGTCTTGATTGATATGCTTCCAGACAGAAGCTGATAACCTGGAAAGTAATCAAAGCAGTATATTTCCTGTGTTAAGTTAAAAAAAAGAAAATGTCTTAACAAAGATGAACATTTTGGGACAATCTGGCCAGTCCACACCTGGCTCTGTGTCACATTCCTGAAAATCTTCAACTACCTATAAAACCCCAGACCCTAAACCTTTCAGGGCGCTCCTCTCTCTGAGGTGGCCTGCACTTTCTAAGTGCATAGCCTTAAAACTTTATCTCAACGTTTCAGCACGCCTCTTCTGTGAGGTAGCTCACAGTCCCCTTTCTCCAAGTGTGCACTTGCTCTCTTTAAATAAAGCTAAAACCGTTCAGGACGCCTCTCCTCCCTGAAGTCATCTGCACTTTTTCTCTCTTCAAGTAACTTTCAATAAAACTTTTAGTCTGCTTCATTACTGTGTCTCTGCCCTTGAATTCTTTGTTGCCATGGAAACTGAGGAATATACACAACACCTCACCTAACAGAAATGAGGAAGAAAGAGATGTGGAAGATACTTAGCAGGCAGAGTCCCCAGGAGATACGTGCAATGTTGCTGTAACAGAGAACTAGCCAACTAGGGATTCCCAGGGACCTGGCCCAGAAGACTTAATGGATAGGGCCAAGAGATTTAGCACTTCCAAATAAAATATCTAGACAGGATAGAAGAGCCCGCTGTAAAGGATGCCATAGGTGGGGTATCACCAGAGTGCTCAAAGTGCAGAGTACCTGGCAAAAGTCAAACAACCTTGGGGCAAATGTTTAGCACTTGTTTAAAGTTTACATAGAAGAGGACAACTTGAATGTTTTAAATTGAGATCAGTTTTTATCACAACCTTGTGCTATACCACATATCAGGTGTTGACAGATTTTCTTAGCTCTGACAGCTGATTTGTTTTAGAAGACATTTGGCAGTATGGAGAGAAACCAGCAGACTGTGTAAATATATAGAGAGAAAGTAGCAGCCTGTAAATATAAGTCAAGGTGGAAGACTAGTCAGTTATATTCAAGATAAAAAAGTCCTAAAAAATAAAACTGCTGTTTATCTTTGTGGTGCTTGGGGAAGAGTTACTCGGAGGCAAAAAAGACCTGTTTTTTTCTGAAATGAAAACTTTGTAATTGTCTGGACACAGGCTGTGCAACTTCAGGGCCTTGGCAATGAAGTGGAACACAAGAGTTAGATAAAGAGGTGTTGCCCTTGGCCTAGCCTTGCGAGGGTCCCAAAGTGGAGGCTGCAGAGGGGGACTGCAGGAAGCTGGTGGGGAAGAGGGAGAGCAAAGCAGTGTTTTGTGATGATTGTCCCCAGTGGGCTGGTTCCTGGGCACACGTGAGGCCGGGCCCTCATGGGAGACTCACAGAAATTTCTGTGGGTGACTTTGCAAGCAGAGTGAGTTACAGGAACCTTGAGTTACTAAGGTTTTAACTGATAAAAACTTTAAGGTTTTTCCCCACTTCATGAGTCCTAATGAGCGCCTCTTTTGGTCCTAATTTCCTCCTCTGGTTTCTCTAAGAGGCAGAGAAAACATATGACATCAAATTAATCTCTGCAGAGTTGCATATTGACCCCCAATCAAGTCAGCCTTTTAAAATATTATTATTAAACAAAATTTCTCTTATCCCAGTCTGGTATATCTGCATTTGGGTTACTCTACAGTTAAAAGGCTTTAAAAAAATAAACAGTACCACTTAATGTGGTGGTCAATCTCCAAGATGGCTCCTTAATGCTTCTCTTCTTCTGGTATTCATGCTTTGGAATAGTCCCTTCCCACAATATATCAGGGTTGGTCTGTGTGACCAGTAGAATACAATAGAAGTGACAGTGTATGACTTTCAAGTCTGTGACATAAAAATCACTGCCACTTCCTTGTTTTCTCTGAGTTACTCACTTTGGGAAAACCAGCTATCCTGTCATGAGGACATCAAGGCAACCTATGGAAAAATCCAAGTGGTAAGGTACACAGGTCTCCTGCTGACAGCCAGTATTAACTTGCCAGCTATATGAGTGAGCCACCCTGGAGGTGGATCTACCAGCCCCAGTCAAGCCTCCTGAAGATGGCAGCCCTGGCCAACATCTTAACTGCAAACTCATGAGCATCTCCAAGCCAGAACCACCCAGCTCAGTTGCTCCTGAACGCTTGACCTTCAGAAATGTCATGAAATAATAAATTAGTATTATTGTTGCAATTTTAGGGATAATTTGTTAAGCAGCAGTATTTACCTCACATAATTTATATCCACATGAACAAGAACAACTCACCAAAGTAATCCTCCCAAAACAAAGCAATTGCCCCACCATAACCTTTATCTTCCACCTTTAGTCAATAAAGCAAATTTGTGGCACTTTTCAAATTCAGTCACTTTTTTCCCCGCTTAGACAATAATGTTCAGAAATATTAAGGTCTAATTCCAAAACAACATTATAGTACCATGTAGATACCTCGTTGGGCTGCAAAGTCTGCTAATTTCAAAAAGCAGGCAAAAATTAGACTAGAGAGTATCTATGGATAAACAACATCATTACATTCAATTATCTTACTAAAGAAAGAAGGGAAAAAAATTGGGCAGTAAATTGATTTTAGGAAAAGAGAACTATGATAAAAGGCTATTACTAAAGAATAATTGAATGGTGTGTTTTCCAAAGCAAAAGGCCTACAGCAACATGAACACATTCAAAAATATCTCACTGACATTCTAAGGAAAATGCTGGCCTTTTCATAAGCTGAGGAGTTTGAATAAATCTCAGAGGACTAACTGCAATGTTTTAAGCAAATCAAGATGTTTTAATTAACACACAAAAAAATAACCAGAACTAAAGATAGCTACCCACCTTTTGGATGATCTCTAAGATGAGATGGTGAATTGTCATTGTGTTTAGCTTTATATTGTAGTTCATGCTCACGTGTCTATCTCTCAGTCTAAATTGTAAGCTCCCAGAAAAAAAGGACTCAGTACCTAGCCTCAATTCACTGCCCATAGTTAGTGAGTTAGTCTGGGTTCCCTAGAAAAAATTAGCTCAAAGCAAGATTTAACTGGCAGGTACAATCCCAGGGCTGCAAGACAGAAAGAAAAGACAACTGAGTCAGAGGAGGATGGGAAGAAAATGCAAGGTAATGCACTGACCATGATGGCCACTCTTCTATAACAAGCAATTGCTTGACTGGTGTTCCCACTTGGCCATCGAGGCATGCCTGCACAGATTATATAGAAAAACCATGACTCAGAACAGTCTGTTATAGGGAAAACTGAGAAGGAATTTATTTGCTAGCTCCATCCTGACTTCCCTTTCCTACTAATCAAAGTTTGTTCTATGAAGAGCTTATTCCCCTAAATACCCAGGCTGCGGTGTTCCCTTCAGCAACCACTAGGGATACTACATCCTGTGCCCTGTGGAATAGAACTTCAGAGATTCGGGGTATTAGTTTCAGATAGCAGAAATGCACAGACCTTCATAGATTCCTTCACCACAGTGGCTATGGCAAAACCATAAAAATCTGAAGCTTTAGGGCATCAAGTAAGGCTGAAATAATGCATTCAATACAGCAAGTGTTCATAGATATCTGTGGATAGAACTGTCCTGCAGTCTGAATGACAAACAGGAGAATAACAGGTATGCAGTATAGCTACAAAGTCCAGTTTTATCCAACTTTATACATAAATCTAGCTTATCTAGTCAGCTCCAGCCTTTTTCATCCAACACCAGCAAAGCACCATTGTCTCAGACACAGGGCTAAGATATGAAGGATTTTTATTGTCAATGCTCTTTCAAGGCTGACTTTTTTAGGAACAATCATCAGGTTTGGATCAAATTGCTCTTCTCAGTATTCCCAGTCATCCAAGCTGACCTCAGAATCCCCAAAATGCAGCTCTTTTATGGATAACAGCCCAAGCTAATTCAATTGCTTCCATTTTATGCAAATTTTAAGTGCATGAATTTTAAATATAGGTAAAGGCACACTTTGTGATTAAATTTGAAATAGTTAAAATTTATTAATTTTTAAAGAAATTGCCAATAATTGCATAATTTTAAAACTGGAGAACTATGCCTATACTATTGTCACTTACTGGGACTATTTTAGATCATAAACAAGCAAGCCCATTATCATTTTTCAGAATGAGTCATGAATACTGTGAGATCTTTAAGAATATATATTCATAAAATGCATCCTGATATTCTTACTAGTGTTGCTATCATTTTGTAGATGAGAAAACTGAGTCATCACATGACTGAATTTTGGGACTCAAAGACAAGTCTTCAGTCATCAAGTCCATGTCCTTTCCATTACATCATGCTGATGGTTCCATCCCTCCCAATTCTGTGTTATTATCAGATGTAATAAGCAAACTCTACCTTCAGGCATGGCATCAATAAAAGTATTGGCTGAGCCTGCAGTGTCCTACCTAACATGTCCCTGTAGGTTGACATAAAGCTATTAGTGGATGTTTCTTTACAGTATGGTACAACCACCCATCTCCTTAGCTACTTTTATCCCCAAAATAGTAACAATGACAGAAAAAAACAACAAAAATACTAATATTTATCATTTTTGAGCACTTAGTTACTGTCTTAGAGTCTTCACATACATTATTTCAATTAGCTCTCATAACAGCCCTGTAAGGCAATACTAGTGTTTTTCTCAGTTTACAGATAAGAAAACTAAGACTCAGAGACACTAACTAATTTGGCCAAAATTGCACAGCTAGCAAATGTATACTTAGTTCTGGGCCCAGATTTTCTTCCACTGATCCAAACTTCCTTATATTTGCAAAATACATTAGAGTCAACAAAACATGTTTATTTTTACATGTGCATTAGTTCTTTTAATCTTTATCACAACTTACTTTATAGTAAGAAAATTGAGGCTTAAGTGGTTTAGATATTTTTCCAAGTTCTCATAGCTAATAAGTGGCAGAGCTGGGAGTCAAAACTTGGTTGGAGTTCTCTCTATTCACTGCTTCTCACTGGAGACTATAAAAGGCTTGGTTGAAATCAAGACTACCTGTGTTCAAATTAGTGTTTGCTAATCTATCATCATAGAAACCCTATCTAAAAATTAATTTCCACAAATTCTATTAAATAAAAAATCATTTAGAGCAATTGTTCCCACAAGTTCCCACCCTCTCAATTACTGAGGAACCTTTATGTTCATTAATGTAACTGTAATTTTATGCTGGGGTCTCATGAGGATTTCAGAGAAGAGAGAGATGAGAGGAGAGGAAAATATAAGACCCTTACAGACACACTGAAAATAGGAGTATAGCAATAAGCGTTCTCAAAACAGTTGACAACATAATGGGAAGCCTAAAAGATAATTGAAGGAGGGAAGACAGGACTAGGAAGCTAGGGATGAACAGAAACAAAACACCAAACAATGGAAGTACCTTAATACACTGATAGAAATACAGTTTTCTTGAAAAGTTTCCATTATTTCCTTAGAATATTTATTAGGATTTGGTTTGGCTGCATATAACAGAAAAATCCAATATGACCATGGAAATAAGATGAAAATTTGTATATCTTTCATATAATGGCCAGAAATTGGCAGTTCCAGGCTATTATGGTGTCTCCACAGTGTCAGAGACCCAGCATCTTCCTTTGTTGTTGCTTTGCCATTCATGGCTTCCATCACAAAGTCACTTCATGGCTCAAGCTAGCTGCTGCAGCTCCAACCATTATATTCACATTTCAGGCAACAAGAAGAAGAGAAAGAAAAAGAAACATCTCCTCCCCATCTTTTAATGAGATTTTCCAGAAATAGTTCACAACACTTCCACTTATGTATCGTTGAGCAGAATTCCATCATATAATCACACTCACACCTAGTTAAAAGGCAGACTAAGTCCTTTGGCTGAATATATTTTCCCCTATATAAATTCAGGGTTATATTACTGAGGAGGAGAGAGAATGGATGTTGGGGTGTGCAACCAGCAGGTTCTGCCAAAAATGGGTAAAGAATTAATAATGATAATAATGAAATTCATTCAATCTACCTGCCTCCTCAAAGACATCCACATCAGGATATCCCAATGCCATAAATAAATCGGCACCATAGTACAATTTTCTATTTACAAAATTTTAAAAGTGAAATCAACTGAGATACTTTTGTGGCAAGAATAATGGAAAAGATTGACTATGTAGCCAAAAATGAGAAAACTTGAATTTGTGTTACAGTAAAATCACAATATTCCTCTAATCTGGCAGTTGGCTTTGTCCTTAGGCTGTGGCGGCTGGAAGCATTTGATATGACCCTCTTCTACATTTAATGTCATCTATTCTCACACTATTACACTGCAGATCACTTAAGTTGAACTTGAAGCAATCCTCTTTTCTACTTAACTGTACTCATATTTCAGGCAAACACAGCTCAAATTTCAAGGGAAAACTATCAAAAATGATATTTAGCTCCTACATATTAAAAATACTGCATAGAAACTAAATGTTCACCTCTTTCTAAACTTGTATAGAAATAAGCAGTTGAAGTGAAGGATATTTTGAAAAAATTTAGGTATATGACACATTCCTATGCAAAAGCAACTGTTCTTCAAAACAGCAACAGACTCACAAATTCCAAGAAGGGACTAGCGGTTACCAAAGGGGAGGGGTGAGGGAGAGAGAAGGGGATTGAGGGGTACTATGATTTGTACACTGGTGTGGGGGTATCATGGGGAAGACAGTGTAGCACAGAGAAGACAAGTAGTGACTCTGTGGCATCTTACTACACTGATGGACAGTGACTGCAATGGGGTATGGAGGGGACTCGATAATATGGGTGAATGTAGTGACCGCACTGTTTTTCACGTGAAACCTTCATAAGAGTTATCAATAATACCTTAATAAAAAAATATTAAAAAAGCAACTGTTCTTTTAGATGTGTCTTTATTTCCAATAATATTAGTAATATTAATAGCAGCTAACACTTACTGAGTTATTATTACGTGCCAGGAGCAGAGCTGAGCACATTATCTTATTCATTTATAAACTATAAGAAGAGCTTCAGTGTCTTTTCTTAAAATTTTGTTCATTAGGTTGTCATCCACTCACCCTTTTTATAAGCATTTGCCAAACATTTATTATGATTTATTATGTACCTATGCTAAAATATAGGGGTACAGAGATTTTAAAAAAAGATACTATCCTAAGGAAACTCACGGGGTTTTCTTTTAAGTGAACAAAGAAATAAAATGAGTACATTCTAATTCCTGTGTGCATCGGTTCTGGGGCAGACCATCAGGGTTCCAGTCCTAACTCCATGAATGCCTAGCTGTGGGGCTTAAGGCAAATTGCATAGCTTCTCCAAGTGTCAGTTTCCACATCTGAAATATGGGGACTCCAAAATACTGAATGAGATAAGTCATTTAAGCACTTAACTCACTGTTGGGTACAATGTAAGCACTCAATAAATGTAAGCTATTATTATTTATTTATGTAAATAATAGCACCCAGCATGCTAAAGGAACACTAAGAAAGACTGAACTCAGACAACAGGCTGAGAAGGCTTTAAGAAGATACCCAAGTTGAATGTTGAAGGCTGTATGACTCAGATATTTTCCTAAGTTCTCCAGCTTTTAGAGATAAACCTTCTCTTTCATGCCCAAATAACCCTGACCCACATCCTTTAAAAGCAGAAAGTTACATCTTTCATTGGGTTATCTCTCAAGGATAGCAGTGAAAACTTGAGGAATCATGATGTGTTCCACAAATCCTCTGGCTCCCCAGCCAGATTCTCTCCCTGGATTATTGCTCTACTTTGTGCACAATGTCTCTGCTCACACCTTAACAGCTGTCCCAGTCTGTTTATGCTTTCCCAGTTTCACTTCGGTCTTAGGCATGGACATAGATGTCTCTACTGATGCCCCAAGGCTCATCTAAAAAGAAGCTGTCCCTTTAAATAAGTTTACAATGAAAGATTACGGAAAACAGAAAAATATCAAGGAGGTAACCCACAATTATGATTAAAGGTGGTTACTCTGGGCATCACAGCCCATACACAAGCTGACTGCCTAGCTCCCACAGGTCTTTTCCTGATGTGGGTAGGAGCCAGCTGCTACCCAACCACAGGAAGCTTCAAACATCTCCACATCCTAGAAGCTAATCTCAAGTCCCTCTTTGACACCAAGGAAAGCCTGTTCTCCCCAGTCTAAGGCCCTTCTCCTTCCGACCTCAGGATGGCAGGTACATAAGCACACTTGCTTCAGGGGGGTGCTGCTCTCATCTCAAAGACACACCTGGGACACTCATGTGAGTTCTCAAACACTGCCCCAAATCAAGGTGATTCCAACTCTGGTAGGCTCAGTCCATCTAGTGCTGCTTTAAGCTGGACTACATCCATGTAAGAGACTTCCCTTGGCCTTGGGATAAAAGGAAGTCCAGTTTTTCATGACCTTCCTGCCATAATTTTCTGTCTTGTACAGTCACTACTTGAACAAAAAAGAAACCTAACTTCATTGACATAATCATTTTCAGGATCAGAACAGTCTAAATCTGGATTTAGGGAAATCCTTTTTATTAACTTGCTAATATACTACATTTACATTATTAAACAGAACATTTAATATCTTACTCTGAAGGTTTTGCATTTGGGGTTATTATGTTACTTTCTGGGCTTCCCTGAGAAAAATGGATAGTATTGGCCTTACAAATACATTACTAAAAGGATTCATTCAAGTTATCCATCCTCAAACAAAGACAAGTCACCCCAAAGACAAATGTTTACCTGTCAAGTGTCTCATTTCCTCAGAGTTCTGCTCTCAACCAAATTATATGTTAGGTATACTTTTCTTTTTCATAAGTGTATGCTTCAGTTGTTTAGAATGGAAATAGCCCAGAGCATTTTAAAAGCAATAAAGAACTGTCTTGTTAAAAGGCATTGCATTCTACTTCTGTTGAACACTGTAATACCCCTTGGCCGGAAACTCTTTCAGGGATGTTAGATATATGAGCTAAAACCCCTACCTGGAAACCAAGGAGAACCACTGTTTTGGATAGTCAAGAACCATTTGGCACTCAAACATGTACCCAAAAAGATTTTTATTAATATTACTCAAGTAATAATTTAAGAGTTCAGTGATCCTTACATGCCTGGTATCATAGTACCTGGAGTACAATTCAAACTGTCTTCAATCGTCTATGCCCTAACATCTCTCCTCTGCTATAGATGGGCTAATTTGGGCAAGTTTAGATTTTTCCACCAATATGTCAAGTTTTCCTCTCTGTAATAGGGAGTTTGAAAAAAAGTTACTATTTAACTGAAATTTTAAAAATAATATTTTGCCAGCTATTTCAATGAGTTGTTGGAAAAATCAGCTGAGGTAATAGGATAATGAATAGAACAATTTTTAGGAAACTGTAGACCATGAATAAATCATTGTCATTATTGCCTTGTTAAGGTGGGAAGAGGGTAGATACATTTTAATTATACAAATCGCATTTAATACGTAGTCTGGGAAAGCTGAAAGGAAGAGGAATTAACTCATATTGAAACCAACTTTGTTATCATTTAGTCTTTCTTAAGCAACTTTCTTTCCTCACAGCCAATCTATGATTTAGATAGTTCTATTTTACTACAAAGGAAACTGAGGAAAGCAGAGATTAAGCAACTTGTCCTATGGCCACACAGCAAATAAGAGCCAGAGTGGCACTTAACCTCAAAAGAGAGGGCTCAGAAAACAAAAAACTAGCAAGAATGGGATTGTCCAACCTGCATGTCATTTTTGCATGATCTAGCCTTACTGGGGTTCGCTATTAAGTGAAGAATGTGATGGCCTTCTTTCTCCAGCACTTCCAGTTCAGCCTCAGCTCCCGAAATCACCTGAGTAGGCTGGACCTAGGCTAGTCAACATTGAGAGGGAGGGCTGGCATATGGGCTTGGTGAGCCATTGCAAGTATGGCTGAGGGACTCGCTCAGCCCTGAGCATCCACACTGAGTTTTAGCTCCCCCATGCTTACACTGTGCTTTCCAAGTTGTAATACTGCAGTTCTGCTGGGCTTACCTAGCTACCTGTTTCTCTACTGGGTTAGAGGCATGTCCTGAGTTTCAGCCCACTAACCTCCAGCAGGTGGTTGCATCTATCCCTTGGATTCCAAGACAAGCAGATGGACCACCTTGAACCCTTATCAGATTTTTAATATTGCCACCAACTGGAAACTCCTGCTATGCTGCTCATCCATCAACAATCTCTTTGGGCAAGGACTCTTGACTATGTCAGTTCTGAATTACTTGCTTTGGCCTTTTGGATGTTACATCTTGGGTCTAGCTAACTCCTTTGGGTGCAGACCACCCTGCCCTTCCTTTATCCCCTCCCCAAGCTCATGAAGTCTCAATGAATGTGTCTCATGGCCAAGACAATCTGAGTTAGGGCAGCATGAAGCTTTGCCTCACCATGAAGGCCCTATAAGAGTTCACCATACGCTAAAAGTGCCCAAGCTAAAAACAGGCCACCTGCTACCCAAGAGTATCACCATTTATCAAAACATAGCTTCACCGGAGAGACACAGATTAAGAACAGAAGTTTGAGAAGGGGAAGGTATGAGGAGTTTGTTCCACTTACCAGCTCTGTGATCTTTAACCAATGTCTTTAGCTTCACTGTGCCTCACTTTCCTCATCTGTAAAATGGGGGTAGGGATACCCATGTCATGAGGTTTTTGTAAGAATTATTTGAGATGTTTGTCAAGAATCAGGAACAGAGCCTGGTATATGGTAGGCACTTAATAAATGCCATCTATCATCCATTCTCAAATGCACACTCATTTCACATTTTAACATCTTTGAAATTGGGGAATTAATCTATTATTATGTCACCGCTTAATTGACATTTTTTCCCCTTTCTTAATGGTACATTTAAATAGTAGTACACCTTATAGCCAATGGCATCTTGAGTTCAATGAAATGCAGTACAGACGATCCCGGACTTACAATGGTTCAACTTATGATATTTTGACTTAAAATTTTTCCACTCACTCGTGGTGCAAAGGTGATAGGTATTCGCTAGAAACCATATTTCACATTTTTGATCTTGCTCTTTTCCCTGGGAAGCGGTGTGCAGTAGGGTACTCTCTCTCGCTGCTGCAGAGGCAGTGAGCCACAGCTCCCCGGCAGCCACGCAATCACAAGGGCAAGCAACTGATACATTTAGAACCATTCTGTGCCCATACAATCACTCTCTTTTCACTCTCAGTATTCAATAAATTGCACGAGATACTCAACACTTTATTATAAAATAGGTTTTGTGTTAGATGACTTTACCCAACTGCAGGCTAATGTAAGTGTTCTGAGCACATTAGGGGTAAGCTAAGCTAAGCTGTAATATTCGGTAGGCTTGGTATATTAAATGCAGTTTTGACTTAGGATATTTTCAATTTACCATGGGTTTGTTGGGCTGTAACCCCATCATAAGCTGAGGAAGATATGTAATTTCTTTCTCTTACCACAGTATCCAGGAACATTTTATTTGCTCCCAAACCTGACGAGTCACACAGCAAAAATAAAAGCAGCTCTATAATGAATAGTATCTTATAACTATTTAGAACAATTTTCCCCATTTCACCCAACAATTCCACTTTAAGGGCTGTGAAAAGAGCAACTGAGATTTTTGTGAAATGACAGGATCTTTAAAGAGATCTTCTTTGCCTTTTTCACAAACAGGTCTTAATTTTAAAAAAAATGAACTGCCAACTCTAGATAATGCAACTGTATGAGAGGAAATATGTTCTCTATGTTTAAAAATGTTTCACTAAGATCAGACTGGTTGATTCTGTCAAATCATCAAACATTTCTAAACAGGCTGAATTGTTTGGGTCCACATCTTGACTTTAAAACTAATTCATGAGCGAATGAGCCCCACAAACATACCTACATTCTCACTGATCACCTGTCCCTTTCTTTCTGGGATGCCCTTTCTCCTTGCCTCTCCATTTGTTGAATTCTTCCCCAAGAGCCATCTAATGAAATAAGAAGCCACAGAACTTCAGAGCTGGACTGGAACATTCCCTGATACCCCCAATTCAAAACAAACTTTTCCTCTGCTGGGCTTCTATGACCTTCAGCCTTATTTCCCTTCTAGTACTTATTTGCCACAGTTGTATGTCTAGGATATCTCTTTTTTCACCTCTCTTTATTGGCTTTGAAAGTCCTAAAAGGCAGAACCATGTCTTTTGCACATCTATATCCCCACAGCACCTTATAAAGTATCTTAAATATATTAGCTGTGCTATTTTAGCTGAAATGCATTAAACTGAAATGGATTTACATGCAAGTGCTTTTCACCAAACACGATGGACCTTTGTCAGTATTGTTACTCTGTGAAGAAACTATATGAAGAAAACCCACGTAATTACAAATAAATATGTATCCTGACTAAGAAATTGGACCTTCCTGAAACTTGATTGGTCTTGCCCCCATCACCATTCCAGGAAAATAGTAGATCCTCCATAAAAATTGAATGAAGGAATCTTTACATCTTATTATCCTATTTTTTCCCAATATTCTCCCATAATATTTTCCCAAAGCATTTTCCTTTGTTTATTCAAGCAAGAAACAGGAGACTTTCTTTAATCTCCAGGTCATAAGCACTGCTGCTATGACTATCAGAAGCCCAACACCGACATCCAGCCCTCGTTTTACCTTCCTACTCCCAGATTCTACAGCTTCAGTTTTGTCACGACTATTTAAATAGTTTGCTAATGACCCTGACCAGTTATATATATCTTTAAAAACACTATAATAACTAGAAAAAATAATGGAATAAAAATCAACAAGTAAAATGTTTTAAGATTATCTGTGGGAGAAGGAGAGAATACAGTGGAGGCAGGGGCAAAAATTATACTACTCCAAATAGATTTTATTTTGTATATTAGAATTTGAGGTCTTGTAAATATTTTATGTAATTGTTAAACAACATTAAATTAAAAAATTCCTAAAGACAGAAACAAAATTTTTTAATGAGTTAATAACTACCTTAAGTGACTTTACAACACAATAATTTATACAATCGTAGTAGGACAGGCCCCAAAGACATAAAAGACCTGTACAAATAATCATACAATTGTTTTCAGTTAACATATTGTTGGCGTATTGTTGATATACTGTTATTTTGTTGGGTATATTTCGTGGGACAAGGCAAGTTATGTTGATATCCTTGGGAACTAACCAATTTCAGCATGGGAAGGAGATACAGGTGATGTAAGATTGGTAAAGTTAAAAAAAAAACACTGTAATCCTGAGTTTATTAGAAATACCAGTACGAATTTACCATGTATTTTATCTCTAAAAAAAATGTTTTCCCTAGTTCTTCCACTGAAAAAGCCTAGAAACCTGACTGCAGTTCCAAAATACCATTTTCACTAAAAAACACAGGCCTCCTCAAAGAAACAGCTGATTGCAGATCTGGGGCAGAAAATGTATGCCAGTTGAAGCTGGCATATTATATCATACCACAAGCAAGGAAGCTACTAAAGAGTAACATGATCCTATCCAAAGGACTCACGAGTCAACATGAAGATACTCCCACTGGCCAAAGATGAGACAATTTGAGTATCAATAAGGATGGAAATGTATCAAGTAAGTTTAAATCCACAAATTCATAATGATACTTAAAAAAAAAACCCTCAGTTCAACCATTGTGGAAAACAATATGGAGGTTCCTCAAAAAACTAAAAATACAAATACCATTTGGCCCGGGAATCCCACTCCTTGGAATTTACCCAAAGAATACAACTTCTCAGATTCAAAAAGACATATGCACCCCTATGTTTACTGTAGCACTTTTTACAATAGCCAAGATATGGAAGCAACCTAAGTGTCCATCAGTAGATGAATGGATAAAGAAGATGTGGTACATATACACAATGGAATACTATTCAGCCATAAGGAAGAAACAAATCCTACCATTTGCAACAACATGGATGGAGCTGGAGGATATTATGCTCAGTGAAATAAGCCAGGCAGAGAAAGACAAGTGCCAAATGATTTCCCTCATTTGTGGAATATAACAATGAAGCAAAACTGAAGGAACAAAATAGCAGCAGACTCAGAGACTCCAAGAAGGAACTAGTGGTTACCAAAGGGGAGGGGTGTGGGAGGGCAGGTGGGGAGGGTGGGAGATGGGGATTGAGGGGTATTATGTTTAGTACACATGGTGTGGGGGATCACGGGGAAGACAGTGTAGCACAGAGAAGGCAAATAGTGAATCTGTGGCATCTTACTACACTGATGGACAGTGACTGCATTGGGGTATGAGTGGGGACTTGATAATATGGGTAAATGTAGTGACTGCATTGTTTTTTCATGTGAAACCTTCCTAAAAGTGTATATCAATAATACCTTAATAAAAAAAAAAGAAAATAAAAAAAGCCTCATTGGTCACATTTGGAGAATGCTGGAGAAATAATTCATTATTTTGAAAACTTGTAAATTCAGGGAAAGAATCCAGCATGTCTTACCCTTTCTATGAATAGATCTCAGACTACACTAATCATCTTTTATACAGAAAAGCTTCTCTTTATAAGTAGTCCAGCTAATAAGAATGGTACAACTGACATGTAACCATTTTGTAAACCCTCACGAAACAATGGATCTGAGAAAAGATTATCAATGGCAGCTGCCATTGCAGACAAAGGGACACGACTGCGTCCAGATGGAAGAGCCCATGAGCACCTATAAAGGAGCCACATGCCAACTAATCAGACATAAATCTCTCTAGCCTGTATATTTAAATACCAAGTTGCAAAAATACAAGAACAAGCAGAACATGTTAAACAATATCATAGGGATGCAAGTACCAAAATTCAGACCACGGATAATTCTACAGGACAAAAAGACCCATTTCTTCAACGCGATTATTCCTTAAAAGAGACTTAAGAGGGATACAAACTAATAGCAGTGTGAGGACATTGTTTGGAGAGTGATTCAAACAAACCCTTTAAAAAAATTTGAGGGAGAGAAATGTAAATAATTACTATTTTAAAATGTTAAGAATTGCTCTTAAATTTTTAAGTGAAATAATCATACCTCATCTCTTAAAGATACATATTGAAATATTTACAGATAAGATGATATGATGTCTGGGATGTGTTTTAAAAATAATATAAAACTGAGGAAGGTGGATGGGGGTATAGACAAAACTCAGTTATGAAATTATTAAAGTTGGGTAATGAGTACATAAGGAGTACATAAGAAGGGGCTCATTATACTATTCTACTTTTGTATATGTTTGAAAACTTCCATAACAAAGTTCTTGAAAAAATATTTGAAAAGGTTTTTCAAATGTATCACTGTAAAAAGTACTACAACATATTCCACACCTACAATGTTTGAATTATGTAGACTCTCTAAGAAGTACTAGAGATGGCATGCATGCATATAAGTCAACTCCCATTTCTTCAAGGTAGTCAGATATTTTAAAGATAAAGGACAACATAGCCTGGTGAGATTAACACAAACTCATTCATCTCTACTTTTTTATCCCAACATGCACCTTGGATAGATTTAGCTCCAAATACACCAATCTTTGTACATTATCATTTCTGGAAGATTCTCTGTCACCAATACTAATTATGTTGTTGGACCATCTTGGAAACAATCATGTCCATTCCCATGGGTCGCTGGGCACTGGTAAGGTTTTCATTGGCATCTGTGGCCCTCTGTCTGGGCCCCTTGATTTTAGACTCAGTGGTGTTAGCAAGTCTCGGCTACCAAGTTCCCTCACATATGAGGCCGCAAATATTTCTTACATAAGATTATAAAGAAGATAAACATCGCTGGCTCCTCTTCATTCAACTTTTCAAGTCCTTAGGCACACAGAAGTACTATATTTACCTGACCAAGCTGGCGATAGCAACGCAAAAGCAGCTGCAATGGCGGGCAGAGGCCGCCGCCGCGGGAGGAGGAAGGCTCTGGGCAGGCAACCTGGGGAGGCTGGCTTGCCCATCGGTCCCTGCAGTCTGTGGCACATGCACAAACATTAACTCTGGCCAGAGGTGGGGACAGGGACTGCCGGAACACAGGCAGTAAACTTTGTTAGTGAATTACTACAAAATAAAAGTTTACATAAGGACATTGCAAGAAAGCATGTCAGTCATTATAATCCTCTAAAGAGTTTAAAATCTCAGGTTTTAAAAACTGTGTCAACATTGCAAAACACATATCCACAGACTTAGAAACAGAAAATAAATTTAAAGATCATGGCATTTGGTAGAAAAGTTCACTACTTTTATCTAAAGCTTCAGATGAACCAATAAATGAGGAAAATTATTTAAAAAATTTTTCCTTGTAGTTGAAGATGCATTGATAGAATGCATAAGCCAGCATTTTGAATTATATATATATATATCAAGAAGCCACATTCGGTTTCTTGAACAACTTTCACAAGTTTAGGAAATGTCAGAGGAAACATTTAAATGAATTTGGATAAATTTACATTTAAAATTCAATTTTAACTTACACAAAATAGAATGAAACATTTTTAGAAAAAACTTTCCGTGAGAATCATCAGCACTTAGCATACCAGAATTTTTACTTCCAAATAATTTCTCAGAAATTTATCCCAAATGTTGTCACAGCCTATAAAATACTGTTAACAGTTCCAATAACAATTGCATCAGCTGAAAGATCCTTGTTAAAATTTAAAATTATCAAAACTATTTGCAATCTTTCATTTTCTAAGAGCAATTGATATCTCAATTGTATTGATTGAAAATAACATTGCTAAAAGTACATACCTTAATGATCTATTAAATAAATTTGCAGAAAAGGAAGTCACAAAATTATGATTAATCAAGATATCACATTAATAAAATATTGTCATTTATATATTATGTATATAATATGTATTATATAAAATTATGACACCAAAAGTGTTTTGCACTTTGTAAGTTATGTTATTATTCATATGTCACTATTGCCTCTATTGTATTTTATAAGTAAAAATATTTTTAAGGAAAAAACTTTATTCATAATACTTATAACAGCACATTTTTCCTTCACTGTCAATAAGGGCCCTGCATTTTCACTTTGTGCTGGGTCCCTCAAATTATGTAACTTGCTCTGTTCATAGAAAAGGGTATATTTATGTTTCATCTGGTTAAGGGAACAGCTATATTTCTAGATGTAGTCATGGCCTTTAAGGCAGTTTCTAAGCACTGTTATGTGAGAGAAGGGAAAAGTTATAACTCTTATAAATGTTCAACCAATTCTTGCAGGTCCAACAAGACAGAAGGTTCTCATTGGGCAAGGTGGGGTGGGCGGGGCCTTAAAGATCAACAATTCCATTATATAGACAGCAAAACTGAGGCACCAAACTGTGATTGTTTCGAGGTCACAAGTGATTTAGAGGCAGACTTGGCACTCAATCTCAAGTCTCTCAAGTTTACCTGGTACAATTTCTACCTCCAGTTCTTTCTGATTGTTATTGGTAAGGGTCCAGGAAATCAGAACTCACTCTAGGTATTTGACACAGAATAATAGGAGTGATGACCACCAAGGAGGAAGACATGTTCAAAGGGGCTGGAACAACAGGAGGAAACACAGCTATTGCCAGAACCACCTCCAGAAGCAGAAAGGGCAGAAATACCCTGCCTTCTCCCTCCCTGCCTTTCATCTTTCCCTACAGATTCCCATTAGTCAAACTGAACTCTGTCTGTAGGAGTCATCCCCCTGTGATATTGAGCAGAGCAGTAGATTTGAAAGCAAATAAGCAAATGATTGGCACAATGAATAAGCCAGGACTAATAACTTCTCCAGGTTTGAGTGCTACCTGAAAACCTAAAAAGTGCTGGTAGCCAGATATTACTGGAAGTCCTTAATAATTGAGATAATGCATGTAAAGACCCTAGCACAGTGCACAGTATATAGTAAGTGGAGGTTAAAATCATCATCATCATCATTATATTCAAACTGTTAAACTGGAAAAGGTTGAAAAAAATGATGAAAGAATCAGGAGAATTTGCCAAAGGATAACGAGACCACTATTCAATATATGAAGTAAAAAGACAAAGAAAAATTTACTGCTTACTCTAGCAAGGGTGGGATATGCTAGTCAGGCACAGTCTCGCCAAGCAGAGCAAACTGTTGACCTTATAAAAGCTCTGTGTTTGGGGGAGAATAGAGTACCAGCCATCGACAGACTTTTAGGGGTGTAAATGGGCTGACATCATCTGTAGTCCATGGTTACTCAGGTGAGGCTGTTGTTGATTAGTTGGTGCCGGGAGCCAGCCTACTCCACCTGCCTGAGGGCACAGCCCAGGAGGCCAATGGACAGATGCCGCACAGCGGACCTCCAAAAGGAAGGCTACTGATATCTCTTCTGTTGCTTAAATTGACCATTTCCCCAGTCCAAACAGCCCTCGTGAATCAGAAAATGCCTCTGGAGAAGAGGACTGTTAGGAACAGTATAGCAATCATAAAAACCCAGCTTGTGAAATAGGATAGTCCCCTTAGCTAAAGAGAAAATGAAACCCTACACATTCCCCCTAGGCCAGTGGGTTATTATCCCTGGGCTGGGAAATAGAAGAAAGTTCAGGTGAATTCAGGGTACAGCTCCCAGGCCAACTTGGCCCCCAGGAGAAACAAGAGATGACCTACATGGAGTGTGGGTCAGGAAAGCAGGTGGAAAAATCTTGGTAGAGTCCCCTTATGAATCCTTACTATAGAAATTAAACTGTAAGCATTGTTATACTCAGGATCAACAGAATGAATGCTGCGCATTCTACTGTAAATCGTTTCCGGGAATTATGGAAAAAACTTGCCCCCACAGCGAGCCTAGGTGGGAGTCTGGTTGAGCAAGTTTTAAGATATTGTGATGCCTTGTAGAAATTTAACCTGAGATTAGAATCTTAAACTATGAGAGCAACAGAAAAATCTTGAGGAATAAAACATGATGACCTTTCACGGTTAGGAAAGCAGGGGAACATTCCAAGAATTAGATTATGCCATAAATCACTGAATGACACATGTCTTATGATGATCTTATGATGATTTTTTGTAACCAGTCCCCTATATATTGCTTGATGGTTCTGCCAATAAACAGGCCAGGCCAGCTTAGCATCTTGGCTAGTGTCTGTGTCCTCACTCATTCACCAACGCCATTTCTCCTTTAGGGACTCTTGGACTCGCTGGAGCTGGACTCCGGCAAGTTGGCATTCATAGATGTGTGTACTGGAGTGGGTAACTTTCATGAGGGGCTTACTGAGACAAGTTATTCTTGATCGACTGAATGGGTTTAAAACTGGTTCTTGTGACCACTTGTTACCCTTGCTACAACAAAAATCAGTCTGTTCCTAAGTTTATGGGAACTTCTTTATTATCAGTCCTTCCTTTCAGTCCTCAATCAGAGCTGCAAGACAGATCTTCAAGGATTGTGCAGATCTTCACCATTGTTGACTTTCTGTGAAGGTGAGGTTTCATCAGTGGAGGTTTTATTTCCAATTTACATGTCTATCAGCATGATTTTATTTTGTTTTTTGTTTGTTTGTTTTTGTCTTCTAATCATTTGTTCAATCATCTGTCAGGACAGTGGTTGCACAAAGTTTTTAAGACTCTTAACAACAGTGATACAAATAAGTATAATTGGAAGGAACTAGAAGACATTTCAGAACTATGATCCCAAATTTCCCAGACCTGAACATGAAAACAAGACTCAAAGAATCCCTGCGTCTATTTTGGATAACTAGGCTACCTTTTATTTTTAGCTTAGCTATAGATTACTCCAATTCACTTGTAGTGTTTAGGTACAAATATAATGTTAGCAATGGTTCAGAATCTTCCCTGGCAGGCCAAAAGAAAATCCAAGGCTATTCAATTATCTATAACTTCTTGGTTTAAGGAATTTAAGCTGGTTTGTTGTGCTCCACAGTTTGGGCTGTATTATTTACTATGTCATCCAAAGTAATGGAACACATTTTTGATGAATGCCCCTAGTTTAACTCTTATGGAGAAGATTATTATTTTCAGGATTCTCTCCCCATAAAACATTTTATACTTTTGTACTCTTTGAAAGGAGATTTAGTCTATTTAGGATGTTGGGGAATTGTATTAGTTATCTATTGTTGTGCACCAAATATCTCAAACTTGGCTGCTTGAAAACAAAAATATTTAGTATCTCACATTGTTTCTGAGGGGCAGGAATTTGAGAGAAGCTTATGCAGGTGGTTCTGGTTCAGTATTTCTCTTGAGGTTGCAGTCAGGATGGATGTCAACCAAAGCTACAGTTCTCTGAAGGCTTGAATGGGGATGTAGGATCTACTTCCAAGAAGGTTCACACATACGGCTCTTGACTTCAGGTCTGTTTCTTATTGGCTGTTGGAAGGATGTCACAGTTCCTTGACACATGCACCTCTCCATAGGGTTGCTCACAACATGGCCTCTAACTTCCCCTGGAGTGAATGATATGAGAGAGAGCAAGACAGAAATCACAATGTCTTTTATAATCTAATGTTGGAAGTGACAAATCCTCACTATTGTCATATTCTACTCGTCACACAGACCAACCCTGATACAATGTGGGAAGAGTACAATGTACAAGGGCATGAATACCAAAAGGTGAGAATCATTAAGGAGCCTCTTGGAAACTGGCTACTACAGGAATTATACCTTTGGAATGACCTAACTAATAATTCAATGGAATAATCAGCCTAGGTCCTAGAGTACCATTGAAGAGCCTCATTCCTTTATGGAAAATAAGCAAAAACTATACATGAGATAATTCAACTTTGGAAGAGCTGCAAATATATTGTCTGTGAGTATTGTGTGACAGCTTTTGTTTGCACTTTGTAATTTCCTTGGTGCAAGGACCTTTTCCTTCACTTATGTATTGTATGCAAAGAGTATCATTATTGGTAAAGTTAGAGCAACATACTCTTACATCATTTATTAAAGTCGCTGAAATAAAAATAGCTTGGAAGAGCTGAATTACAGAGTTATGATGACAGTTGTCTAGGCAAAGGGTCAATGAGCTTTCTCGGTAAAAAGCTAGATATTAAGTATTTTTGGCTTTGTGAGCCATAAATTGTTCATCACAATTAATCATCTCTGCTGCTATGATGCAAAGGCAGACATGCCAAAATATTTTAAAATGGGGTGGCTGTATTCCAATAACACTTCATTTACAAACATAGGTGGCAAGCCAGCTTTGGTCTCAAGCCATACTTTACCAACCCTGGTCCATATTTAAGCAAGTTATTATTATTAGTAGTAAGGAGAATAGGACAGGCTAAGTCATAAGTGGAATACTGTAAACCACTAAAAGAGAAAAATATTAAAATATGGCAACCCTACTGTGATGGGTTGTTTCATGGTAAATTTTGGTAAATGTCAATTTGAGAGTTCCTCTGGTACTGTAAGATCTGTTTTTGCCAGATTTTATCCTCATGGATCTCAGAACAGATCATTCCTAGTGTTTTCTTTTGTGAATTTGGGAGTCCATATTTTGTGTACCCATCATGGAATTCTTGAAGTTCTACGTGGATTTATTATTATTTTCTTGTTGCTTTATGAGGTCCTTGTGTAAAGACTTAAATCAGTCTATTTAGTGTGCTGTTCTGTTAATATATTTCAATAGTATTTCTACATGGTGTACTAGCTTCTACAGAACCTCTTTAACTGTCTCTACTTTTATTACATCAATTATTTTAGATATCCTGAAGGTATCCAGCAATTAATGTATTAGCTGTTAATTTGCTGTTTATTTTTAAAGAATACCTGAATAAGATTTAAAACCTCTTTTTTCCATAGCAGTTTTAAAAAGTGAATTATTTTAAAAGAATATGAGCTATTAACTTATGCATTTATTATTTAATTTTAGTAATTTGCAATGCTCTGAAAAGATCACAGTCATTTGAACATTTTGAACAATTTGCTGAGGAACTGGACTTTACAGGATACAGTGGCCTATTTATTGTAAAACAAGTCTCATCTTTTTTATGTGTGTATGGTAAAATATGCATGACACATAATTTACCAACATAACAATTTTTAAGTGTACAGGTTGGTAGTGTTAGTACATTCACATTGCTATGAAACAGATCTCTGGAACTTTTTCATTCTGCAAATCTAAACCTCTGTATGCATTAGTCAATAATTTCACTCTTCCCTCTCCCATCAGTCTTACTAAACGCCTGCTATTTCTATGAATTTGACTACTTTAGATCTCATATAAGTGCAGTCATACAGTATTTGACTTTTTGTGACTGGCTTATTTCATTTAACATAATGTCCTCAACTTTCATCCATGTTGAGCATGTGATACAATTTCCTTCCTTTTTAAGGCTGAATAATATTCCATTGTGTGTATATATGAACATTTTGTTTATCTATTCATCCATCAGTGGATACTCAGGTTGTTTCTATCTTTCATCTTTTGCAAATAATGCTGTTATGAAATGGTTGTACAAATATATCTTTGATCTCTTGCTTACAATTCTTTTGGATATATACCCAGAAGTGAAATTGCTGGATAATATGATAGTTCTATTTTTAATTTTTTGAGGAATGTCCACACTGTTTTCATTAGCAGTTGTACCTTTATATTCAATAATCATCAATAATCACCCAGGGCTTCAATTTCTCCACATTCTGACCAACACCTGTTATTTTGTTGTTTTTTTGTAATACCCATCATCATGGTTGAAAGGTGATATCTCTTTGTGGTTTTGATTTACATTTCTATGTGATGATCATAATTAGTAATGTTGAGCATCTTTTCAGATGCTTGTTGGTCATTTGCATATCATCTTTGGAGAAATGTCTGTCCAAGTCCTTTGCCCATATTTTAACTGCATTACTTGATTTTTTTTGTTGTTGAGTTATAGGAGTACTTTACATACTTTGGATATTAGCTCTATCAGATATATGATTTACAAACATTTTCCCCCTTTTCATTCTGTGTTCTTTGGTACACAAAAGTCTTTAAGTTTGATACAGTCCCATTTATCTATTTTTTCGTTTGTTCTCTGTGCTTTTTCTAGGGTCATATTCAAGAAACCATTGCCAAGTTCAATGTCATGAAGGTTTTCCCCCATGTTTTTTTCTAGGAGTTTTATAGTTTTACATTAAAGTCATTAATCAATTTTGTGTTACTTTCTGTATATGGTGTAAGGCTAGGGTACAACTGCATTCTTTCACATGTGAATATCTGGTTTTCCCAACACCATTTGTTGAAGAGACTATCCTTTCCCCACTGAGAAGTCTTGGCACCCTTGCTGAAGGTCATTTGACCATATATATGAGGATTTATTTCTGGGATCTCTATTCTAGTCCATTGGTCTATTTGCTGGTCTTTTTTAGATATAAGACTCATCAATAAACAGTACTGGCAGCATTTAGTATTATAGCAACACAGAATATTAAGTCAACAGTTGGCACTGGAGGATCCAAAAATTCTGTTGTGGCCATGGAATTACAGAAACACTATCAGTAGATTCTCCTCTATTGGGTAAGGGTTAGTAGATTGGCTGAAATAAGAATGTTTCACCAGGGATGACAATATGAGAAGAAAGTATCAGTATTTTATAATTAGTTAATTGACTAGTATAAAAATGTTGAGTGTTTTTCATTAGCAATAAGTTATGTATGGTACTATATATAATAACATCATACTTAAAGGTGATCACAGTAAAAGACCTGAAAATATTTTAACTTATTTAGTTGTGACCCATAATTGTCCTGACACAACTGAAGTTAAGCTTTGGCTACAGAATTAAGGGACTGGCTTTAATAGGCAATAGGTCTTAAGTGTGTGCCATGTTAGTAAGTTTAGACTTTTAAAGCATGGCCTAATTTTCTCATGTTCCTACAAAAAAAGAACAGTTTATATAATCCAGAAAGGCTTCTAAGGGCTCTGTTCTGATTAATGCCTGTATCCATGGAATCTTTTGCCCTCTGGGATTCTGGACCCATAGTTATTTCTTCAGTGATTTCTTGAATCATACATAGTATAGGTATATTATTATCCATATCAGCTATAATTTTATTGTGTGAGAAATTTTTGAGGATTTTAAAAGTAATCCTTCTGCAGTGCTTTTTATCTGGCAGTTCCATTTGCAAAGTAAATCCCTACCAATTAAATTTGCAGGAGTTGTGTTACAGAAAGAAAGGAATGTCCCTCTGATAATGATTCCAAAGTATCAATTACAAATTGGAACTAGGGATAGAACTTAAGGTTTTTAGAAATGCTCATTATTTTAATGCTTCCTGTAAACTAAGGCAAATAAAGCTTGTTTTTCCTCACACCTTCCACAATTTACTATATACCCTTAAATTTGTCTTTCATTATAGTCTTTCACCATCTGGCACAACCAGTCATTTTTGCTTTGAGACAAAATTCCTCTCTTTTTCTTTCTTTAAAGGCTTTCTTCGTTTTCAAACAACTTTAAAATCTTACACTGAGGGATTGGATGTTCTATAGTAAAGAGATTAATGGTAGGTATAGTGGCTCCCATAGTAACAAGAAAACTGTGTTCGTTCTTTTCAGAGTTTAGAATAAGGAAAGGGAAGCATTTGGGCTTAATGTCACCCTTCAAGCAGCATCAATGGACACATTTTGAATAACTGTCCTGTTTCTCAGCCAATCTGGAACATTGATTATTTCAGTTGCCATTGTATTTGCAATTACTACAGGTATCCATATATATAGGCTGCAGTTTTTACAGAACAGAGGCCTTTCAGTTATTTTTTAACTAGAGAGCCAAACACTCTATTGAGTTTCAGCTTATTTACTTCCTAAAGCTCTGGAAATATCTAGCCATTGAATATTTTCTGGATTTCCAATTTTACATTTCAATTCCTTTTTTATTATTTTATTATTCAATTCCCTATTTCAGATTTGATCCCATTTACAACAAAAGAAGATATATTTTTCTACTTTAGTTGTGGGTTTACTCCAGCTTCTATATTATTTCCTGAAGTCTGTTTTTCAGCTTTGTTTAGTTTACAATTTGAACATTTTTACAATTTTCCCTTTAAATAATCGTTTCTGAAATTGCCTTATTGTAGTCAATTTTTTATTTTTGTCATTCTCTTAATACAGTTTTTAAAAACGTTTAAAAGATTTAAATCTTTTCTTTCTTATCTTTCTGCTTATTAAGCATTTTCCCTATCTGAGAGGCTAAGCATCAGCTGAACAGATCTGTAGTCGAGGAAATTAAGTATGTAACAAAATATTAAATTCCGTAACAAACTTATGGCTGTATTCTGGAAGTTTAGGAAAATCCTCAATTATGTTGCTTAACTTAGCTCTAGACAAGAATTTTAATTCAACCTTCTGGTCTAGAAATTTTGCAATATAATTGTTCTTTCCCTGAGAAAACTCTGAAAAAAGAATAGCTCGTTTAAAAGTTCAGGTAAAGCTGAATAGAAAAAAAAGAAATGCAAAGTGAATAGGTTTCAGAAGAATACAAAGTCTTTGAGAGAGACCATCTTGAGTTGGAATTTTTTTGAGGCCCTTAGCATTTCATTTTAAGAAGCTGACTATTGATTATTTGATATTTTGTCTACTAGTATTTTTAGAGCTCCTCTTAATGTTAATTTAAAGATATGGAATGTCAAACTTGATATTATTCCTTTAAGTCAAAAATTTTTTTGCCACTTACACGGAAAAGTGCAAAAGTTAGAATTACAGTACTTCTTAAAGGGAATAGAAGCTCTTCCAGGAGGAAGGTGCAATTTTGCCATAGACAAACCCATAACACGCAAGAGAGGCCCCTATGGTCAGTCTATAGGGTGGGCTTTTGAAAGGCACTTGGGCTCCCCAACTCAGCAGAGACTAGGAAGGGGCCATGCAGTCAACAATCTGATAATCCTTGACACTTCAGTACAGATAAAACAAAGTGAGCTTCTTTCACAAATTAACAAGAAAAAGGATACCCTCATAAAGGTTTTATGGTGAACGCTAGACAAAGTTTGACAAACCATTTTTTCACAGATTGATTGCTGATCTAATGGACCTCCAACCATTAGCCATCAAGGCTGGCTTACAGTGAATCGAAAATTTATCAAGCTTATGCTTCCACTTGTTACCATGGAACACTCCTTCATACATTCAAAAGAAAGAGAAAAAAAACAGGACAAAACAAAAACACATGAAACAAGACTCTGTACTTATAGACAAACAGCAAAAATCAGGCAAGCAACAGGAGAAATAAGCAGGTTAATGGCAAAAACATTTCTCAAGTGGCATACCTCCAGAACAAAAAGCCTAGTGACCTTATACAAAGACCTATGTCTATTTATAAAGTGGTGTACCTCTAAACCAAAAGGTCTAATTGCTCCATACAAAGATTAGGCCTAACCAAAGACCATTTGGTTGCAAATCCTAGAATAACAAAATAAATTCAACAATATGAATTCAGTGAAGCAGAGATCAAATGATTGTTGAGACTGACTCACTTGACAACATATCTGAAGAGTAAGAAGAGTCCCGGTACAAGGTGTCCAGTGAGTGCACCTGTTGGCTTCAGGGTCTTCTGTAATGCTGCCAAACAATGGTCTTCAAAAGGATCTTGGTGGAACATCCAAAATAGTCCAATGAGACCATCACTCAACACCTGAAATAAAAGACAGAACTAGCTTACTGCTTGTTACAGTAAGTGATGCTGGTCAGTTAGTCTTTTCAAACAGAAAAAATGGCCAATCTTATACAAGTTTTGGGGGAGGCATGAAGTTCAGGAATTGGACTCTCAGAGGCATAAGTAGGTTGACATATCTGTAGAAGCATAGTTACTTAGGTGAAACTATTGTTGATTAAGTGCCACTCAGAGGCATCAGCTGGAGTGAGTCTGGTCCCTGATTGACTGACTTTCCGAAGTGAGAGGTTGACAGAAGGGTTGGCTTGTAAAAGTGTGTTTACCAAAGCAAAATTTTTTTTTGTCAGAACAAGTTTAAAACCAGCCATGGTGGCTACTTGTTATATGACTTCAAAGAAACCATTCTCTTCTTACATTTGTAAAAACTTTTTTATTCTGAAGTTCAAAAATAAGACAAAGGAAGAAAAAGTAAGAGAAATATTGGAAGCTACTAACGGTATCCAAAATGGTACCATCTACCACTCTGGAGCAGGTGCCAGCCTTAGTCAGATGGCAAAGTCTTTGGTATGAGTGAGATTTTATTTTATATGGTTGAGCCAATAGAAGAAGGAAAAGATGGATACTTCTGGAAGAAGAGTTACAGTAGAAATCAGTACATATTTAGATAATCTCAAATTTTCATTTGCTACTGGCATTAACACTTACTATACACAATATTCCTTTTTAGGAAATACATTTGTAAAAATATATGTAATTTTGTTGAGAGGGTGTTCTTCATTCTGTTTTTCATCCCCTTACTTGGTTTTTCTTCTTTATTTCATCATTATAGCAAATTTCTTTTCAGAGAACTTCATAACTTCACCTTTTTTTCATATTCAATATTGTAAGCCACTTCTAGTTTTAATTTATAACACCCTCTTCATTTCCAGGACAACTGGTTATAATGTTATTTGTAATCACAGAGTGAGAACTTCATCACAGAACTAAACATTAGAGAAAATAACTCTAAATTTAGTTTGGGAAGAAAAGAGGAAGATAGTTACCAGTATGACTAACAGCTTGATTTCTGGATTCAGACAGATCTGGGTTTAAGTCCTATCTCCTCCATTTACGAATTGTGTGATTTGGGCCAAGTTACTCAACTTCTCCAAGCTTCTGTGTCATCTGTGAAATTGTGATAAACAAATAATGCCTACTTTAAATGGCTTGAGAGGATTAAAAGCAATAAATTGTGTAGAGTGCTAGCATAGTTCCAGCACATAGTAGACATCTAGTAAATGGGATGTATCATTTTTGTAGTTAATAGAAAAAAAATAGGAAAAGAAATACTAAATATATAATTTGTGTACTTTTCTTCTCGTTTCTATTTTGTTTCTGTATAAATAAAAATTACTTTTAATATTTTGAATCCCTTCATGACATTTACAACACAAAACCCTACTTAGATCTTCACACTTTTTTAAAGTAAGAAATATGTTGGTAACTATCTTAATATATTTATGGTAAGAAACAGCTTTAATTGGGTAAGGTTACAAGGGTGAGAATATGAGGTCAAAGAAAGCATGAGTTTGGCTAAAGTATCCAGGGAAGATGGTAATATATATTCCTAAAGAAGGTGTCCCTTCAACCACCCTCAGGCCATTTAATTACTTAATATATGGAGCCACAGGCTGCTGCAGCATAAAATAATGGAGTGCCCCATTGGCACAGGGCCCCCTGATCTTTATGAACGTCTCAAAGATACAGGGACATAGAGAAGGCTTGCAAAAGGACAACTAATACTTTTGTGAAGTTGGTGCTCATTGCATCCTGGGAAAACAAAAAAAAATTCTGAACAACTCTGGTTGAGTAATTATCTATTAAATGAATGTACTATAATATATTTAACCATTCCCCTTTAAGAACATGTAGTTTTTCCTAATTACCATCATTATAAATGATAATGCTACAAGCATCCTCTTACAAGTATCATCATACAAGTCTCTTTGTATATAGAACTTTTTTATTCCACTGAAGCAGTGTGGTGCCGTGATTGAGTCCAGACCCAGGAACTTCAAACCTCAGCTCTGCTGTTGTCCAGCCATGTGATCCTAAGCAATTTGTTTAACCTTGGCATCCCTCCTTACCTGTAAAATGACTACAATAAAAGTACCTACTTCATATGGCTGCTATGAAGATTAAATGAGTTAATATATGTAAAGCACTTAGGAAAGTGCCTGGCATCAAATAAGCATTCTAGGTGGTAATTACTATTAACAGTGAAGTTTTGTCATAGGATGAATCTTCAGTTGTAAAGAGCATTTATATTTTTATGCTCTCAATATTTAATATTTAATCACTTTCTAAAAATTCTATTCCATCAATTTTTACTGACAATAGCAGTGCCTGGGTACTTATTTTTCCATAGCCTTGTTCATAACTTTATGATTCTCCTTATACTTTTAAATTCATTACGTGTGAGGTGTTACCTTATTGTTGTTTTTAATGCAAATTTATTTAATTGCTGAAGGTATTTTTTTAGTTTCCTCTTATTTGAATACTGTGAGTGTCCTGTTGTTCTTTAGAGGTTTGTTGTTAAGTTTTAGCTCTGACTAAAGACTGATGCACTTAAAATTTCAGTAGCTCATCTGTCATATGTAATACAAGTAATTCGTAACTTGCATTAAACTCAGTCCATTTCCTTTTTTAGCTACCTTTATTGATTTTTGTTGATATTTAAAATGTTTATATACTCATACATCCATCTTCTGTTTTTTTCATTTCTGTTTCCTTGGCTATTTTTCTCCCTATTTTCTTACAGTTTGATTTGTTAATATTTAACTTCCAGGAGTTTTCTCCTAAAAGGCAGAAATTCTGTTAGTCATCATTGTATCTACATGCCTAGCAAGTCCCAACACATAATGGGCAACCAGTAAATATTTGTGGAATGACTAAATAAGTGAAGGAACAAGTGAATGGTTTCAGTAGTCCAGAGACCACACAAACTCAGAATTAGATAATAAGGTCACATTTTCTTTAGTAGCCAAATTACAAAAACCATGACCCTGAATTCCACAAATTATAAGAACCCATTCTTCCTTAGATTTCCTTTGCTCAGACCTCTTACACATTCCTAAATCATTCCTCTTGATAAGTTATCACCACTGTTGGAGACCAGCAGATCACTCCTGCCAGCTAATAACTAGCTTCTCCGAATATTACTCTGCCCAAACTAGTTTCTCTCCCAGTATGGACACTCATTTCTCCCTTAATTCTCCACAGCACAGCTAAGACAAGAATAAAACAATTAACAAAATTGTACTGCAGATTTGGGGATGAAATAACAAGAATACAGTGTAGATTACAACCACTGCTAAATGGCATTACTTTTGAACATCCAGTGTGACAGTAGCCAGCTCACCCCCAGTCTCCATGCATCACCACCACACTCTGGAATACTATCCCTAGATCCCCTATGGTGGGAGTGGGAGTGTGAATGTCTATGTGCTCACGCATGTGCACATGTGTGTACCTGTACACAAAGAACAGAAAGAGAGGGAGAGAAACAGGGACAATCAGAGAGAGATCTTTCCTCTCTAAATCCATGCCCTGTCCCATATGACCGTTGTGAAGATTAAATGAGTTAAACGAATGAAAAGACTGTCAGTGGGAACACCTACCCATACAGAGTGTAATCTGGCTCTCATGGCTCAAACAAGGCAATAAACGTTAGCAATGCATTTCCCAAGTCTGAGTTTTTCTGTCTTAAATAACACTGTGAAAGGCACCAGGGGTCCAATCCAAGTATTATTGTACCAAGTCCAGTCCTACTGATTCCCTTTCATGTACTTTATCTCCAGCATAAAGAGATCATGCCTACACAACCCTCTTGGCATGGTCCAGTGTGACAATCTCCTGTAAGCAATTAGTTGGACAAAATGCACACACACACAATCTCTCTCTCTATTTCTTCCACAAAAATAAACGGTACTTTGCAAGGAGAGTTCAAACTAAATCCACATTATGGGGTGCTATAGTTGGAATGTTTGCATCCCCCCCAAATTCATATGTTGAAATCCTAATGCCCAATGTGATGCATGAGGAGGTAAGGCCTTTGGGAAGGTGTTTAAATCGTGAAGGTGGAACCCTCATGAATGAGATTAGTGCCTTAAAAATGAGGCTCCAGAGATATCCCTAGCCCTTTCCACCACGTGAAGATATAATGAGAAACCCATCACCCAGAAGTGCTGGCACCCTGATCTCGGACTTCCAGCCTCCAGAACTGTAAGAAACAAACTTCTTACAGTTTGTTTATAAACTACCCAGTCTGGTATTTTATTAGCAGCCCAAACAGACTAAGACACAGGGATATATTTTTCCTCTCTGGTTCCAAAAGGACATACATCAGCCAATAAACCCAATTTACTCTTCTAAACCAAACTTGTCAGCTTACTGGAGATTTCAATTTCCTCCAAAAGCAACAATTGAATATTTACTCTACATTTATGTAATTAATGCTCCACCATTTATAAAATCAACTCTCAACTTTAAATTCTTAGTTTTTCCTATTTTATATCAAGAAAGAACAACCCTGTATCTCACTTTCAAGGTATTTAAGACGGGATTTTGAATTTTATCAAATACCACTTGGGGCTTTTATTGTATGACCATATAGTTTTATTATTGAAGTTATTGATATGTGGCTTTTAATGATAGTTTCACTTTGATTGAATCGTTCATTAATTGAGAGAATTTCTCTGATTCCCCAATCTTGAGTAGTCTCCCATCACTCTTTATCACATCTCACATTTTACTCTTGTCATGGTAGTTAATCACTATCTGGAATTATCTTTTTCACTTGTTTACATGTTTATTGTTAGTCCCCTATGCATGGAGCCCTTCCTGGTATTGCTGCTTTGAAACACTCACTGGTCAGATCATCACTGACACATTAAATTGCGATATACCCCGATCTAGTGTTAACAGTATTATATTGGAGCTGATAGAATTCAAAGCTGCTTCCTAAATCCTGGCTTTCCTGCAGATCTATTTTTAAGTTATCTCTGTGCAAAAGTGGATTTTCACCCAGCAGAGAGCTCTGTGTGGAATTGATATGTCTCAATTTCTGAGGTAAAGTTCTGACGTGCTGCTAATGTCTGTTGCCACTGGACACAGGAAGACCAATGATTTATAAATACTTTTATTCAGAGATTGTACAAATAAGAATCCATCATCCTTAAATTTTTTTTTTGCAAAATATGAACTATTTCTAAGCAAATAGTATAATCAAGACATCAGCACTAGGTACAAAGTAATGCTTGGATTCCAGCTCTGATATTTTGACTTATTTTACCATGTGACCTTGGTCAAGTTATTTGTCCTCTTAGATTCTTCCTCTGTAAAATGAGGGAACTGCATTAGGTTTATCAATGCTTTCCACTTGCAATTCAAAATGAATATTTATTAAAGAAAATTTATGAAATTAACATTGATAAACTACTCTTTTTGCATCTAAGTAGTTAAAATAAACCATTAGGTACTGCTATCTCACCAGGGTATAATGATAGGTTAGTGGAAGTTTTGCACTCGAATCATCTCTTCCAATTAGATCGTGTGAATCAGATGATTAGGAGATGTATTTCTGTGGTGGAAAACTGAGGTAGTGTCCCAAGCCTCTCGGCTATTGTAAAACTGCTGCTCCCTCTCTCTTTCCCCCTCTCGCTTCAATGCAGCCACAGCAGGGCAGTGCTTGTGCAGTGTGGCCCTTTCTTCTGGCCACAGTTAATCACCTGTGGTCCAAGTTTGGGCACACTTAGTCAGGACTAGTAAGTCCCATCCCCAAAAACTTGGGTCTTAGGAAAGAAGATGGAGAGTTGATCCCTAATGCTTGAGGCCATAAAATGTAAACAATGGGTATACCAGGCAGCCATGTTCCTCGTGGGAAAGATGGTCTACAGCAACAAGAGGCAAGTAAAGATCTGACATTTCTGGTCCGTAGCATAAGTTGTATTTCTATTAGCATACGTTGTTCAAATTTTTTTGAGAAATACCCAGTATTCTTTCAATAAGTTCTTCTTTTTGTCTTAGCTGATCAGAATTTGGTTTTGTTGCCTTCTCTCCCCACCTTTAAAAAAATAAAATCTAAAGTAATACAACTTCTATCCAAATAAATTAAAATCATCAGATAATCTCCCTGCCTTAAACAAGGGGTGATTACTTCACTCATAGTCCTGTCTATGACTTCTATAATACTGCCTTGAGTTACCTGCTCATATTACTCCTTTCTTTTAAATTGAAAGATTTCCATTTTCACTTACTAGAAAAAGATGTACTTTCTTGAGCTAAAATTGACCTGTATGACTTAGAGATATTTTCACCTTGTTTCTTTTACTTCTGAGCCCTTCTCCTTCAGAGTCTGTTGCACAGAATGCTATACTTCCCTGTAAAGGAAAATTCTACAGCCACAGATCAGTAAACTATATATTTCTGTTGCACCTGTAAAAGTGAGCCTTAATTTCATCTAATCAGGTCTTAAAATGAGAGAAAAAAAAAACATAAGATGTGTAATATTTTATAAGAAATAATCCTTTGAACCAAAACAACTTAAGATATACTAGAAACATGGTAAATCATCAAATAGCAATTTGAGCATCCTGCCTCCTCAGCAATCCAAATTCCAGGATTATTTCCATTTGTAACAATGTAATTATGCACTGCATATTTTGAACATATTTCTGAAGAAAGAACACAAATTATTTGAGCAAAAATATTATTAATCAACATAGAAAAAGGGTTAAGTAAGAAATAGGAAAGGTGACCAGGGATATAAACTAATAGCTTATCCACAACCGTTATTGAAATTTTTCTTTATTTTCATTTTTCAGATGTCTTTTCAACTCACACGTTACTCATAATAAAATTCCTTAATGATTTTTCTTTCTAATCTATGTGACTATGCATTTCTTCAGAAAAATCTGATTCCAAGATTAGAAAGTTTTCCTTCTGTTTGGTGCTTAGGGACCATCAGATATGTTTTCTCCCACAGGCAATACAAGTCCTGAAAAGGAGAAAGAGCTTTCATGTCTTAAAATTCATTTCTCTGACTATACAATCATTACCAGGGTAGGCAAAGCAAATCCAAATTACCACTTCCACTGCAGGCCAACTAGAAAAGAGACAGATCTCATTTTAGAATGCTTTAAATCTTCCCTGACAGGAATGCTAAGAAAAGCATAACATACAGAATCACAAATTGGTCTTTTGACAAACTGCCAATCTAGCGACTCCTAACAGAAGAACAACAGTGAACACTAAAGACAAAACAAAAGTAATAGCCAAGAAATGCAGTTGAAAATCGAATGAAAAGTGGAGAAGAAAGGGGAAAAAAGGAACCAGTCCAGCATACATGTAACTTCAGAGCCTCAAGGGAAACTTCATAAGGAAATCTTTTATTGCTTTAAAATGTATGACTAAATATCATTATAGCACAAAGTCCCTGTGGTTTGGTGGAATGCTTTGGATGCTTGGATATTATGACCCCAGAATTTCTGGTGCAGAAATTTAAAGTAAGAAAAAGACTTTCCTATTTTGTCTCCAGGGATGATTTATCTTAAAAGGTGATATATATTTGAAATTGTACAAAGAAAACGAAAAGGCTCACAAACACATGGAGGCTTAACAACACGCTCCTAAATAATCAATGGATCAATGATCAGATTAAAACAGATCAAGCAATATATGGAGACAAATGACAACAGCAAAACGCTCCAACTTCTGTGGGACAGCAAAGGCAGTTCTAAGAGGAAAGCATATAGCAATCCAGGCCAATTTAAAGAAGGAAGAACAATCCCAAGTGAATAATCTAAATTCACAATTATTGAAACTGGAAAAAGAAGAACAAATGAGGCCCAAAGTCAACAGGAGGGACATAAAAAAGATCAGACAAGAAATAAATAAGATTGAGAAGAATACAACAATAGAAAAAATAAATGAAACCAAGAGCTGGTTCTTTGAGAAAATAAACAAAATAGATAAACCCCTAGTCAGACTTATTAAGAAAAAAAGAGAATCTACACACATAAACAGAATTATAAATGAGAAAGGAAAAATCATGACCGACACTACAGAAATACAAAGAATTATTAGAAAATACTATGAAAAACTATATGCTAACAAACTGGATACCTAGAAGAAATGGACAACTTTCCAAAAAAATACAACCTTCCAAGGCTGACCCAGAGAGAAACAGAAAGACTGAACAGACCAATTACCAGCAACAAAATTGACTTGGAAATCAAAAAACTACCTAAGAACAAAACCCTAGACAAGATGGCTTCACTGCTGAATTTTATCAAACATTTAGTGAAGACCTAAAACCCATCCTCCTTAAAGTTTTCAAAAAAATAGAAGAGGAAGGAATACTTCCAAACACATTCTATAAAACCAGCATCACTCTAATACCCAAATAGGGCAAAGACACCACAAAAAAGAAAATTACAGACCAATATCCCTGATGAACATAGATGCAAAAATACTCAACAAAATATTGGCAAACCGAATTCAAAAATATATCAAAAAGATCATCCACCATGATCAAGTAGGATTTATTCCAGGGATGCAAGACTGGTACATTATTAGAAAATCCATCAACATCTTCCACCACATCAACAAAAAGAAGGACAAAAACTACATGATCATCTCCAAAGATGCCAAAAAACCATCTGACAAAATTCAACATCCATTCATGATAAAAATTCTCAAAAAATGAGTATAGAGGGCAAGTACTACAACATAATAAAGGCCATATACAACAAACCCACAGCCAACATCATACTAAACAATGAGAAGCTGAAAGTTTTCTCCTAAGATGGGGAACAAGACAAGGATGCCCACTCTCCCCACTTTTACTTAACATAGTACTGGAGGTCCTAGCCACAGCAATCAGAAAACACAAAGAAATAAAAGCCATCCATATAGATAAGGAAGAAGCGAAACTGTCACTGTTTACAGATGACATGATACTGTACATAAAAAACCCTAAAGAATCCACTCCAAAACTACTAGAAATAATATGTGAATTCAGCAAAGTTGCAAGATACAAAATTAATACACAGAAATCTGTTCCATTCCTACACACTAACAATAAATTAGCAGAAAGAGAAATCAGGAAAACAATTCCATGCACAACTGCATAAAAGAGAATAAAAGGTCTAGGAATAAACCTCACCAAGGAAGTGAAAGACCTATACCCTGAAAACTACAAGACACTCTTGAGAGAAATTTAAGAGGACACTAATAAATGGAAATTCATCCAATGTTCTTGGTAGGAACAATTAATATTGTCAAAATGGCCATCCTGCCTAAAGCAATCTACAGATTCAATGCAATCCCTATCAAAATACCAACAGTATTCTTCAACAAACTGGAAGACCCCAAATAGGCAAAACAATCCTGAGAAGGAAGAAGAAAGCAGGGGGTATCTTGCTTCCCAACTTCAAGCTCTACTACAAAGCTACAGTAATCAAGACAATTTGGTACTGGCACAAGAACAGACCCATAGACCAGTGGCACAGAATTGAGAGTCCAGATATTAACCCAAGCATACATGGTCAATTAATATATGATAAAGGAACCATGGATATACAATGGGGAAATGACAGCCTCTTCAACAGAAAACTGGACAGCTAAATCTAAGAGAATGAAACAAGATTACTGTCTAACTCCATACACAAAATTAAACTCGAATGGATCAAAGACCTGAATGTAAGTCATGAAACCATAAAACTCTTAGAAGAAAATATAGGCAAAACTCTCTTGAATTTAAACATGAGGAACTTCTTCATGAACATATCTCCCTGGGCAAGGGAACAAAAGCAAAAATGAACAAGTTGGACTATATAAAACTAAAAATCTTCGGTACAGCAAAAGACACCTTCTGTAGAACAAAAATGCATCCTACACTATGGGAGAATATATTCATAAATGACATATCCGATAAGGGGTTGACAGCCAAAATATACAAAGAACTCACACACCTCAACAAACAAAAAGCAAATAAACCAATTAAAAAATGGGCAGGGGATCTGAAAAGACAATTCTCCAAAGAAAAAATTCAGATAGCCAACAGCCACATGAAAAGATGCTCCACATCGCTAATTATCAAAGAAATGCAAATTAAAACCACAATGAGATATCACCTCACACCAACTGGGATGGCCAACATCCAAAACACAAACAACAAATGTTGGCGAGGATGTGGAGAAAGGGGAACCCTCCTACACTGCTGGTGGGAACGTAAATTAGTTCAACCATTGTGAAAAGCAGCATGGAGGTTCCTCAAAAAACTCAAAATAGAAATACCATTTGACCCAGGAATTCCACTCCTAGGAATTTACCCTAAGAATGCAGCAGCCCAGTTTGAAAAAGACATATGCACCCCTATGTTCATCGCAGCACTATTTACAGTGGCCAAGAAATGGAAGCAACCTAAGTGTCCATCAGTAGATGAATGGATAAAGAAGAGGTGGTACATATACACAATGGAATATTATTCAGTCATAAGAAGAAAACAAATCCAGACATTTGTAACAACATGGATGGAGCTAGAGGGTATTATGCTCAGTGAATAAGCCAGGCAGAGAAAGACAAGTATCAAATGATATCACTCATCTGTGGAGTATAAGAACAAAGCAAAAACTGAAGGAACTAAACAGCAGCAGACTCACAGAATCCAAGAATGGACTTACAGGGAAAGGGACCAGGGAGGATGGGTATGAAGGGAAGGATAAGGGGAAAAAGGGGCATTACAGTTAGCACACATAATGTGGGGGTGGGCACGGGGAAGGCAGTATAGCACAGAGAAGACAAGTAGTGACTCTGTAGCATCTTACTATGCTGATGGACAGTGACTATAATGGGGTATGTGGTGGGGACTTGATAATGGGGGGAATCTAGTAACCACCATGTTGCTCATGTAATTGTATACTGATGATACAAAAAAAAGATGATATATATTTAATCTGTAGATTTGCTATAATAATCTGTGTTTAAAAATATAAATCTTTGGACTTGCAAGATGGTGGCATGAGAGGTGAGACAGAGAGCTCCTCGCAAAACCACAAATTGTACAAAAATATACTTAATTAATACAACTAACCTTAAAACAGCAACAAGAAAGAAGGTTGAACCAGACTGCAAACAGACCTCAGGAACAGAGCAGACCTCATGAAACAGGGTAATGTACAAAAGCCTTAATCTGGAGGGACCCAAGCCCTTCCCCCACCCCAGCTCACGGGCAGGAAGAAGAGAAACGGACGAGGGGAGGGGGTGGAAGACTGGAACTGCTGAACACCTAGGCCTGGAGATCTGCTTTGTGAGCAGAATCCTATGGTGTGTGATGCCATGGATATTGGGGAGCTTGCACAGGTGGAGTGCTTGAGAATTGATATTCCAGCCTTTGTGGTGGATGGGATCCACACCCGGCCGCTCTGTGTCAGAGGAAAGGCAGACAGTCTGAGAGGCTTCCTAGCAGCCAGAGAGCTGCTGAAGGGGCGGGGTTTGCACGGAGCTTGCTGTGCAGGAGAAGGGAGAGCTGGACAAGGTTGTCTGGGCACATTCTGCCCAGCTGGTTGGGAACTTTGGGGAGCTTCAGGTACTCCATCCCGTCACTGCCTACTCAGCTCTGAGGCCCCCCACTGTGACACAGCCTGCCAAGCCTTCCTACAGGCCGGCAGGCACCTACTCGCAAGCCGGCAGTCACTGCACAGGCGTCAGGCCAGCCACAGGGAGGCCCCGCCTACAACAGCTAGAGACGCAAAGCACAGAGGTTTACACATGTGTGCCTGGCCCACTGGCTCAGACACTGGAGACAGGCACCGCAGATGGGAATTAGGAAACAGATCTTTCCTCCTCCCAGGCACCAGCTCCGCTCCCCTACGACTCCCCAACCTCACTCTAGGGGCTGAGCAACTCCAGAGACTGGAGTTTCTGCACACTAGTGGGCACCACACAGAAATATGACATGTCAAAAGAACATGGTTGACACCAAAATCTCACAAACCCCAGAAAGAGGGCCAAATGAAACTGAACTCACCAGTCTTCCTGAAAGAGAGTTCAAAAAAAAATTATACACATGCTTATGGAGGTACAGAAAAATATTCAAGAACCCAGGAACAAATTTAAATTGGAGATTCAATCATTAAGAAATTCCATACCTGAAACACAACATACAATGGAGGGATTTAAAAGAAGATTAGATGTAGTAGAAGAGACAGTAAATGGAATAGAAATTAGTGAAGAGGAATACAAAGAAGCTGAGGCACAGAAAGAAAAAAAGATCTCTAAGAATGAAAGAATATTCAGAGAACTGGGTGACCAATCCAAACACAACAATATTCGCATTATAGGGGTACCAGAAGAAGAAGAAGAGAGAAAAAGGGATAGAAAGTGTCATTGAGGAGGTAATTGCTGAAAATTTCCCCAATATAGGGAAGGAGATAGTCTCTCAAGCTGTGGAGGTGCAGAGATCTCCCAACACAAGGGACCCAAGGAAGAAAACATCAAGACATATAATAATTAAAATGGCAAAGATCAAGGATAAAGACAGACTTTTAAAAGCAGATAGAGAGAGAAAAAAGATCACATACAAAGGAAAACCCATCAGGCTATCATCAGACTTCTCAACAGAAACCCTACAGGCCAGAAGGCAGTGGCATGATACATTTAATGCAATGAAGCAGAAGGGCTTTGAACTAAGAATACTTTACCCAGCAAGGTTATCATTTAAATTTGAAGGAGGGATTAAACAATTTACAGATAAGCAAAAGCTGAGAGAATTTACCTCCCACAAACCACCTCTATGGTGCATTTTGGAGGGACTCCTATAGATGGAAGTATTCCTAAGGCTAAAAGATGTCACCCAAGGGAAGACAAAGAGTACAGAATGTGATTCATAACATACAAAGAATGGAGGAGGAAGAAAAAGGAGGAAAAAAAAAGAACCTTTAGGTTGTGTTTGTAATAGTATACGAAGTAAGTTAAATTAGACTGTTAGATAGTAAGGGATTTGCCCTTGAACCTTTGGTAACCATGAATCTAAAGCCTGCAATAGCAATAAGTACATACCTAAAGAGAATCGCCCTAAATGTAAATGGACTGAATGCACCAATCAAAAGATATAGAGTTACTGAATGGATAAAAAAAGAAGACCCATCTATACGCTGCCTACAAGAGACACCCTTCAAACCCAAAGACATATACAGACTAAAAGTGAAGGGATGGAAAAAGATATTTCGGGCAACTAATAGTGAGAAAAAAGCAGGAGTTACAGTACTTGTATCAGACAAAATAGACTTCAAAACAAAGAAAGTCACAAGAAACAATGAAGGCCATTACATAATGATAAAAGGGTCAGTCCAACAAGAGGATATAACTATTACAAATATCTATGCACACAACACAGGAGCACCTACATATGTGAAACAAATACTAACAGAATTAAAGGGGGAAATAGAATGCAGTGCATTCATATTAGGAGACTTCAAGACACCACTCACTCCAAGGACACATCAACCAGACAGAAAATAAATAAACAGACAGAGGCACTGAACCACGTATTAGAACAGATGGATCTAACAGACATCTACAGAACAGTCCATCCAAAAGCAACAGGATACACATTCTTCTCAAGTGCACATGGAACATTTTCAAGAATTGATCATATATTAGGCCACAAAAAGAGCCTCAGTAAATTCAAAAAGATTGAAATTGTACCAACCAGCTTCTCAGATCACAAAGGTATGAAACTAGAAATAAATTATACAAAGAAAACGAAAAAGCCCACAAACACATGGAGGCTTGATAACATGCTCCTAAATAACCAATGGATCAATGATCAAATAAAAACAGAGATCAAGCAATATATGGAGACAAATGACAACAACAATTCAACACCACAAAATCTGTGGGATGCAGCAAAGGCCGTGTTAAGAGGGAAATATATTGCAATACAGGCCTACCTCAGTAAAGAAGAACAATCCCAAATGAACAGTCTAATCTCACAATTAATGAAACTAGAAAAGGAAGAACAAATGAAGCCCAAAGTCAGTAGTAGGAGGGACATAATAAAGATTAACGCAGAAATAAATAAAATTGAGAAGAGTAAAACAATAGAAAGAATCAATGAAAGCAGGAGCCGGTTCTTCGAGAAAATAAACAAAATAGGTAAGTCCCTAGCCGGACTTAATAAGAAAAAAGAGAGTCTACACACATAAACAGAATCAGAAATGAGAAAGGAAAAATGACTATGGACACCACAGAAACACAAAGAATTATGAGAGAATACTATGAAAAATTATATGCTAACTAACTAGATAACCTAGAAGAAATGGACAACTTTCTAGAAAAATACAACCTTCCAAGGCTGACCCAGGAAGAAACAGCAAATCTGAATAGACCAATTACCAGCAAAGACATTGAATTGGTAATCAAAAAACTACCTAAGAACAAAACTCTTGGACCAGATGGTTTCACTCCTGAATTTTATCAAACATTTAGTGAAGACCTAATACCCGTCCTCCTTAAAGTTTTCTAAAAAGTAGAGGAGGAGGGAATACTTCCAAACTCATTCTACGAGGCCAACATCACTCTAATACCAAAACCAGGCAAAGACACCACAAAAAAAGAAAATTACAGACCAATATCCCAGATGAACATACATGCAAAAATACTCAAAAAAATACTAACAAACCGAATTCAAAAATACATCAAAAAGATCATCCATCATGATCAAGTGGGATTCATCCCACAGATGCAAGGATATTACAACATTTGAAAATCCATCAACATCATCCACTACATCAACAAAATGAAGGACAAAAACCACATGATCATCTCTACAGATACTGAAAAAGCATTCGACAAAATACATTCATTCATTCATGATGGAAACTCTCAACATAATGGGTATTGAGGGCAAGTACCTCAACATAATAAAGGCCACATATGACAAACCCACAGCCAACATTATATTTAACAGTGAGAAGCTGAAAGCTTTTCCTTTAAGACTGGGAACAAGACAAGGATGCCCACTCTCCCCACTTTTATTCAACATAGTTCTGGAGGTCCAAGCCATGGCAATCAGACAACACAGAGAAATAAAAGGCATCCAGATTGGCAACAAAGAACTCAAACTGCCCCTGTTTGCAGATGATATGATATTGTACATAAAAAACCCTAAAGATTCCACTCCAAAACTACTAGATTTAATATTTGAATTCAGCAAAGCTGGGGGATACAAAATCAATACACAGAAATCTGTTGCATTCCTATACACTAACGATGAACTAGCAGCAAGAGAAATCAGGAAAACAATTCCATTCACAATCACATCCAAATGAATCAAACACCTAGGAATAAACCTAACCAAGGAAGTGAAAGACCTATACCTTGAAAACTATAAGACACTCTTAAGAGAAATTAAAGGGGACACTAATAAATGGAAATTCATCCCATGCTCTTGGCTAGGAAGAATTAATATTGTCAAAATGGCCATCCTGCCTAAAGCAATCTACAGATTCAGTGCAATCCCTATCAAAATACCTACAGCATTCTCCAATGAACTAGAGCAAATAGTTCTAAAATTCATATGGAACCACAAAAGACCCCGAATAGCCAAAGCAATCCTGAGAAGGGAGAATAAAGCAGAGGGAATTACACAACCTGACCTCAAGCTCTACTACAAAGCTACAGTAATCAAGACAATTTGGTACTGGCACAGGAACAGACCCATAGACCAATGGAACAGAATAAAAAGCCCAGATACAAACCCAAGCATATATGGTCAATTAATATGCAATAAAGGAGCCATGGATATACAATGGGGAAATGGCAGCCTCTTCAATAGCTGGTGTTGGAAAAACTGGACAGCTACATGTTAGAGAATGAAACTGGATTACTGTCTAACCCCATACACAAAAGTAAACTCAAAATAGATCAAAGACCTGAATGTAAGTCATGAAACCATAAAACTCTTAGAAAAAAACATAGGCAAAAATCTCTTGGACATAAACATGAGCGACTTCTTCATGAACATATCTCCCCGGGCAAGGGAAACAAAAGCAAAAATGAACAAGTGGGACTATATCAAGCTGAAAAGCTTCTGTACAGCAAAGGACACCATCAGTAGAACAAAAAGACATCCTACAGTATGGGAGAATATATTCATAAATGACATATCTGATAAGAGGTTGAAATCCAAAATATATAAAGAACTCAAGTGCCTCAACAAACAAAAAGCAAATAATCCAATTAAAATATGGGCAGAGGATCTGAATAGACACTTCTCCAAAGAAGAAATTCATACAGCCAACAGGCACATGAAAAGATGCTCCACATCACTAATCATCAGAGAAATGCAAATTAAAACCACAATGAGATATCACCTCACACCAGTGAGGATGGCCAACATCCAAAATACAAACAACAACAAATGTTGGCGAGGATGTGGAGAAGGGGGAACCCTCCTACACTGCTGGTGGGAATGTAAATTAGTTCAAGCATTGTGGAAAGCAGTATGGACTTTCCTCAAAAAATACAAAATTGAAATACCATTTGACCCAGGAATCCCACTCCTAGGAATTTACCCTAAGAGTGCCGCAGCCCAGTTTGAAAAAGATATGTACCCCGATGTTTATCGCAGCACTATTTACAATAGCCAAGAAATGGAAGCAACCGAAGTGTCCATCAGTAGATGAATGGATAAAGAAGAAGTGGTACATTTACAGAATGGAATATTATTCAGCCATAAGAAGAAAACAAATCCAGACTTTTGCAACAACATGGATGGAGCTAGAGGGTATTATGCTCAGTGAAATACACCAAGTGGAAAAAGACAATATCAAATGATTTCACTCATATGTGGAGTATAAGAACAAAGAAAAAAACTGAAGGGACAAAACAGCAGCAGACTCACAGAACCCAAGAATGGACTAACAGTTACCAAAGGGAAAGGGACTGGGGAAGAGAGACGGGAAGGCAGAATAAGGCAGAAAAAGGGCTATTACAATTAGCACACATAATGTAGTGGGGGTCGGGGTGTGGTGGGGGGATACGGGGAAGGCAGTATAACACAGAGAAGACAAGTAATGATTCTGTAACATACTATTATGCTGATGGACAGTGACTGCAATGGGGTATGTGGTGGGGACCTGATAATAGGGGGAGTCTAGTAACCATAATGTTGCTCATGAATTGTATATTAATAATAGCAAGAACAAATGCTGGAGAAAGAAGTAAGCAGACATATTCTTGAGCTTTTTCACTATGATCCCCCAGTTTAGGGAGAAGCCAAATGAGTCAGTGGTAAGGCAGCAAAAAACAAAAAAGAAAAAAACAAAATAAATAAATCTTTCTGGACAGAATGTCCTTGTTGTATGAAAGCTGATGATTCATTTATAAATTAATTTTGTTAAGAATTTCATTACCTACAAACATGAAAAATCATATGGCAGTTCATTTGGATCAATCTCATGTAATTCTCCATGGGCCATAATAAAATCCTAATACTGACTCCTAAGACATCAGTAGAATTAAACCTAAATTTATTAAATATTTCATTCCCAGTTGCTAACCTACTGAGTCAGAATTACATACATTGAAATTCTTTCTTACTCAACATTAAAACTGAAACCATGTCCAGTATATCATTTAACAGCTACTTTTTAAGAGTAGGACCAAAAATTCTGGTTTATCCCTTTCCACATATTTTTCTCTCTTCTTTTTTATGAAATCCCCTGAAAATGACAGTAAAGGAAATTTCTTAAAGATATAAATCCAGAAGCACAAAGGGAGCTGGAAAGATAGTACAGCAGACAAGGAATGTTAACAAATTTGTGAAGTAGAAAGTAGAGCAGAGAAACCTGAAATCTAAGTGCCTAATACCAAACCGAAGCAAGCTGATTCAGTCTATAGAGCCCAGGAAAGGCTCAGGAATTGGGGGTACTGAAAAAGGCAGAGATGCAGAGTGGGACTGCCAACAGAGAACTAGCTGAAAATCCCAAGCACAAAAGGAGAATCCAGCCAAGGAAGACGTCCACCTTGGCGGCCGCCAGGAGACCCAGTGAGGCCGAGGAGAAGAGCTCCAAGAAGCCAAGTGAAGCAAAGTAGGACCCTCTCAACCCGGGTGAGGTCAAAAAGGGACCCAGGAAGCCAGGAGAGCAGATGCCAAGGCCCACAAAAGCTGGGCATCAGAGTTCAAAACCCACGGTTACCAAGAGGGAGAACCATGCTGCTTCCTCAGCCAACAAACAGATGGGAAGCAAGATCCCTACGGAGGCTGCTGCCCAGGGGGTTGTGGCGGGGCTGAAAGCCAAGGGCGCTGGTCCTTCTAAAGGCAGTGGGTCTAAGACAGTGCTGGCACTGGTAGCCAGGAAGCCAGAGGCCCCCAAAGGCAGGAGAAAGCCTGGCATGCCCACCAACACCTCCTCGTCCAAAGTGGCCAGTAAGAAGGCGGAAGCTGGGAGCTAGAGGTGGGGTGGAGAGAGACTGAGATTCTGCTTGAGTTTTTATTCCCCAACAAACTACCACTCTATTTATTTCTCTGTAACCTCTTTATAAATAAAGACTTTTTTCCCCTTAAAAAAAAATACCCTTCCTATGAAGCCAGATAACTACTCTTGTCTCATCTTAGGAAAATAGGAGGTTTATTCTCTATAGTAATTGAACCAGAGATGCTCCAGACTTGAGGACACAAGACACAGCAGAGGGCAGGGAAGAGGCACCAAAATGAAAATAAAGGACTAATCAGAGTCAGGGATAATGAACAATGTAACCTCACACCTCTATCCCTTTAACTCTTTCCACGTCCCAGAATACCAGAGCCATGATTACTCCTCCCAATCAACACATTAGAAAAGTTACAAAAACAGAAGTCGTGTCAATGCCCCATCATACCACAGAGATACCTACCTGTCCACAAACTGCTCTATCAACAACTGAGCTTCCAATCCGCTTTCCAGTGCCTTATTCTTAAATATGTCTGAATAGAGAGTAAAGCCTCACCAGATAATTGAGGAAAGCTCCAGAATGAAAGGCAGAGACAAACAAGAACTTGGAGGGAGGGAAAAAAATGCAAACACTGGAAGAAAACTTATTTTTTTAACACTGATTAATGTCCTCCAAGAGATAAGAGTAACAGTAACCCAGCCTTTTCCTCCTTTGCCCTCTATAAGAGAGCTGGATTTGAGATCCCTTTAGGTACCATTCTCACTAAGTTTTGACAGTATTTTTGCTACTTCTGCCTTGTTGCGATTAGACAATCTGCCCAACTCATCTTTATCTTTAGTGGAGTGTAATACACTCAAAACATTTATCAAAAGATACATTTTAAAAGAAAAAAAGTTTGCATTCCTCCATTATAGTGTTAATAATGTTAGTACAATTAGCATTATTTTCAATTAATCTGGCAAAAATTATTACTAATTCCAAGCCATGATAATAATAGCTGGCATGTATTGAATGCTTATTTTGTGCTAAGCACTGACAAACCCTTTACAAGCAGTCTCTTTTAGTCCTCTCAACAACCCTGGTAGGTGAGTACTACTATTATTTTCATCACACAGATGAGAAAACAAAGGTCAACTGATATCTCCAAAATGGCAAAGACAGGATTTGAATCAAGTTATGCCTGGCACTAAAGTTCTGCCTTTAACCCTGATGTTCACTGCTTCTTAAAAAAGAAAAAAAGGAAATCAAAGTTGTATTGTAGAAGAAAAAAAAAGTTGTACTGTGAGGGTTCAGAAGGAGGGGGATTTAATGTCACTTGACACATGTGTTCCTCAAAACTTTATAAGTTGAAGATAAAATAAACTTAGAAATGTTACAAAGGGAGCAGAGCTCTTCTCATACGCAGTGCCTCACAAAGGGCCTTTTTGATAAGGTTTTAATAGGGATACCATGATTCTAGGTTGGGGGTCCTTATTGCTGTTCCAAGAAAAGTTGCCCAGGAAGATCAGGGGCCACCTGGCAAGACTCTAAATCCAAAGGCAGACATGCCACTCAGGAGTAAATTCCCATTAACCAAATATAAGCAGACATATGCATAAGAACCAGAATGTTGGTCAATGTCCAAACATGACTTGAATATTTTTTCTCCAGTAATCAAAATTATGTGGGAAGCTAAGTTATAATCATAAAGTTGTTCAGTGAGAAGGGCAACAAAGCCCCAGGGAGTTAGATTCCCTTAATGGCTAGTTTCACTGAGCTAATCATCCTTTCATTCATTCATTCATTCATCCATCATTCATTCATAACTATTTACTGAGTATCTACTTTATACCTGGCATCTTAATGCTGAGGATGTGATTGTTAGTGAGAGACAAATTTCCCATTCAAATGGAGTCCACATTTTAGTGAAAGAGACTGACAGCCTCAAACAGAGTGTGATTTTAAATACAGATAATTGCAATGAATAAAATTAATCACAGTAAGCAAACAGAGATTTAATAGGGTGGTCAAGGAATATCTAGCAGGACATTTGAGATCTGAAGAGGTAATAGAGACAATGGTGTTTAGTCCTGGGGGACAGCAATCCAGCAGAGAAAACAGCAAGTGTAGAGAGCCTAAAGTGGAGATGAATTCAGTATGTTTGAGGGACAGTATGGCTGGAGCCCAGTTAGTAAGTAGTGGAAAGATAGGAAATGAGGTCAGAAAGTGGTCAAGGGACAGATCCTATAGAGTTTCATAGCCATAAGGATTTATTGTAGGAGTTATTGGAAGCCTTTGAGGAGCTTTTGAAAAGAATGACAGAATCCATGTTCTGGGAGACAGGTCTTGGACTGGAGTGAGAGAGAAACACCTATTTTTGTTTTTTTTTTTTGAGGGTGGACTTAGACCTATATGCTAAGCTAGGTATGTGACATATGACAAGTAACAAAGTTCTGGCTAATCAGAAGTGAAAGTGGTGTGTGCAACTTTCTCAAAGGGAGATTCATATACTCTCATCTTTTCTCCTTCCCAACGGCTGGGATGTTGTTATAAATGGCTAAGTTGAAACCTGGGAATTCACATTAGACCATGAGAAAGGAGCTTCAAATTAAGGCAAGATGGAATAACCTACATCCCTGGTAACTATGAATTGTCCAGACCAGCTAAGAACTGCCTATATTTACATGAGAGATAAATTACTATCTTGTTATGAGTTTTGTGTCTCTGCAGCCGAATCTAATCCTAACTAACAAACTTTGTTCTTAGCTTGCTTGAGACTGTATAATGACTTTAAATTTTGGGCCAGGACATTGACTGGAGTCTTCCAGCAACACTGATGGAACATATTGAGTCCTATTTATAGTTTATAATAGGGACTTCATAACTTGGCAGACTGCTCATTGTGGCACCCAAACGCCACTTGGTAAGCAGCCCTGGTCTATTCACTGAAGTCTGCATCTTTTATTCTGGTGGATCACTTGATCTGATGTTGTGTTTCTTTGACTCTTAAGATACGCAGATGTATTCTTCCTCCAACCCTAAAAAGACTTTTGAATTTTATGGAACCTTGCATTCTTTCTTAATGTAGGATCTACAACTCTTACAAAGATTAAAATCATATCTAGTTTAATTCTGGGAAAGTTCTGGACTCAGTGGAGAGGAGAGGTTGAAGATACAGAAGAGAAAAGGTTAGATGGAGATCAAGCAGAGGGGATGGCTTTTACTAGGAGAAAACATAGATAGGCTTTTTTCACTCATTCTCTGGATTCATCCAGGTTGTTGTGTATATTAGCTGTGTGAGTTTGTGTGTGTATTTTGTTTCTTTTCATTGCTAAGTAGTACTCCATGGTAACCACTCAACCTCTGAAGAACATCTGGGTTGTTCCAATTGGGGCTATTACAAATAAAGGAGCTATAAATTCATGTACAGGTTTTGTGTGAAAATAAGTTTCCATTTCTCTGGGATAAATGCTCCTAATTGCTGGGTCAAATGGTAGTTAAATGTTTAATTTTTTAAAGAAAGTGACAAACTATTTTCCAGTGTCTGTACCATTTTATATTCCCACCAGCAATGTATGAGTGATTAAGTTTCTTTGAATCCTCACCAGATTTTGGTGTTGTTACTTTTTTTTTTAATTTCAGCTGTTCAGGTAGGTGTGCTGTAATATCTTTTCCCTTGTAGTTAAATTTGCATTTCTCTGATAGTTAATGATATTGACTGGTTTTTGAATATTGAATCAACCTTGCATCCTTGAAATAAACCCCACTTAGTCATGGTATATAATTATTTTTATATGTTGCTGAATTTTATTAAGAATTTTTGAGTCTACAGAGAAGACAAGTAGTGATTATATAGCATCTCACTACGCTGATGGACAGTGACTGTAATGGGGTTGGTGGGGGGGACCTGATGAAGGGGTAGTTTAATAATCGTAATATTGCACATGTAATTGTAAATTAATGATAATTAAATATATATAGATATTTAAAAAAAAAGAATTTTTGAGTCTACACAGACACAGAGAACAGACTGGTGGTTACTGAAGGTGGGGGCTAGAGGGGGATGGGTGAACTAGGTGAAAGGGGAAAATTAGTGAGAATGATAATTGATCTGATTGATGGTTACATGAGTGTACATGCATGTCAAAATTCACTGAGCTATTCACTAAGATTTGTGCATTTTATTATATGTACCTCAATATAAATTTTAAAAATAATAATGATTTTTGAGTCTATGCTGAATTTATGTTTGAGTCTATGAGGGAAATTGGTTTGTAATTTTCTTTTTTATACTATTTTATTTTAGTTTTGGTATCAGGGTAACAGTAGCAACATAAAATAAAATTGGAAATGTTTTCACCTATTCTATTTTTCTGGAAGAATTGTGTATAATTAGTATTAATCCTTTAAATGTTTGGTTGAATTCTCCAATAAAACCATCTAGCCCTGGAGATTTCTTTTGGGGGAGTCTTCAAATTACTAAATAAATTTTCTTAATACTTATACGGCTATTCAAAAGGTCTGTTTCATGTTGTGTGAGTTATGATAACTTGTACTTTTCAAGGAATTGGTACACTTCATCTAAATTGTCAAATTTATACATGCACAATTGTTCATAATATACCTTTATTATCCTTTTTGATGTCCCGTAGGGTCTGTAACAATATCCCATTTCATTTTTCAGTTTGGTAATTTGTATCTTCTTTCTTCTTTCTTTTTCAGTCTTGCTAGAAGTTTATTAATTTTACTGATTTTTTTTCCCCAAGAAGCTTGTTTCATTGGTTTTCTCTAGCATTGTTTTTCTGTTTTCAATTTCAGCTTCTTATCACTATCATTTCCTTTTGATTTCAACCTGCTTATGTTATTATATTTGAGATGAGTTTCTCGTAGACAGGATATACTTGGGTCCTGTTTTCTTTAAATCCACTTTGCCAATCAAAATACAATGATGTTTTTAGACTGTTTATATTTAATGTAATTATTGATATTTTAGCATTTAAGTCTGTCATTTTATTTTTTATTTTCTGCCTGTTCTGTTTTATTTTTATTTTCCCTGCCTTTCTGTGAGTTACTTATACATTTTTTTTGAATTCCATATTGATTTATCTATATTTTTGAGTATATCTCCATATAGCTATTTTACTGGTTGCTCTAGGTATTACATTTCATATGTATGTGTGTGTGTGTGTCTATATATACATAGCTATAGTTATATATGTGTTATATGTTATATGAATTATATATAATATATGTATAACTTATCCCAGAATACTGATACTGCCATTTACAGTTCAAGGAAGTATAGCAACCTATCTCCTTCATGCCTCCTTACCTTTTTGAGTGGAATTGCTGGATGACATGCTAACTCCATTTAAGGCTATAATTATCTTAAGTATTTGCTCTACATATATTTAGAATCACATTAGACAATATTATAATTTTTGCATCAATTATCAAACATAATTTAGAAGACAGAAGGGGAGAAATGTATTATATTTACCCATTTTTTTGCTTAACCTGTTGTTCTTCCTTCCCAACATTCCCATATTCTTTCTTTCATAATTTCCTTTTTATTTAGAGAATCCTTTCTTTTAAGAAAAGTCTGCTAGTGACAAAATCTCTTAGTTTTCCTTCATCTGAGAATGTCATGATTTATCCTTCATTCCTAAAGCATATTTTTGCTGGATATAGGATTCTGAGTTGATAGTCTTTACTTTCAACACTTGGAAAACATAGTGTTGCTTCCTTTTGGCCTCCATGATTACTGATATAAAATCCACTGTCATTCAAACTGTTTTTCCCTTATAAGTAAGATGTCATTCCTTGATTTCCTGCTTTCAAGGTTTTTTTCTTTGTTTTCAGTTTTCAGAAGTTGAACTATGTGTCTTGGCATGGATTTCTCTGGGTTAACCCTATTTTGGTTTCATTTGTCTATTTAAAAAAAATAACTGCTTTATTGAGATATAATTTATATATCATAAAATTTACCCTTTTTAAAGTCTACCATAAAGTGGTTTTTAGTATGTTCACGGGATTGTACAACCCACAACCTCCACTATCTAATTTTAGATTGCTTTTATCACCCCACAAAGAAACCCTCTACCTATGGTAGTCTCTATTTCCCCTCCTCCAATCCTTGGAAACCACTAATCTACTCTCTGTCTCTGTAGATTTACTTATTCTGGATATTTATATAAATATAATCACACAATATGTGGTCTTTTGTAACTGGTTTCTTTCACTTAGCAGAATGTTTTCAAGGTTCATTCATATTGTAGCATAGACTGGTACTTTATTCCTTTTTAGTTCCAGTTAATATTCTATTGTATGGATATACTATCTTTTTTAATTCATTCATCAATTGAGGAAATTTGAGTTATTTCCACTTATTGTCTATTATAAATAATGCTGCTATGAACATTTGTGTACAAGTTCTGTGTATACGTTTTCTTTTCCATTAGGAGTGGAATTGCTAAATGACAAAGTAACTCTGTGTTTGTTTGAAGAAATGTCTTAAAATTCATTTCTCTGACTATACAATCATTACCAGGGTAGGCAAAGCAGCTGCAGCACTTTACATCCCCACCAACAATGTATGGGAGTTCCAATTTCTCCATATCCTTACCAATACTTGTTATTATCTGTCTTTATTATAGCTATCCTAATGGGTATGAAATGGTATCTCATTGTTTTGATTTGCATTTCCCTAACAGCTAATGATATTGAGCATTTTTTTATTAGCCATTTGTATATCTTCTTAAGAGAAATGTCTATACAGACCTTTTCCCATTTTTTAGTTAATTTGTCTTTATTATTGAGATATGAGTTATTTATTCTATATTCAAGTCTCTTATCAGATATACAATTTATAAATGCTTTCTTTCATCAGATATGTGATTTGCAAAAATTTTCTCCCATTCTGTGAGTAGTCTTTTTACTTTCTTTCTTGACAGAGTCCTTTGCAGCACAAAAGTTTATAATTTTCATAAAGTCCAATTTATCTAGTTTTTCTTTTGTTGCTTATGTTTTTTTTGAGTCATACCTACAAAGTCTTTTCTTAACTCAAGGTCACAAAGACTTACTTCCATGTTTTCTTCTGAGAATGTTTTAGTTTTTGTTCTTCTGTTTGGTTCTATGACTCATTTTCACTTAATTTTTATAAATGGTATGAAGTAGGGACCCAAATTTATTCTTTTGCATGTAGATACTCAGTTGTCTAAGCACTATTTATTAAAAATTGTCTTTCCCCCATTTATTATTTTGGTACCTCTGTTAAAAACTTGCCTAACTTCTTAAATCTGTAGGTTTATGTCTTTCGTTGAAGTTTAGAAGTTTTTGGTCATTATTTCTTGAGTATTTTTTAGCCCTGCCCACTTTCTTTCTCCTTCCAGGACTCTGGTGACATGAATATTACATTTTTTGTTACAGTCACTCAAAACATTGTTTTGATTTGCATTTCCTTAACAGCTAATGATACTGAGCATTTTTTTCTCCTTAGCCATTTGTGTATCTTCTTAAGAGAAATGTCTATGCAGACCTTTTGCCCATTTCTTAGTTAGCTTCTTTTTCTGTTTTCTTTTTTTTTTTTTTGCCTATTTTCTTCTATTGTTCTATCCACAAGTTCACTGATTCTTTCTTCTGTCCCCTTCATTGTGTTGTTGAACTCATCCACTTAATTTTTTATTTTGAATGTTTTTAGTTGTAAAATTTCCATTTAGTTCTTCTTTATATTTTCTATTTTTCTGCTGAGACTTTTAATTTTTCCCTTTGTTTCATGTGTTTTTGTGATTGCTTATTGAAGCATTTTTATGTCTGCTTTAAAATCTGTCAGATAATTCTAATATATCTGTCATCTTTTTGTCATTCATTAACTACCCCTTTTTATATAGCTTGAGATCTTTTTGGTTCTTGATATGATGAGTGATTTTTAATTTGACACCTAGACATTTTGGGTATCATGTCACGAGACTTTGGGTCTTATTTAAATCTTCCACTTTAACTGGCTTTTTTTGACACAGCACTGAAAGAGAAAGAGGGGGTGTGGAGCAGGCATGACCTCATTACTGCCAGGTTGGGGAGAAGCCCAAGTTCCGCTTGGCCTCCACCAACCCCAAGATGGGAGACTCCTTGTTACTGGCCAGTGGAGATTATAAAGTCCTGGCTCTCTGCTTAACCTTCTCCAACACCAGAAAAGAAGAGGGGTTAAGGAACCTTGTTACAGCTTGTTGAGAGTGGAATCCCAGCCTCTCCACCAGGCCTTTGCTGGCATGGTGGGGGTGGTTGGGGGGGGTCACAGTTTTTCCTGTATGTTTTGGTATAGTAGTTATTGTCTAAATGTTTTCTGTCTGCTATAGTGCCCCCTTTCTGGCCCTTCAGCTAAACAGAGCTGTATTTGTTTACACCATTGGCATTTCTAGGTTGCTAGCTTCTTCAGTTTCAAGTCTGGGATAAATGAGGCAAAAAGAAAACTCAGGGAACTAACCATCATGTTGTTCCTTGGGTCTCCAGTGCCCTAGCTGTACCTCCACCTCCACCTCTTCTCTCCACCTTTCAGAGTCCCCTTATGTTTGTTTCATATCTAATATTCAGGGTTTTTAGCTGTACTTAGGTGAGGAATAGGGGAAAGTGGGTCTACTCCATCTTCCCTAAAGTAGAAGTCTAAGTAGACCCTTTTTATAAATAGAACCACATTTTAATCACTAGGAGATATTAATAGTTAAAAGAACTTTGAAGTTAGTCCTTCCCTAGTTAATAATTACTCCCTAATTTATCCTTTCTGTATATTCTAACTATATATTAGATTTGCTTTAAATGAGAAATACCTATAGATATTTACACATTTCTGAAAAATGGCTATAATTATCCTCTTTCAAATTCTGAATTAAATTCTTCTAAGTAATTACTTTTAAAAATGTTTTATCTTTAATGCCAGTTGAAGATGTTTCAATGAAAGGCAATTCCTCAAACTGTGTAGTGTTAAATAATATAATTAGAATTCTTCTCATATATTTCCAGAAGTATAGATGGAAACATTTCCCAGAAATATTCTATTTTAGAAGCTTGCTTGTATCTAAAAGATTATTTCACTTTCTTACTGAGTTTTCATATACTCACCAATGAAGATATTTATTTAACAATTTTTGGATACACAGACCTACAATTTTTTTTCAGTTACCATTCCTCCTTTTCAAACAGCTGTTCTTTTACATGTATTAATGTCTAGTAATACTATCTTTAATTTCCCTCTATCTGCCAGGCACTCTACGAATAAGCTTTTAACATACTTTATCTTATTTAATCCTACTTAAGACAAGGGAAATGAAGCTAAGAAAGACTGGTAACACCAGCATCTGTATACAGGCCCCCTGACTCCAAAATTCATGATTGCTTTGACAATGCTACATCTGACAGAGTAAGCATCTTTTCCTTCCAAAGCGAAAGCTTATAGGTATGTTTCCTCCCTTGATGCTATTTTGCAATTTATACCATTCTTTGATTCTTCATTTGGTCTATTTTTTCACCTAAGAAAAAAATTCTAATACAGAAATTTAAAATATAAGGTATATATAATAATTTTTGAAGTTAAAATCCAAGTTTATTTAGTGTTTTTAATTTCAGCACATGTCATTTAAAAATTATTCAAAGTTTAACCACATAGGCATTGCTATACTGTATTTGGGTATAAAGAGAAAACCTTATTGGTTAGCTACTATTTCATTGCAAACTGTGCAAAGAGAAAACAAATAACAGGAAAAGTAAAATAAAATAAGCTGTGTTAATAAATCCTTGTTAATGGTAAGAAGATTTACTGTTTAAAACATGTATTTTTAATTTAACCTAGAGGATAAAGACAAAAAGACTACATGTCTACCATCTCTTCATTCAATGCAGAATTATTTTACATCAAAATTTTAACTCACTTTCATTTAAATTTTATAAAAGAATGGATGTTTAATTTGCCTAACCTCAATTTCCTAACATTTGATAATCAGTATGCCTTTCTTTCAGATTTTGGCCAATAAATGCTCTTACATACACTAAATGATACTTCACTTTTTTTCAATACATTTCAATTATTTCCAGACTATTAATCAGGTGAATTCCCTACTAATTGCTTAGTCAGTAGTTCTTTACATCTGTTACTATCTGCTAATACTTTAGATTTAGAAAGTATTCCTGTTATTTTTCTTCAGCAAAGTAGAACACACATACCACACATCCCCTGATTTGTACAAATCAGTGCTCCCTATTCCACAATGGAATGCAGAAATAAGCCCTGCTTATTATTTGGATAAATATTCATATTCTGGATAAATTTTCCTGCACATATACTAGACTACCATTTAGGAAGGTTTACATTAAGTTTTTTCTTAGTAATCTCTTCCTACTTGGGGTGGGGGGGCTCTTTTTGCTGTACACTACTGTATCCAATTGCTATTTAATTAACATTAGAAAATGTTGAAGGCATAGTTATTAGTATTTTAGTTATTTAAAGTATTTTTTGCTATGTTCAATTTCTTAATGATAAAAATGATCCTTTTAACTAAAAATTTAAGTTCAATAAACTAGTTGTTTTATAAGATGAATGTTGCAAATGAAAATTAACAAGTTTATTCACAAATAAGATGTCTCAGTAAAAATAAGAAAAACACTTTCTAGTATTGGCACTATAATTTTTTGTAGAATATGCCTAGAAGGCAATAACCACTTGTTATTTCCAAAATGTAACATATACAGCACTTGCCAGTAGTATGTCAAAATTGCTGGCAGTTTTACACACATTGATCACGTAAGGAAGAATATTAGCATCATCACCTTAGGACATAATGATCATCTAGCTATGCAAATTTAAAATACTTACACATAATAAATTTATATATAAGAAAATAGTGGGGAAAGGGAACTTATGTTTGTTTATTACCACTATTATAATTGAGTATAAAAACGTCTCCCTCTCCCATTTTGAATTATTTTCTGCTCAGAAATTGGAAGGCATTTTATTCTCATTACTGCTGGTTACTTAACGGGGGCTTGTTATTTCTAAGAGCAAGAAACTACAGCTTTGCGTGCATACACAGCTGGAGACGTAAACCTTGGTTTTATAAGTCACTTAATTTTACCTACAGAGCAGTACATATGCTAGATAAAGCATATCTCAAAATCCTATCATGCAGTATTAGCAGGCAGCCGTCCACCCATATGTATCTACTGAAGCCATTTCTGCTTTTTACCAACGTCATCGTAACTCAGATTATTGTGGGATATGCGGCATGTTCGGTGTTAAATAGGCTCCCTGGGCAGGGCTGTCACTTTGGAGGTTGTCCTGCACTACAGAAGTCAGGCTGGGATAGGGTCATCATGCTAGGAGAGTCTTGGACAGCCCCTAGGCAACCACACTTACAGGGCCATTTTGATCGAGGCCTCACGGAGCAAAGCAGCTTCGGCAGCGGCTCCTTTCGCGAGCCAGAGGCTGAGGCCCAGCAGAGGGAAGAGGCCGGACGCTGCAGTGCGGGCTTAGAGGCTGCTGCCGCGCGCCGTCGGGCGCAGATCCACAGGCCTTGCAGGCCCAGACCGCGGTTGTCCCAGCCCCGCCACTGTTGCCAAGGCGACCGCCGGCGAACGTTCCCGCGGCGGGCCCCGCCCCCCGGCCAATCGGACCGGCGCTCGCGGGATTCCAGATTCCCTTTGTTCCAAAGCCATTTCAGGCCGCGGACAGGAGGCAACGCCGCTTCGGCAGAGGGCTCGAGTGCCGGAGGCCTCTGGGATGGTGTGGGACCGGGTAGGTGGCGTGAGGGTGCGAGGCTCCGGGCTGGAGGGCGGGAGCGGAGTTAAGTTGTTCCAAAGCTGCCTTGATGGACCGCAGGAGAGGCTCCGGACCCGCCGCCCTCCCGATGCCGGCTCGGCCCTTTGGAGCCAGGCGGCGGCGGCGCGGTTCGAAACCCAGCAGCTGCCGCCACGGCCATCCTGCGGGACCCGGGCGGCGGGTAGGAGGTGGCTCCTCAGGTGTTGCGGCTCAGGGCCTGGAGCCCGATAGGGGCGGAGAGAAGGGGAGGGTCCGCTCCCCGGGGAGCTTTTGCCCCTGCCCAGTAAACCGCGGCGTATGCGCGCCCTGGGTGCCGCAGTCGCTACCCCGGGACGGCTGCCTCCTGCAGGTTGTGGGCTCTGCCGGGCGCTGGCCCGGATGGCCTTTGTCCCCGCCCGGCCCCCTCCACCCGGGCGCCCGGGACCCACACACCTGCTCACTCGGCCCGCTGATCGCCGCCTCCAGACTGTTCTTTCCCCTTGGGGCCCTTTGGCCTCACGACACATTTACATGATGTTCATGTTTTTGTACGGCTTTTGCGTGGGTTTGTTTTTTGCACTTCTGCCCTTTTGTACTTCTCCCACGCGAACACGCTACTGCGAGCAGCTGCTGAGGAGCAGACCGGCTACCACAATCAACCTGTTTCGGAATGGGTTTATTCCTTTAAAAGATGGCCTGTTACTTGTTTACTGATCTTAAGAATCAACTGGATTTTACAAGGATTACTTAGAATTTAAGTCCATTATCTTAATAATCAGTAATCAGTTTGGGTCCATCGGCAGACATAAATGTAGGAATTTACAGTTGGAGGCTATCCTTAAACTGATTTTGACAGTTGTATTAAGAAGCTTAATAACAATCCTGCTTTGGGATTGTGATGACTTCAATGATGAGTGCATAAATGGTACTTTTCTTTTTTTCCCTTAAGAAAAGATGTTTTTAAAACACGTATCGTATGATAGATACTTGGAAATGAAAGGTTGTAAAATGGCTGTCCAGAAGTAGCTAACAAGAGTTCCTTCTGGATTTAAATTTACCTGTTATGTCAAAGCTTTTGTATTAGAATGGTAAATAAGTTATACCTAGTGAAGCAGGGGAGGATTCATTTTGGGGGGGGAACGAATCTGTTTTCTATTTTACGCTGATCTTCACCTATTCTTCTTAGAAAACTGCTCCTTAAGTTGAAAACTTGCAGCAGCAAAAGGGAAATGTTAGCTTGAAGGCGTAGATTAATTTTTTACTCCCCAGCATATGCAGTACATAAATGCATAACAATTTAGCAGTACAGTTTTTACTTCACCCAATTTAATATGAGCCTAATGAGTTCTGGGTGCCCCATTTTTCTTTTCCTAAAAGGGGCACCTACCCAGGATCATCCTTGCTGTGGTTACATCTTAGTCCTATGTATTCAGGAAATTGTTAAATTCCTCCCACTGATATATCTATAAAAATTTTTTTAAATAATTGGGCTTATCACCATTATAAATTGTGGGCAGGATAAGATTTTTGTAAAAATATGTGATTCTGGTTGTAAATATTTCCATTATCAACACATGCTATTGTATTTATTGTTTTATGTCTAATTTTTCTTCTTTATATAATGTTAAAGCCATCACATTAAGTCCGTTTTTATAAATAGTATGGAACTTCATTGAAATATAAATGTACTATGGTTAGAATTGCTTGCATTTTCCTGTGTTGGATTCTGCAAATACTGTTTTTAAGAAAAGAAATTTGGTTATAGAGGAAGCCAAACCAAGTGACATATGTAATAAAATAAATTATCAAGTGTAAACTGGAGAAAAGAGCACAGCATTAGTGGGAGTTATTTTTACTCCCCATGGTATAAATTATGAACAATTCTTTTTAGGATTGATACTTGAATACATATTGGTGCCAAAAAGATCTTGTTCCCCCCCAAAAACCAGTTTGGTTTACAAATTGGGTGAGAAAGCTGAGAGAATCAAAGTGATTGATTAACCGATAGTTTTCAAAAACAGTAGAGAATAATGCCACCTTCAAAATGGGAGGATCAGAAATAGTAGAATTCCCCAAATGTTGGGGATCTTTCTTGGTCCCATTCAGCTAGTAGATAGATAATCTGGTGAGTGTTGGCAGAGGAGGGGTCTGCTAGATTGCAGAAGCCAGTGAACCTTAGGGTGGAAAACAGATATTTGCAAAGGTGGCAACTGTTAGTGTAAGATAGTTTCTGGAAGCCACATTTGGTCCTCCAAGACCTCCTTACTAGCTTTCTTTGAAATACTGCCAGTAAGTATAATAAGAATGTTAAGAGTTCCCAAAACAGCAGCAGACTCACAGACTCCAAGAAGGGACTATCGGTAACCAAAGGGAGGAGTTGGGAAGGGTGGGTGGGGAGGGAGAGAAGGGGATTAAGGGGCAGTATAATTAACACATACAATATAGGTAGGTCACAGGGAAGGCAGTACAGCATGGAGAAGACAAGTAATGACTCTATATAGCATCTTACTATGCTGATGGACAGTCAATGCAGTGTGGTGTGTGGGCGGAGACTTGATAATATGGGTGAATGTTGAAGCCACAGTATTGCTCATGTGAAACCTTCATAAGATTGTATATCCATGATAACTTAATTAAAAAAAAAAGAATGTTAGAGTTCCATAGTCTCAGTGGTTAAATGTGATAATGGAACAGGAAATAGGAGTGCAGATTTGTCTTGGAATTTTCTGGAGTAGATGGAACCCATACAGGAATGGTGGCTACATCTTATTCTGAGATGGCACCAAATGGCAGAGCAAATACATGAATTCACAACTGTAATAGTGCTGAAAGCTGATAACTGAAAGAAAGAATATAAGACTTGAATTGACATATGTCTTTTTAATGGTTAAACTTGAAAAAAACAAAGCAGATCTTTTCAGTGTAGTAGTTAGGAACAGAACCTCTAGAGACAGACTTGGATTCAAATCTTGGCAACTTCTGTAATTATGTGTGTGACCTTGGTCAAGTTACTTATTATCTCGGTCTCAATTTTCTTAAAATGTTACAAGGATTAAATGAGTTAATACAATAAGGTCTTAGAACTGGGCCTGGCATGTATTAAACAATCCATAAATAATAACTGTTATTATTATATCATTGTCATGATTATTGGTATTACAGAAAACCATGAAGTGATAATCACTAATACCAGGACTATGAGATAACTACTGTATACTGTTTGATGCATTTCCTTCCAATATTTTTTCTCAGTTTATTTGATCCTTATACAGTTGAGACTTTACTATAGGAATCATTTTGCATTCTGTGTTTTTCACCTAGCACCGTAAACATTTTCTCATGCTATTGTTTTGTCAGCATCTTTTTAAGTAACCACATACTGTTTGTGTGAATTTCTAATAATCAAACTCTTCTTCTGGACAGTTACCAAGTTTCTAATTTTTTTTTGCAGTTTTAAGAAACACTACATTGAACATCCTTATATATAAAACAATTTCTAGCTAAGTATTTCATTAAGGTAGATTATCCAAAGTAAAAATATGGGTCAGAGTATATGAACATCTAAAGCTCATGGTCTGTATGGCCAAATTGCTTTTACTTAAAGGAATTTGATAATGGACTTATAGAAAAATAAGTTAAGGAACACAGCATTTATTGCCTTTATTGCTTGAGATAGGAAGGAGGAGGGAGTGAATTAACATTTTTTCCTTGTAGAACACTAGGCGTAAGCACTTAGAGTACATTGTTACTTGTGCCATGGGAGTTACTTCCATTTTACTGATGGAAGAACTGAAGTAGAGATAGGTAAGTACTTTGCCCAAGAACTCAGGGTGTTCGGGGCTGGATCTGAATTTAGATCTTCCTCATTACAGAGTTTATGTTGTTTATTTGTAAAATTTTATGTAATATACATATTTAGAATCTCATGAAAACATATACATTGAATGAATGCAGAATCTTTTAATGAATCTTATAACTCACTATAACATAGTGAATCTACTAACTGTGTATCTTAGACCACATTATCAAGATAGTGAAGCTAGTTCCTATTAGCACAGGAAGTAATGAGTGGGTAAATTACAAAGTTAAAACAAACAGGGTGTAGCTATCCTCACACATTTTAGAAAAGGAAAAATGTCCTTACCTGGATGCGATGTAATTGACAATGAATATTTAACGCTGGTTTCTAAAATGAATGCAAGCATTTGTGGGTGAAGCACTCTTAGTGATGACCTCAACACAAATAGGGAAGAAAAAAACAAATCCATCAAATGAGGGGGTTAAGAGAAGTGACAAAAGACCATTAAATAACTAAATTGAACAATACACTTAGTAAAAACCCCCAGCAAAATAAAGTCTTAATAGAGAAATAAGCAAAAAAATAACAGATATGTTCCAGATAGGGAGAATGAGACTACCCACAGGTACAGATTAACTTTATACTGAAAATTAAAGCAAAAAACATTTATTTGTATTTTAAGTTAAATTTGAAGCACTCTGAAGCCATAAGTAAAATAATTATCAGTGGAGCCCCCTTAATCCTATGGCAGAAGTTACTGCCAGAGATGAAATGTTGAACCCAGAAAGGCCAATACTGCATTGCTTTTGTCTTTACTAAAGAAGAAATTAAGGAAGCAAACTATTTCATTTCAGCAAATCATGAATGTACTAAATGGCTGCAAATGAATGATTAGAAAAAGGTGATATCCACCAAAATTGTAGAGAAACAAGTATAAACCATTGATCATTATGCTGCCATTAGAAATAATATTTTTGAAAAATACTTCATGGATTAAAAATGTGATATTTTATTTTGGTTGGAGCATAAGAAAACAGAAAGATGGCAAATTATGAAGGAGTTTGTATGCCATTTATGAATTCACCAAACATTTACTGGTTTTGGGATTGTCCTTTGTCTTCAAGAGATTTTCTTACTAGTGGAGAGAGAGATGTATAAGCAAAAAAGTGCTATGAAGTGTAATTACAGCTTTTATGATAAAAATCTGTGGAGGTGCCCAGGAGGGTTATAATAGATTCCATGCGGAGAGTGGGAGAAATGGCTCAGGCATTTCGGAGGACTCTGAGAAGCACTTCAGAGAGTATGTCAGCAAAGATAAAGACCTACTGTGTTCTTGAAACTCCAAGTAATTTAGAGGCCCTGAAAGGTATAGACAAGGAATCCACAAACTTTTCTGTAAATGACCAGACAGTAAGTACTTTCTGCTTTGTGGGCCATGCCAACTTAACCATTGTAATGCAAAAGCAGTCATAGACAATATGGAAACTAATGGGTATGACCAGATTTGACTGGTGGGCCTTAATTATTGTCTAGGATATAATTGGGGGTTGTGAGGTAGATTTTAACCTACTTAGCCTGTGTTGCCCTAGTATGGGCCATTGAAGATTTTAAGCAAATTTACAGTGCTGATTTGTGTGAATCATTAAGAGCAGAATAAAATAGAAAAAATAGATCTTCTTAATAAACACAATAAACCAGTAAGAAAAGACAACAAAACTTTATGCGGAAAAATTCACCAAAGAGGAAATACAGCTAGCCAACATGAAATAATGCTCTCTCCTACCGATAGGGTAATACAAGTAGAACAATGAAAATTTTTTTTAGCCATCATATTGATGAAAATGACATTTTTCTAGTATATACTGACAAGGGAAACTGATACATTGACTAAATCAGTACAGTCACTTTAATTTTAAAATAAAAACATTTTTGACTTTATTTACCAATAATTTCCATTTGTTTGAGAAACGGGTGTGTCAGGAGTCATGTGTGTTCAGGGATTTCTTTGTCAGTAGCCACAGAAACTCCAGACCTCGAGGTTACCTTTCATATCCTGCTCTCTAGTTCATGTATTTGTCTTCTTTTTTATTTAAACCTCTTCCCAACTCATACTATTCCATTGTGCCCATTGGGATTTACGGTCCACCATTTGCAAAGTCCAGTCTCAACCTATTCTTAAACATTCCCTTCACTTTCTTGCTCTTGCTTTCTTATACTGTACAGTTGTGGCTGTTTTTTTCCCCCCATAGCTCTCGTCACTATTCCTAGAGGTGGGAAAGGTGTCTGCCATTCATCTCCTTGCTGTTTTCAGATCATCTCCCTCCCATCTCCCAAAAAATCCTCAATTTGGGGTTAAGGCATCAGATTATGTGACCCACTACCCCTCATGATTGCTATCCACTACTAATCTGCAGGTTATTCCTCTTCGTTTCTCAGTTATTTTAGCTCCAAGCTCATTGCCCCTTTCTCCAGTAACACTTCAGTCTTTCTACTGAAATTGAAAAGAATATACATAACTGATCTTTCCATTATGCTGGCCTCATTTCCTAGACTTTTCCTCCAGTGCTCTTCCAATCTAGCCTCATCATTCACTACCATAAAAAAGAGGGCTTGTCAATAACTGCAGTCCCTCTGTAGTTACCATTAATATGTTCTATTCTGTGATCTTCTTCCTGTTTTTGTAGTTCACTTTCTAGTTAGTTTCTCAGCCTCAGCCATCTTTGACCCCAGTGGACTCTCCAATCCATTGTCCTGTTATTGTTTCCCTGCCACTTACCTTCTTGGTGTTTTCACTCCCTTTCTTACTCAGCTTAAATTCCATGGTTAATCATTTTAATCACTCCCTTGAATCCACTCCCTTGCTCTTTGCTTGTTTGGTAGAACCAGAGCCCGTATGAAATCGAACTCTGCTTTCTTTGCACCTGTCCCTATGTAAATAACCGTGTGTCTAGAAAACACACACCACCTATCTCAAGAGGTTCCTTAATACTGCCTGTTGATTGTATTGATTTTCCCTAGTCTCTTCCCTCTACCACTCTCCTAAATGGCTATTTTATGTTTTCTTTTCCTCAAACCTCCAATATCTCTTTTCCTATCCCAACTTTCAGCTTGTGACCTTGCTTCATACTTTGCTAAGAAAATTGAAGCGATCAGAAATTCCACCCTCCTGCCACCCTATGTACCTACAATCATCTGCATCAATACATGCTATCCTGCTTATTACCTTAGATTAACTGTTTGTATTCTTGTCTTTCTGTACTATCCCATCCTCTCATCTACTCAAGGACATTGCTTCAGCATCTTTCCTTCCATATCAATTTTTTTTTTCCTTTTTGGAATACTTCTATCAGGAAACAGACATGCTATTACTCTCCCATCCTTTAAAAAAAAGTTGATCTACTCTTCACCACCTGTTTCCCCATTTTTTTGGTGTCCTTTTATGGCATTCTTCCTTGAAAGAGTTGTCTGTACTTGATACTGCCAAGTTTTCTCCTCCCATACTCTGTTAAACCCACTTCAGTCAGGCCTTTGTACTATTCCCACTGAAAGAGCTCCTCAGGTTCTCCATGTGGCCAAATGCCATATGCCATTGATTCTGTTCATTTTACTTGCCCTATCAGCAACACTGGACACAGCCATTTACTTCCCTATCCTTGAAACACTTTCTTCGCTTTCCAGGATACCACATGCCCCTGGTTATCTACTACCTCAGTGCTGACTCCTAATTATCCTTTGCCTTTTTTCTCACAGACCTCTGAATATTGGAGAGCCCTGGAGTTCCGTCCTGTTTTTTTGTTTTTCCTATTGATACTCCATGGGTAATCTCATTCAGTCTCATGGCTTTAAATACCATCTAAATGCCAGCAATGCCCAAGTTTAGATCTTTAGCCTCTCTTCCTGATTCTGGTCTTATATGTTCAACTGCCTAATCAGCATCTCTGCCTGCATGTTTTTAACACATCAAACTTAGCATGTCCAAAACTAAACTCCTACATTTCTCCAATGCCTGCTCTACCCACAGACTTCCCCATTTGTCTGCCAGTGGCAACGCCATCCTCCCAGTAGCTCAGAGCAAAATCATGGAGTTATTCTTGACTTTGCCTTTTCTTCAACTCTCCAAATCCATTCTTTCAGGACAATCTGTTTTTTCTGTATTATCAAAATACAGCCAGAATCTTACCACACCTCACCCTCTCTACTATCAATATCCTGGTCCAAGCCACTACCATTATATTTCCTTGGATTACTTAAATAGGTTACTACCCAGTTTCCCCTTTCTACCCTTGCCCCTCCCAACAATCCTTTTTCAGTATAGTAGCCACAGCCAGCCTTTTTACAAAATTAAGACAGTTGCTGACACTGCTCTTTTCAGAGCCTTGCAAAGGTTCCCCTTTCATTCAAGAAAAGCTCATCCTTACAATGACTACATAATCTTTCTCCTTACCTCCCTGGCCTCATTTCCTACTACCACTTCTTTTTCACTGGCCTCCTTGCTGAACCATAGAAGTATCACTCATGTTCCTCGTTGAGGGCCTTTGCTTTAGCTAGTTCTGCTATCTGGATTGTACTTCTCCTAAATATCTGTTTGGGTCACTGGTCTTACTTCCCAGGTCTTTGCTCAGATCTCACCTTCTCTAAACATCCTATTTCATACTGAATCCCCCTTATCCTGATTTTTTTTTTTTTGCATGGCACATACCACCTTCTAACACACTATCAGGGATCATCGAGCTAGAGCTCCAATGCCCTATGGCCTATTTTTGTACAGCCTAAGAGCTGAGAATGATTTTTACATTTTTAAAGAGCTGTAAAACAAAAACAGTATACAACAGACATGTGGTCTGCAAAGCCTAGAAAATTTATTATCTTGCCTACTGCAGGAAAAGTTTGCACTATATTCTGTTTATTTACCCTCCCACAAGAATGTAAATTCCAGGAGGGCAGAGGTCTTTGTTTTATTTATTGCTGGATCTGCAGCAACTAAAACAGTGCCTAGAATATAGTAGTCACTCAGTAAATATTTTTTAAATGAATCAATTGCTTGTAATGGTGCTAAATTGTAAACAGGTTAAATGTTCATCAGTAGACTATACTGCATTTAATAATGAAATAGAGCTACATGTAATAAGTAGGAAAGCTAAGGCATATTTTTAATGAATTTTTATAAAACAAATACTTTTATTTCTACAGAACAGAAAACATTTTTATTTCTACAGAAATTTAAGTGCACAAAAAAATAGCTCTATAAGGATATATGCATCAAATGAATATTACAGTACCTCTGGAGAGGAGACCAGGATTAGGAGAGATACTTAGAGGGAGCTTGAATTTCATCTGTATTGTTTTCTTTATATACAATGAGAAGCAGTCACATACTAATTTTTTGCCTAAAGATTTTTTTTAATGAAGAGAAAGGGAAAAAAGGTACTCACTAAAGCAGTGAGAGGAAATAGAGAATAATGAGATGGAGAGAGAGGAAAGAGAACATTGCTTTTCTTAAATGTCATATTTCGCCAGCAATCTGAATGAGAAAAACTGACCAGTATATTAGAAGAAATTGCATGTAAAAGTAAAGACTCATAGGTGGGAACCAGTGTAACATCATCAGAGAACTGCAAGAAAACCAGTGTGGAACATAGTGGAAAAAAGGGCCCAAACTGCTAGAAGATTAGTTCAGAGAGAGAGGCAGAGTACAACTTTGTAAACTATGGTCAGGATATGAGGCTTTATTTTAAGTGGAATGACAAACTATTGGAAGGTTTTGATGGAGGGAGGACATGATTTAATTGCAGCTTTAACATGATCAGTTTTGCTGCTTTGTCGCAGAGAATAAGCTGTAAATGAACAAAAGAGAAGGCAGGGAAACCTATTTTAGTAGACCATACTGAACAGGTATCTGAACTAGGGTAGACAGTGGAGGGGTCAGATTCAGAGCATATTTTGAAGGTATATTTTGAGAGTATATTTTTATAGCACTGACTGACGTTTTGGATGTGGGATATGATGAAATCAAGGATGATCCCTTAGTATTATGGCCTGAACAACTGGATGAACACTAGTAGCATTTAGTAATAATAGGCAACTGGAAAAGGAGCGGATTTTATGGGATAGGTAAGAGGACGAAGAGTTCTGTTTTAGCCTGCAAAGTTTGAGATGCCCATTTCACAAACCAGTGGAGGTGTCTTATAAAACATAGATACTTGAGTCTGGAATTCAGAGTGCTATTTAATGGCACAGACTGGATGAGGTTATATAGATAGAGAAAAGAAAAGAGCCTAGGATATTTAGGGATGGGGCAGCCAGCAAGAGACTGACAAAGAGCAGCCAGTGAAATCAAAGAAGAACCAGGGAGATGTGATGCCAACAGGCCAGGAGTTGAAAAAGTAGTTGTCTGTGTTCAGCACTGTGCAGAAATTAAAATGAGGCCAAGAAGAAATCATTGGGTTTGGCAACAAGGAGATCTCATTCTCAGTGGAGTGGAGTAAAGAAGGGGAGATGGTGACTGTATACAACTTTCAGGGTGTTTCTGTGAATGGAAATGTGTGGAGAAATTCAGTAGTGGCGGGTGAGAGAGTCAAAGCTGGTTTTTAAAGATACCATTGTAAAATAAATTTAAACTTAGAAAAAAGTTGTGAGAATGATTCAGAGAATTCCCATACGTACTTTACCCAGATTTATCGTTTTTTTGCATTTTGTCGTATTCTTTCCCCCAATCCCTAAGCACACATGTGCGCACACACATACACACAATTATTTTTTGACCATTTTGAGAGTAGGTTGCATACATTTTGCCCCTTTAGCCCAGAATACTTTAATGTGTGTGTCTTAAGAGCAGGAATATTTTCTTTTGAAACCCCAAAGATTTATCAAATTCAGGAAATGTAGCTTTTTACAGTCTGTATTACAGTTGTGTCACTTGTCCCAGTAACATCCTTTATAAAGTTTGCATCCTCTAGTGCAGGCTCCAGTCCAGGGTTTTATGTTACGTTTAGTTGTTGTCTTTTTAGACAGAGAGAGGTTTTGTTTTGTTTTTTTAATGGAAAGTTGCCATTTTATCCTCATAACAACCTCATGAGATAGAGGTACTATTATATCATTGTATTTTTGTGACTATTAAGTGGCAGAGCAAGAATACAAAGTCAAGCAGAACTCCAGGGTTTATAACCTTAGTCTCTATAGTAGAGTGTCTCCCATGTAGTGCATGGAGAAATAAGAAAATGTTTGTTTGAAGTGGACAAAAGGTAGAAATATGTAAATCAGAGGCAATGATTCTTGAAAGGATCACTTTAAATTTTCTAGATCTGGATTATAACTCTTTGTAATGATAGCACCCTGATAAGCATTCAGACAGAAGGAAGATCAAGAAAAATGAAGACATCTAAAAATTTTACATGCAAAATTTACCAGACTTTGGCATAAATGATATGTTCTCAGGGTTGTTGATGCTGATTGTTTAAAAAGGTAAGATAAAATACTTGGATCAATTATTTTGTGGTAGCGGTTAGTTGGCAATATATGGACATGGTTGGTTCTAAAGAGTCCTGATCTATGTTTCAAAAAGAGTTTGTTTCAGCTCATAAAATGCTGCTTGCCAATTTTTATTAGAAAATACTATGAAACTTAATTTAGGAAAAGAGCATTAAATAAATAGTGAATCATTGAAACCACAGGTGCTCCAGAACAGGAATTACAATGGTCCATTGGATTTTTAGTTAGATAATGTTTTATACAATTTTCTGTTACTCAGTTTTAAGGGGATAATGGGTAAAGACTTCAGTTGCATAGAAACCTGAGTCATGATGAAAGTTTTTCTATAACATTTTCAACTAAAGGTTGTTTTTACTATTGAATATGACTTCTGTAAGTTACTTAAGCCTGGCCGAGGAGCCCAAGTATTTGCTGAAAGAATCAAGTGACATGTAGCTCTCAATTAATTTAGTAATGCCAGAACTACACTTGAGCAATTGAGTTTATCCAAGGTTCCCTGAAAGTTTGGAGAATGTCAGTTAGCAGGTACAAAGAACAGAAGTAAGGCTGGCTTTTGTATGTGGAATATGACCAGGTTCATTAACAGTCAACTAAATGTCTTACTTCCAGAATATGAAAGGACCGTGATCTTTAGTTGCTTTATAAATGAGGAAAAGAGAGTAAGTGATTTGTACAAGATGGCCCAGCCAGCTATTCTTCATGCAGAGAATTGACACAAGAGCCCGAGATCTCTGATACTCATTTTTTTCCTGATGTTATTTTAGCTCTTCACTGTACAGAAGACTGAAAGACCTGTGGTCGGAAACAGTTTGTCCTAAAGCCTCATGAAGTTACACTGGGCTTGATAGCTCAAAAAGAGACGTGGCTCTGAGTTCAAGTGTCTGTGTCACCTCCCAAATATCATCCTTCTTCTGGCCTTACACATCATACCCTGTCCTCCATAAGTCAGGGATAAAAAGAGTGGAAAAACTGTAAAAGTAGTTTTTTCTGGAATCTTGTTTTAGCATAGATAGTAAGCTTATAATCAAGAGAGTGGTATAGTAATTTAAGATTTAATGTAGAAATTTGACTGGGATTGCTTAAGAGCCAGTAGAGAAATAAAAGTTCAAAGCATAAAAAGCAAAAGGCTCTGAGAAAATCCCAGCTTTGTTTTGACCTTACATCCTATGGGCCAGAGACTTTTGTTCTGGAATTGGTTACTGATCAGGTGCACAGCAGGTAATTTTTTATTTGTGAAACAGTCTACACATTCACACTCCATTGAGATGCTGGTAGAGGTTAAATTGCTCAACAGCCAGGACAAAATTGTGATTTCAGGTTTTAGATCATTTTCTGGTCCTGGGAAATACAAACTCCTGTACAAACAAATATATATATAAACAAATGTATAAACAAATGCTTTTTGAGTCAAGCTCATCAAATACCTAGCCACGTATAATTGTTGAATTTAGTAATACAAGGAATCTTAGGAATTTCCTAGTTCATTCTTTTCATTCCAGACTTTTCTTATATAGTATTTGTAGTTTCCAGCGATAAAATCCTGCTTACACAAGTGCCTAATAAATATTTGCTTATTGATTTAATTTCTGGAGTTCCTTCCTTCTATAATATGCATGCTACTCCTATAAGAATATATAACAAGGAGTTGACTGGAAACCATATATTATAATCCAAATAAATAATACAGATTAGTTGCTATATGAAATTTTTTCATTGAAAGAACATTTCATGTGTCTTAAAGATTGGCTTTCTGTGTCCCCAACCCTACTCCAGGAAGATGATATAGGGAAAGTTTATTTTATAATCACTGAATATATTTTCCTGAGTTTAGTGTAATGGAAATAGCATGTGCTTTTTACACAGTAGACTACTATATGTACCAATTATAAGTGTATATGGCCATGGATGGTATCTACCTCACACCAAATGGGCAAACAGAACTATAACATTAGTTTCAAGTTAAGATAATTTATAAGCATGCATTTTCCTTCCTTCCCTTCTTAGTTATTACATTAGCTTACATAGGCAGAATAATATACTAAGAATCCATTGGCCATTCTAACATAATTTTTTATCATAAACAGTTTTCATTTAGTATTTTCTTGAGGTCTTAAATTACTTAAGTGATTTATGAATTTTTTTCTTAAAGAGTAAAATAGTATATGACATAAATGACTGATTAGCAAAATGAAAAATACTAGAACTCATTTTTCTGTTTAGTATATGCTGTCTGACTGAATTATTGGTGCTTTGTGCTCATTTCTACAGTTGAAATTTTCTTATACATTAGTTAATTTTTGTATGATTGAGAAAATCTGTACAACTTATTACTACAGAAGTCTCAAAAACTGTTGTAGAAGAATTATAAACCCTCTTTTCTAAACTAAAATTCATTTAAATTTGTTTTTGGCTTTTACATTTTTGAGGAATTTTTTTTCTTCTAGTTCAACATGTGATTTAATTGAACTATTTTTTTTCTAAAATAATATTTCGGGAATTATGCATCAATGGTTTGAAAAATTAGGAAGTTGAGAGATGCTTGAAATGTTTTTGGTATTAAAGAAAATTTTGGTATTGCTTTAAGTTTTGTAGTAGTCTTACTTTTTCTGTATATCTTAGTATTTCATTTAACATTTTAATGTCTTCATTTGTTATAACGTTATTAAAAATGATTTCTGTGCATATAAGGTATTAAAACCATAATCCAAAAAAATTAGTCACAATTGTAGAATCTATCATAATTCCCATTATCTAAGTAAAAGTAAAACTTCTCTAATTTTCAGGACAGCCTTTCTCTGAGTAGGTTTCTGGTATTATGAAACAATTTTTCTGGTATAGTTCTGCTTTGTAAATATTGAGTCAGTTTTTTTTCCCATTACCATAAAGATTTTTTTTTCAATGTTCATATCGTATCTGCTCGTTTTAATGGCATAATCTTGGGAAAAGTTACTGTAAGTACATTTTCGATAATTAAAATTTAAGTACCATAACCTTTACATTTTCCAAAAAATACTTTCTACATCATATTTCACACCTTCTTGCTTTCTCTATTTTAAATTTTATTCATTTATTTATTTATTTATTTATATAATTTATTTTGGTATCATTAATCTACAATTACATGTGCAATATTATGGTTATTAAACTACCCCTTCATCAGGTCCCCCCCACCAACCCCATTACAGTCACTGTCCATCAGCGTAGTGAGATGCTATAGAATCACTACTTGTCTTCTCTGAGTTGTACAGCCCTCCCCGTGCCCCCCCAACATTACATCTGCTAATCGTAATGCCCCTTTTTCCCTCTTATCCCTCCCTTCCCACCCATTTCCCCAGTCCCTTTCCCTTTGGTAACTATTAGTCCGTTCTTGGGTTCTGTGAGTCTGCTGCTGTTTTGTTCCTTCAGTTTTTTTCTTTGTTCTTATACTCCACATATGAGTGAAATCATTTGATACTTGTCTTTTTCGGCTTGGCTTATTTCACTGAGCATAATACCCTCTAGCTCCATCCATGTTGTTGCAAATGGTAGGATTTGTTTTCTTCTTATGGCTGAATAATATTCCATTGTGTATATGTACCATTTCTTCTTTATTCATTCATCTACTGATGGACACTTAGGCTGCTTCCATTTCTTGGCTATTGTAAACAGTGCTGCAACAAACATAGGGGTGCATCTGTCTTTTTCAAATTGGGCTGCTGCATTCTTAGGGTAAATTCCTAGGAGTGGAATTCCTGGGTCAAATGGTATTTCTATTTTGAGTTTTTTGAGGAACCTCCATACTGCTTTCCACAATAGTTGAACTAATTTGCATTCCCACCAGCAGTGTAGGAGGGTTCCCTTTTCTCCACATCCTCGCCAACATTTGTTGTTGTTTGTGTTTTGGATGTTGGCCATCCTCACTGGTGTGAGGTGATATCTCATTGTGGTTTTAATCTGCATTTCTCTGATGATTAGCGATGTGGAGCATCTTTTCATGTGCCTGTTGGCCATCTGAATTTCTTCTTTAGAGAAGTGTCTATTCATATCCTCTGCCCATTTCTTAATTGGATTATTTGCTTTTTGTTTGTTAAGGTGCGTGAGTTCTTTATATATTTTGGATGTCAACCCTTTATCAGATACATCGTTTATGAATATATTCTCCCATACTGTAGGATGTCTTTTTGTTGCTTTCTCAATAAGTAAAAATATATATATATAATTTAAGTTTTTTGATGATTCTGTCATTATTGCGAATAGTAAGTATTATATTATAATATAGTAATATTCTCTGGAGTTTTTTGCCCTGCCCTATTTATAACTGCAAACGATTATACTGCTGGAGGTTTTTATTATTTATTTTCATTATAAAGGTAACATAACCACAATATTGAAGTTTTTTTAAGAGTAAAGGAAGGAACGCCCATAATCTTAACACCCTAATACACCGCTAGCTTTTCAACATTGTCTTTCAGTCTTTTTCATTTAATAATTCTGTTTAGCTTACAAATATTTTTCTACTTATTTTTAATTGTTTTCTATATGCACCTTTTTATAATTTGTTTCCCTTTCTAATCTTAAACATGTCCATGTCATTACAGAAATTTTTTTTTGTGGCTGCAAAATAACCAGCAGTTGAATGTTGTGTGATTTTCCCATATGCTTATTGTTGTATTAAAAATAATATGAGATAGATTTTTGAGAATAATGCTTTCTTTTCTATATTTAGGATTCTTACGATACAGTCTCAGAAGTGTAATCATGAGGACAGAGAGCACAGAAATGAATATGGCTCTTGATACCAATTGTTGAGTTAATTCCAATATTACTTTACACTACCATCAGTAATTTGTTAGAGTTGATTCATTATATTTCAGCAGCAAAAGTTATTTTTGCAAAATTTTCTTTGCTAGTCTAAAAGTTATTGCTTCATTGTTACATTTATTGAAGACTAGTAGGATTCAGCATTTTCCCATATTTGTTTACTGTTATATTACCTCTTGTGAATATTCTTTTGTGTGGTATCTATTGATTCTCAATTAGTTTTCCAGATAAGTGAAGTTCGTAAGGTATTACTATCTTGTTGAATTGTTTAACTTTGTATTGCTATAATATGCCAGGAGCTCCCTTTCGTATTTGTTCTGATAAAGCATATGTTTATCCACTGTATTTGTAAGTAGTAGCACCTCCTGGAAATGCATGAGACATTGTAGGTCCTTCGAAATGTGGACTATCTGTGTCTTGGGGAGCAAGTATTAGCCGAAAGCTGGCATCGTGGTTAGGGTAAGCTGCCACTATTCCTACATCTCCTATTGGTATAAAGTGTTGATAAAGTGAATATTGGAGGGGTAAGTTTTCCCTTGATGGCAGCAGCAGTGATTGCCAGTGCTCAGAACCAAAATAGCATAGTTGGAACAGGTGGGGGAAGGGAGAGGAGGGGTAGAAGTAAATGGCCAAGGAATTCTGTTTTCCGAAAAGGGAGTGCACATCTAAACTGGCAGCTGGCTTTATTCTTGTTTTCTCTATTCTTCCTACTCAGTTTATATTCTCCACCCATCTGAGTATATTCATTCCCAGTACCTCTCAGGGACTTCCATGTCATCTCTCAAATTTACCCTGGTGTTCAATCTAAGGAAGTTGATTTCCGTAACAGTGAGCAGTCCTCATTGCACCAACCTTACAGTTCCCAGAGAACTCCCAAAAAATTCAGTTCCTCCTAAAATAAATACATTCTGGGAATAGTTTGTTATATAATATATGTAATCGTGAATAAATATTTAAGTACTTATTTAATATTTCTATTCTGATTAAGCTTTTTAGTTCCAAGGAAGAGAAACTCCTTCAGATTGTCTTAAGAGAAAGGGAGAGGTTTAGTTTAAGTCATTCATGGAAATTGAAAGCCATGAAGAAGCACAGCAGCTCTCAGGAGCAGACTCTCCCTCCGGTGGCCCATTATCATGCTCAGTGCTTCCTTGTTTCTCTCTCTGCTGCTCCGTTCTCCTCTCTCTTGCTTAGAATTTCTGCCCCTTTATAATTTTGTCTTGCGTGTGGAATCTGATAACGGCCATCTGCCTACCATATCATGACCTCTTAGCTTCTGCTTCAAGAACTGGTAAAAGATCCTAGTATTTCTTGATCGTATTTCCAAGAAAGGAAATCCAATTGATTAGCTCATCTTTTTGTGCTAGTATTCATCATTAGGAGGGTCAGGTGCCCAATCCTGGTTTAATCAATTGTGTTCAGGAAATGCAGTCACCAGGTATCAACTTTGCCATTAGACCAACACTTAGACACAGGCTGTAGACTACCCAGTTCCCTTCAGAAAGGGCTTTTGGTTACTGATAGCTATCAGAAAATCCGTACACTGTGCAAAAAAGGGAGGAAAGAACCTCATAATATAGAACTGGATGTTCTGTGTTTTTAAAAATGCAAATCAAATTCTTCCCCTTTATTAATTTGTAATACTGATTTCTGACCCTTGATTCCCCATTTTTTTAAAATGAGCAGATTGAATAGGTATCTAATGCTGTTTTCATTCTGAAGATATTATGATTGCTATTCTCTAATTACAGTTAAAGTTTAAATTGAAAAATTCCAATTTCATGGGATGAGGGGGATGGATAGTGAAAAGCATATAATATTCAGTTGGCTAATAACTCAGTATCCTTATTTGTAAGATGACAATAAGCTTTTTAACTCAAGATTCAGTTTTAAAGGTATATTCTTAGGAACTGAACACCTACTTAGTATGTATAGTAGAGTAGCATCATGTCCAGTATCATCTCTGATTTCCTTAAAACCTCACATTTCTAGGTTTATATTCATTAACTTTTTTATGTCTCAGTCTTGGTTGAGGTTCATTGTTTCTTTGTCACAGTAAAAGGAAAACAGACTTCAATATTCACAGAATATAAGCTGTTGTTTTTTGTACTCAACTGTTAGTTGTATAGTACCATCTGTCATACATTATTTCCTGCTGTTTTTTCCATTTATGGACTATCGTTTGTGATATTTTTTCTTATCTCTTTGCACACCATGAGGACTACCTCAGTCAGCTACTTAGTTTTTCCCCTCGTACAATTTTTACAGACTGATTACATTCATATCTAATTTAATATTCACCATTTGATTGCTGATTCTTAATCTTGTTCCTCTTGTTCCTCCAAAATTTCTCTTTTGATTTTCTTTTTCTTTAGTATATCACCTCATTTAAGTGTCAAATCAATCAACTCATTTTGTTGCATGTTCTTTGATCATACAAAAATAACTTAAGTAATGTTTATCTTAATTCTATCTGATGGTACAAACTGCCATCAATAAATCTGGGCTTTAATGATAATTTTAGTTGGGGGTGAAGTGCGAAGGGAGTGAACATTAATACCTGCTTTTGTAGCACCTTAAATTCTCATTTAATCTTCTCATCAACACTATTTCATAGATGGCTAAACTGTGACTCAGAAAGTTAAAACAACTGAGAGAACTGGGACATTTATGTATGATTCTGGAACCCATGCTTCCTCTACCTTATCTTCCTGCTTACCAACAATAAATAGTGTATTTACAGTAGTAAACAGTATTTAGTTCAGGAACTAAAGTTGTAAAAATTCATTTTTTTCATAAGTTTTTTCTATTGTCTCTTCACAACTGAAATCTGAATGATATGTATCCCTGTTATGTGTAAGATTTCAATGAATAAAGGAGATTTGCTAAAAGCTAATGATAATTAGCTTGTTAACCACTTACCATTTATCACCTTTCTATTTTATTTTTTAAACTGCTCTCACTTTTTTCCAGTTGAGCCCTTGTCAGTGAACATACTATGTTCCTTTTCCTATTTACACTTGAAAATGTGAAATACTGAATCAGCATACTATATTTCAGCAATCAATGATTTGGGAAACGAATGAGAAATTTCTAGGGCCCTCTCACTTCAGAACTTTAGCAATCTAACTGTAATGAAACAATATACTTGTAGTTACCAGAATGATTTGTGATGGGTGTCCCATGTCCTTATTTTTCAAAAATTATCAGTTTAGTTCCCTATCAACTGTACAGGCCTGTCTCACTTTATAAACATGTAAAGTAGATTGTAACATATTGAATCATACCTTTTATTGATGTACTTTATGATTTCAGATATGTTACTCATAAAAATATTTGGCTCTTTACATCATAGCCCTTTTTCTCATCTCCTTAAATATAGTAAGCGCAGCTAAAATCAGTAGTTTGCCTAGTGTTGATATATTTAAATCATTCAATACCAGTGTTTTACCAAGAGTATTACAGTCTTGCTAGGGCACCTACAGATTTGTCTACATCTTGCATAAAGCAAGTAAATAATCAAAGTGTAGAACAGTGTTACTTTAAGAAAAGCTACTCTTTTAATTGATTATACTTACGTATTTTATGAACTGTGAATTAGAGAAGCAGTTTGGAATAGAAGAAACATTGGACCAGATCAGGAATAGGAAGACGCATATACATTCCAACCCAACTCTTTTATTTTTTTCTTGAGAAATAGTAGTAAAACTTTCTTACTTATTTAAAAATTTTTCTACCTTTCTTGAGGTATAATTGACATGTAACAATGTACAAGTTTAAAATATACAGCATAATGATATGACATGTATATACCACGAAATGATTACCACAGTAAGGTTAATTAACACATCCATCACTTCACAAAATTACTTTTTTTAAACTTTTTTGTTGTTGAGAACTTTTAAGATTTACTATCTTAGCAACTTTCAAATATATAGTACAGTATTGTTAACTATATGTCACCATTCCATATATTACATTCCCGAACTTAAATCATTGTAAATGGAAATCTGTGCCCTTCGGCCACCTTCACCCATTTGCCCTCCCTTTACCCTTAGTAACCACAAGTGTGCTCTCTGTTTCTATGAGTTTGGGATTTTTCCAATTCTTCATGTAAATAAGGTCATACAATGTTTGACTTTCTCCTTCTTACTTCATTTAACATAATGCCCTCAAGTTTCATCCTTGTTACAAAGTAGGATTTCCTTCTTTTTTATGTCTGAATAATATTCCATTATAGCTCTCCCAGATTTTTTTTTTATAAGACTGAATTTATTTTATTTATTTATTTCTTTAATAATTTATTTTGGATCATTAATCTACAATTACATGTGCAATATTATGATTATTAAACTACCCCCTTCATCAAGTCCCCCCCACAAACCCCATTACAGTCACTGTCCATCAGCGTAGTGAGATTCTATAGAGTCACTACTTGTCTTCTCTGAGTTGTACAGCCCTCCCCGTGCCCCCCCAACATTACATCTGCTAATCATAATGCCCCTTTTTTCCTCTTATCCCTCCCTTCCCACCCATCTTCCCCAGTCCCTTTCCCTTTGGTAACTGTTAGTCCGTTCTTGGGTTCTGTGAGTCTGCGGCTGTTTTGTTCCTTCAGTTTTTTTCTTTGTTCTTATACCCCACATATGAGTGAAATCATGAAATCATTTGATACTTGTCTTTTTCGGCTTGGCTTATTTCACTGAGCATAATACCCTCTAGCTCCATCCATGTTGTTGCAAATGGTAGGATTTGTTTTCTTATGGCTGAATAATATTCCATTGTGTATATGTACCACCTCTTCTTTATCCATTCATCTACTGATGGACACTTAGGTTGCTTCCATTTCTTGGCTATTGTAAATAGTGCTGCGATAAACATAGGGGTGCATCTATCTTTTTCAAACTGGGCTGCTGTATTCTTAGGGTAAATTCCTAGGAGTGGAATTCCTGGGTCAAATGGTATTTCTATTTTGAGTTTTTTGAGGAACCTCCATACTGCTTTCCACAATGGTTGAACTAATTTGCAGTCCCACCAGCAGTGTAGGAGGGTTCCCTTTTCTCCACATCCTCGCCAACATTTGTTGTTGTTTGTGTTTTGGATGTTGGCTATCCTCACTGGTGTGAGGTGATATCTCATTGTGGTTTTAATCTGCATTTCTCTGATGATTAGCGATGTGGAGCATCTTTTCATGTGCCTGTTGGCCATCTGAATTTCTTCTTTGGAGAAGTGTCTATTCATGTCCTCTGCCCATTTCTTAATTGGATTATTTGCTCTTTGTTTGTTGAGGTGCGTGAGTTCTTTATATATTTTGGATGTCAACCCCTTATCGGATACGTCATTTATGAATATATTCTCCCATACTGTAGGATGTCTTTTTGTTCTACTGATGGTGTCCTTTGCTGTACAGAAGCTTTTCAGCTTGATATAGTCCCACTTGTTCATTTTTGCTTTTGTTTCCCTTGCCCGGGAGATATGTTCATGAAGAAGTTGCTCATGTTTATGTCCAAGAGATTTTTGCCTATGTTTTTTTCTAAGAGTTTTATGGTTTCATGACTTACATTCAGGTCTTTGATCCACCTTGAGTTTACCTTTGTGTATGGGGCTAGACAGTAGTCCAGTTTCATTCTCTTACATGTAGCTGTCCAGTTTTTCCAACACCAGCTGCTGAAGAGGCCGTCATCTCCCCAATGTATATCCAAGGCTCCCTTATCAAATATTAATTGACTGTATGTGTTTGGGTTGATGCTTGGATTTTCTATTCTGTTCCACTGGTCTGTGGGTCTGTTTTTGTGCCAATACCAAATTGTCTTGATTACTGTGGCTTTGTAGCAGAGCTTGAAGTCAGGGAGCGTAATTCCCCCTGTTTTATTCCTCCTTCTCAGGATTGCTTTGGCTATTCGGGGTCTTTTGTGGTGCCATACGAATTTTAGAATTATTTGTTCCAGTTCATTGAAGAAAGCTGTTGGTAGTTTGATAGGGATTGCATTGAATCTGTAGATTGCTTTAGGTAGTATAGCCATTTTGACTTTATTCTTCCTAGCCAAGAGCATGGGATGCATTTCCATTTGTTAGTGTCCTCTTTAATTTCTCTTAGGAGTGTCTTGTAGTTTTCAGAGTACAGGTCTTTCACTTCCTTCGTTAGGTTTATTCCTAGGTACTTAATTCTTTTTGATGAAGTTGTGAATGGAATTGTTTTTCTGATTTCTCTTTCTGTTAGTTCATCGTTAGTGTATAGGAAAGCAAAAGATTTCTGTGTGTTAATTTTGTATCCTGCAACTTTGCTGAATTCAGATATTAGTTGTAGTAGTTTTGGAGTGGAGTCTTTAGGGTTTTTTATGTACAATATCATGTCATCACTCTCAGATTTTCTTTATCCATTCATCTGTTGATAGATGTCTCTGTTCTTGGCTGTTATAAATAATGCTGCAGTGAAAATGAGGGTGCAGGTATCTCTTCAACATCATGACTTTATTTCCTTCTGATATATACACAGCAATGGCATTGCTAGATCATATAGTAGTTCTATTCTTTAGTTTTTTGGGGAACCTCTGTCCTGTTTTCCATAGTGGCCGCACCAATTTACAGTTCCATCAGTCCATGAGGGTTCCCTTTTCTCCGTATCTTCACCAGCATTTGCTGTTTGTGATAATAGTCATTCTGACAGGTTTGAGGTGTTAGCTCATTGTGGCTTTAATTTGCATTTCCTAGTGATTAGTGATATTGAGTTGGCCATTTGAGTATCTTCTTTGGAAAATTTATTCAGGTCCTTTGCCTATTTTTAAATCAGATAATTTGATTTTTTGCTGTTGAATTGTGTGAGTTTCTTATGTATTTTGGATATTAACTTTTGTCAGATATGTGGTTTGCAAAATTTCTTGCATTCCATAGGTTGCCTTTTCATGTTATTGGTGGTTTTCTATACTGTGTAACAGCTTTTCAGTCTGATGCAGTCTCACTTGTTTATTTTTTCTTTTGTTTTCTTGTATTTTGGTGTTATATGCATAAAATCATTGCCAAGACCAATGTCAAAGAGGTTTTTCCCTGTTTTCTTCTAGGAGTTTTTTGGTTGCAGGCCTTATATTCAACTTTTTAATCCATTGTGAGTTAATTTTTTTTTTTACTGTATTATTTACCATATTCCTTGTGTTGTTTCAAGTTAATTTTTGAGTGTTGCAGGAGGGGGTCCAGTTTCATCATTTCCCAGCACCATTTATTCAAGAGACTGTCATTTCCCTGTGTGATATTCTTGGCTCCCTTGACAAATACTAGTCAACTGCATATGCATGGATTTATTTCTGGGCTTCGATTTTATTCCTTTGGTGTATTTGCCTGTTTTTATGCCAGTACTATACTGTTTTGATTGCTATGGCTTTGACATAATTTGAAATCAGGATGTCTAATGCCTCTAGCTTTGTTCTTTCTTAGGGTTTAAAGTCTGTTTTGTCTGTTATAAGTGAAGCCACCAGCTTTCTTTTGATTACCATTTTCTTGAAATATCTTTTTCCATATCTTCCCTCTCATTCTATGTGTGTCCTTAAAGCTACACAGTAAGTCTCTTGTCAGTAACATATTGTTGGATCTTGTTTTTAAATCCATTCCACCATTCTTTATCTTTTGAGTGGAGAATTTATTCCAGTTGTGTTTAATTATTGATAGGTAGGTACTTAACTACTGCCATTTTGATAATTGTTTTGTGTTTCGTAGATCATTTGTTACTTTCTTTCTGTCTCGCTGTCTTCCTTTGTGATTTGACAAATTTTTGTAGTGGTATTCTTTAACTCCTTTATCATAATCCTTTGTGCATTTACTACAGATTTTTTTCTTTGTGGTTACCATGAGGCTTACATAAAATATCTTCTCTTTATAAACGTCCTATTTTAAGCCAATAACAACTTCAAGAAAATACAGGAACTTTTACTTCCCCCATTGTAAGTTAGGTTATTGATGTTACAATTACTAATTAGTTGTAATTATGATGTTACAATTAATTATTGTTAAAATCCAGTAGCAAAGTATTGCAACAACCATTATTTTTAATACATTTTTAAAACTTTTAAACTAGAATTGTAAGTGAATTACATACCACCATTACATTAACATTATTGAAGAATATTTGTTTCACTATATATTTACCATCAGCTATGAGTTTTACACATTTATATGTTTTTATGATGCTAACTAACACTCTTTTATATCAGCTTAAAGAATGCTCTTTATCATTTTTTGTAAGGCAGGTCTAGTAGTAATGAAATCCCTCAGCTTTTGTTTTTTTGGGACAGTTTTGCTAGGTATAGTATTCTTGGTTGACAGCTTGTTTTCTTTCAATATTTTGAATATAACAAAGTTCCTGTTGAGAAATCTGTTTATAGTCTTATGGAGGTGCCCAAATATGTAATGAGTCCCTTTTCCCTTGCTGCTTTCAAATTTCTCTCTTTGACTTTGGCTTTTGACAATATGATTATAATGTCTTGGGTAGCTCTTTGTGGATTTAACCTACTGGGATTCTGTGGGCCTCATGAATCTGTGTATTCATTTCTTTCCCCAAATATGGGAAGTTTTCAGCTATCTAACTCAATTCTTAGCAGTTATTAACCAAGTGACTTTAGCAAGGTAATTAACATCACTGAAACTGTTTCATAAACTCACAGTGTAGATTTGAAAATTAAATGAGTTAAAGTATGAAAGTGCTTTGAAAATCATTAAGCACAGTTTTTACTTGAAACTGCTTGGCAATTATCAGTCAGTGTTCTGAAGTGGAATTTACAATCATGTTATAGTACTTAGAGAAGATTTTAATAGAGCTTTTTTTTTCTTAAATTGATGTCTGAAATGAAAACTGCTAGAGTAAGGTTGACATATTCAGTGACAATAGTCAATTGAATACAGCAATGGGAAAATCACTAGTAGCTCATTAATAAATCTATATTGCTAAAAGAATCAGGGACCTGATTTTTATTTTGTATATTTTAATGTGTGGGCTTATTATTTAGGGGAGTTTACTTTCAGTTTATTAATGATTTAACTATTGCCATTTGAAGAAAGATGTAGTTTTCATTTGCAAGATAAATTGATTTGCTATATGAATTTAAATCAGATTTGGCCAAACAAGGACTATAATTATCTAATGTTTTACTTATAACTTAACATATTTAATTTATATAACAGTTTACGTTGTTCCCCCATATCTTGACTTTTGTCAAGTTTCCATTCTAAGAACTTATGTGTAACTCCTTCTCCAGCCTCTGTCACTGATAAATTACAAAGTAAATGAACACTGTACTTAACAGCTTCTAACGCATGCAGTTCTTTTGCACCAAGTAGTGCAAATTATGATGTGACCTTAAACAGTATGTTCTTATGTTTTGGTTTCCATCAAAGACATTTTCCTAGTGATTAGTAATGTTCCATATTAATCAGTACAGTCTGAATTCTGTTCCTCCTCCTCCTTTTTTCTGTCTTTTCTTAGGCAGTTAGAACACTGCTGGTCATTAAAGTAAGGAACTAGTGAAAATTGCCAGGAACAGATTTATTCACTTAATACATAATGATTCTAAGCTGGCAGTATATTAGAACTACCTAGGAGTTGTTTAAACCTACCCATACCCAAGTACCTAGCCCCCACTCGTTTATTGAATCAATGGGGGAATAGGGAATAGGCATCATATTTTTTTAAGTACCCAGTGAATATAATGTACATTCATGGTTGTAAACCTTTGGTTTAAATAGTTAAACATACATGGAGAGTGAAATCAATTGTGATAGTTAAATCTTTTGTAGAAATCCTCACAGAATTGGTGTTTTGATGGTAAAATGATGTAACCTAAAGTTAAACATATGGGAAATGTTAGTCCTATCACTCTCTCACTTTGATTAAAACTGAAAAATTTAGGAGAATATATTCATAAATGACATATCCGATAAGGGGTTGACATCCAAAATGTATAAAAAACTCACGCACCTTAACAAACAAAAAGCAAATAATCCAATTAAGAAATGGGCAGAGGATATGAATAGACACTTCTCTAAAGAAGAAATTCAGATGGCCAACAGGCACATGAAAAGATGCTCCACATCGCTAATCATCAGAGAAATGCAGATTAAAACCACAATGAGATATCACCTCACACCAGTGCGGATGGCCAACATCCAAAACACAAACAACAACAAATGTTGGCAAGGATGTGGAAAAAAGCGAACCCTCCTACACTGCTGGTGGGAATGCAAATTAGTTCAACCATTGTGGAAAGCAGTATGGAGGTTCCTCAAAAAACTCAAAATAGAAATACCATTTGACCCAGGAATTCCACTCCTAGGAATTTACCCTAAGAATGCAGCAGCCCAGTTTGAAAAAGACAGATGCACCCCTATGTTAATCGCAGCACTATTTACAATAGCCAAGAAATGGAAGCAACCTAAGTGTCCATCAGTAGATGAATGGATAAAGAAGAAATGGTACATATACACAATGGAATATTATTCAGCCATAAGAAGAAAACAAATCCTACCATTTGCAACAACATGGATGGAGCTAGAGGGTATTATGCTCAGTGAAATAAGCCAAGCCGAAAAAGACAAGTATCAAATGATTTCACTCATATGTGGAGTATAAGAACAAAGAAAAAAACTGAAGGAACAAAACAGCAGCAGACTCACAGAACCCAAGAACGGACTAATAGTTACCAAAGGGAAAGGGACTGGGGAAGATGGGTTGGAAGGGAGGGAAAAGGGGGCATTACGATTAGCAGATGTAATGTTGGGGGGGCACGGGGAGGGCTGTACAACTCAGAGAAGACAAGTAATGATTCTATAGCATCTCACTATGCTGATGGACAGTGACTGTAATGGGGTTGGTGTGGGTGACCTGATGAAGGGGGTAGTTTAATAATCATAATATTGCACATGTAATTGTAGATTAATGATACCAAAATAAATTATTTAAAAAAACTGAAAAGTTTAAACTCTGAAAAGCCAATTAAGTTATCACACCTGAACTAAAGGAAGTATACACTAATGAAGAGAACTTTTGATTCTTGGTCATAGCAAAGAATAGAGAAGTCTACCCAGGAGTTCTGTTAAGGTTTGTTCACATGTTTATGGAGGTGGCAGGTAGAATAATATGGCAGCGTGGTGTATTGCACAGACTGGAGTTGAGTGCCTCTGGGCTTGATTCCAATATTTGTTCGTTTCTATCTCTGGAAACCTTGGACACGTTATTTAACTTCTCTTAAGCGTGCTCCTTTTCTTTAAAATGGAGATAATAATAGTCCCTACTTGTGGAATTAAAGGATACCAAATATTTAAAACACTTAGTATAATAACTGGCACATAGAAGTGTTCCATAAATTATGAAGGGTTGCTGTTATTCCTAAGCACAATCCAGACTTTGGAATTGCACAGATTTGATTTTGAATGCCCTATCCACCACATACTGGCTGGGCAATCTACTTAACCTCTCTGAACCTCAGTTAATGTAAAATGTACTCAACATCTGCCTCATAGTAGTAGTGTTGTGAATATTATATGAGCTGAAGTACATAGGAAGTATCTGGTGGTAGATTGGATTGAGTTTTCAAGCCAAGTTTTCCTTCTTACCACCTGCTTACTTTAATAATAGACCTTTTAGAATGTTTGTAAACTTTAGCATTTGACTCACATGTTTAGTCATCTTCAGAAGTCTTCCTGAAATAGTAGTCTAAGATTACATTTATTTAAATTTTCCATAGTACTTACTTTCCATTTTCCTTTTTGGTGCTATTTATCTTTCAGTCCTTAGATGACAATAACTTATAATGTCAGAGGATAATAATTTTAACTTAGCATAATTCTTCCAAGTGGTGAACTAGATCAGTCATGCTAATCAATCAATCAAGGATGATTTAAAACCTATGTGCCTAGCACGATGTAACATCAGAGAGCCCAAATGGTGTGGTCCCTTCCTTTTAATCTAGTTGAGCTCATTTTAAGTAGCTTGGGCTAACAGTTAGTTTTGCTTTTTCCTCTCTTCTTTCTGTATCCTTAATTTCTGATTACTTTATAGAATCTCTTAAAGAACTTTCTAGTTCCACTGATAGCTATAATTTAACAATCCTGTTGACACTTTAATTTGGTATTAAAATACCTAATTTTTAAAATGTTATCAATAATCAGCTTTCCCTTCTTTCTCTTCATACTTGAACTTTGGTTCAATTTCTCATGAAAGTTTTACTACGTAACTTCATTTAAAAAAATGGGCTCTTTTTAGCCCTTTGGATATCTGGGTTTTTTTTCCTTCCTTGTTCATCATAACATCTTTTTATAAAAAGACATTTACTTTGGAAATCTTCAGATCTGATTCACATTTAGCAAATGATTTGGCAAATTACTTGTAATTTGATTTATGTTTGTCAAAGATAATACTTGTCACCTACTTATAACAAACGGATATTGTGAAGATTAGATTTAAAATGTTTTTAACTCAATTGCTTAATGCTAGTGAAATACTTTTATTATATTTTCACCCCATAATACTGCTTTTTTAGATCCATTATAGTTTTTACAATAGTGAAATATGATTTTTACTTTTCTCTTTTACCTCACTACAAAGATACCAAATATGTTATTTCTTTAGTATGCAAATGGTTTTATTTAAGATTAGTTTTCCAGTTTACAGAAATTTATGTTTCTGTTAGAAAGACAGTATTTCAGGGACTTAGAGAGACTGGACTCTAGAGCCAGATTAGTTGGGTTTGAATCATAACTCTCATTCATTATTTAAGTAAGCTTGGGCAAGTAACTTAACTTCTCTGTGCCTCAATTTACTTATCTTAAAAATGCAGTTAATACTCATACATCAGAGTTCTAGGAATAAATTAATTAATGTGTACATGCTTAGGTTATTGCCTGCCACTCAAAAAATATTAGCAATGAAAATAATAGATGTGTTTAAGTCTTTAATATTACCAGAATTCTTGGTAGTAATTTGGTTCTCTATGAAACATGACAACCTTTCCCCTAACAAACTGAAAATCCATGTTAAATGCAAATTGGGTAGTTAGAGCTTTCTGTGGGTGCTCCTATCCCTCCAGAAATTTCCCATATTGCAGCCTGATGAGTTTTTTTTAACCATTTTTATTATAAAATTATGCTTATTGTGAAAATTAACAGTGAACAGCAGATGGTGACTCTCTCCTGCCCATTTCTCCCGCTTCCTAGAGGAAGTAATCCTTTTCCGTATTTTTATTCAGTCATATCTTTTATCAGTTTATTAGCCCCTTCACAAACTCTCTGTTAGCCTTAGGTAAGGTCCAGACCTACTAACATGGACAATGAGGTCCTTCTAGCCCCTGCTTTTCCCTCTCACTTTCACTTTGTCGTCATTCCTATTAGATCTCAGGTAAAAAGTCACTTCCTCGAGGAAGTCCTTTACTGATGTGCTAACTAGATTAGGATCATGTCGTCATGGCCCCTTGCACCTTTCCTACCATAGTTGTTCTCCACCAAGGCAGTGGCTGCTTTCTGTGGAGTGCCGAGTAGTTGGGAGGAACTCTTGCCATGTAGTTGATGATCACTGTTAAGAAATGTCTTAAACCCTGAATGTCCCTCTAGATGGTCACATAGGTAAAAAAAATTTGTTTATAGCTGTCAGAGCCTGGAACTCAACACAGTATTACATATGTACATGAAATTTTTTGCAGGATTTTAATTAACTGTTGAGTTTTCCAGGAATAAAACAACTGTTTTATTGAAGGAAGATTGTGTCTTCTTTTGTTTGGAATTCTACCAAGAGTTGTTTACCATTTGGGGAAGTCACGTCACTGATACAATGTTTATCACATTCATAGTGATTCACCATATAGGTGGAAACATCTGACTGTTCAATAAATATTTGTTTGCATTTAATTGAAATTGGAAGGAAAAAAGCTCAAACCAGATGGAGAAAAAACAGTTCTCATTTTCTAAGCAGAATATATTCACTTGCCTCTCTAATCCTTTTGTATTTTTTATATACTTCTTTCATAGCACATCTGTCTCTCCTACTATATGAGACTTAGCAGGGACAAGAAGGTACTTTACTTACTTTCGTATCTTCAGTGCTCTCTGAGCACATGGTAGGTGCTCAACTTAATAGTCATTCAGTTGGATCAATGGCAACAATAGTATTTATTCAACAAATATTAATTGAATCAAACTCTGCTAGGCAAAGTAGGGCAAAAAGACACTGTCCCTGATCTCAAGTATCACATGATAAATTGCTAAGACAGACCTGGAAATATAATACAGAGCAATAAAAAGTCTTAATACAATAAAAAATATAAAACAAACTGAAATGTAAAAAGCTATAAACTATATATCCATAATGAAAAAAAACACAGACGTCTTGTGGCGAGGTCCAGGAATAATGTCACATAGAGAAATAGTATCCAGTATCAATTATGGTGCCAAGGAAGACTCTCAATAAATATTTGGAAATCAAGTAGATGAGCATAGATAGCTCTGAAGAGTGAGAAGGAGTTTGCCAAGTGGTCAGATTTTTAAGAGGCCATTCTAGACAGGAAATCCTCATTCAAGGATCAGAGGTATGAGAGGAACAGTTGATATTGCTGGAACATAAAGTTGTAGGTTAAGTCCTAAGAGATAAAGTTGTTCCTGGAAGTGATGGACCAGGGCATGAAGAGTCTTGTACATGAAAAGAAGTTAGATTTAGATTTTATCTTGCAGAGGGTAGAAAACTATTGATGTAACAATTTAAACAACTACATTTCAAATCATAGTGTATGCCAGACAGGTACCTATAATACTGTTACAGAGTTGGCATATTGTCATTTTATAGTTGGAAAATTGAGGTTTAGAGAGATTAACTTGCCGAGATTTTCACGGCTTCTAAGTGGAAGAAGGATTTAAACTTTAGGATAGCTGTTGAGTCCAGGCCTCTTTCTGCGCTTTAAACTATTTTACAGCCCTTCCAGCAGGAAAGAAACTAGATATTTCTACCTTTTTTTTAACCAGTCTGGTTTCTTTATCTCACATCTTTCTCACCTCTAGCAAATACAAATTTTTAAGTGTAAATATAAGTTTTAACAGTTTAGGACTCAAGTCGTAGTCTTGTGAAAGGCCCAAAATGGTAACTTATAGTAACTTACATTCTGAAGACTACTTTTTATTCCAGTGCCATCTCCTATCTAGATAGTTCAAACATCTGTCTTGGCTTATTGAAATGCCTTTTTTTGATTGGGGGGGTGGGGGTTAACCACTGAATGTCATGGACCAATCAGCATGATTTATGTACTCTAGAAAATTTCAAACTACCTCTTTTTTGAAACATTTAGATATAAGTCTTCAACACGCAAAAAGAATAGCAATTACTTTAAGAAGATTCAATATTCATCTTGATGTTCTAGTTAATATACGTGTAGTTTACTATTTAAATAAATGATTACTCATTTTGGTGTGCTTGGTGAGCTTCAACTACTTCAGACATTAAGTAACTCTGATATCTCTCTGGCTACCCTAGGCTAAGATTGTTCCTAATTTTAATGGCTATTATAAGTTTTGGAGATACACATGGTGATGGTTGCACAACAGTGAGAATATACCTGGTGCTATACTTAAAATGGTTAAAATACTGAAGTTTGTATTAGGTATATTTTACCACAATAAAAAAATAAAGTGGTATAGAAGTTCAAAGTGGCCTGGTATCTCTTACCAAGCAATTACCCATCAAAAATTTTTGACAGCCTTTCGTTGCAGATAACTTGAGTAATGTGTAAGAGGTTGGTTTATCTCAGTTCTCCCTATTCCATCATTATAGGCTGGTCAAATTAAATATTATTAAAACTAATCTGTTCAAAAAGAAAAACAGAGGACTTCCGGGAAGATGGCGGTGTGAGCAGGGCGGCAGAAATCTCCTCCCAACACTATATTTATCTACGAAAACACAGCAAATACATCTATTCCTAAAAGAGAGACGAGAATACACAGGAAAGCGCACAGCGTGCAGCTACACCCGAGAGGACTCGGCACCCCAAGAGGTGGGTAAGATACGGAGCTGCGACCCGGCGGGACCCGAGCACTCCCCCACACCAGCGCACCGGCGGGAGGAGAGGATTCAGAGCCGGGAGGGAGTGGAAGCACACCCCGCGAAGTAGCCAGCCCCGGTGATCTGCGCGGGGAGCGCTGACCCACATTGCGCAGTGCAGCGGAGATTGGAGAGACGGGGGCAGGATCTGAGCGGGGAACGCGCCAGGGTGCTTGCAGCCAGCTCCCGGGAAGGAAAAAAAAAAGCGCGCGCTTTCTTCAGCGGTCTTAAAAGAGACAGGAGCCCAGCGGAGGAGCCGGATCGCCCCAGCACACTCAGCCCAGCAGGCTGGGAGTCCTGGGGAGTTGCAGCCGCCTTAGCTGGCGACTGAGGAAGCGTAGCCATACTTACACTTCTCACTGAGATCAACAGCCTCCTATTCGTTCCCACCCCTGCCAGAGCGATAAAGGGCCCTGCGGAGCGGCACAGCCACGGCAGTGGAATAGTGGGGCAATAGCGCCACCTACAGCATTCCCACAGAATCTACGTCCAGTGGGCGATTTTTTTTTTTGTTTGCTTGTTTTGGTTTGGTTTGGTTTTTCTTTTTCTTTTTCTTTTCTTTCTTTTTTTCTTTTCTTTCTTTCTTTCTTTCTTTTTTTACTTTTTTTTCTCTTCTCTTTTTAAAGTCTTAAAGAGCGCAGCTGACATACGTGGCAACTATCAGTGACTAATTCTATAGCCATGAAAAGACAGAGGAATATGGTTCAGACCAAAATCAACCAGACAACCTCAGAGAGGGAGCCTGAAGGGATGGAAATGCACAGTCTTCCTGAAAAAGAATTCAGAATAAAAGTCATAACCATGCTGATGGACCTACAGAGAAATGTACAAGAGCTGAGGGAGGAAGTGAGGGAACTGAGGAAAGACAATGCAGAAATCAGACAAGCGATCGACGGGCTTAACAGCAGAATGGATGAGATGCAAGAGACTGTTAATGGAATAGAAAACAGAGAACAGGAGTACAGAGCAGCTGAGGCAGAGACAGATAAAAGGATTTCTAGGAATGAAAGAATATTAAGAGAACTGTGTGACCAATCCAAACGGAACAATATTCGCATTATAGGAGTACCAGAGGAAGAAGAGAGAGAAAAAGGGATAGAAAGTGTCTTTGAAGAAATAATTGCTGAAAACTTTCCCTCGCTGGGGAAGGAAGTAGTCTTGCAGTCCACCGAAGCTCATAGATCTCCCAACACAAGGGACCCAAGGAAGACAACGCCAAGACACATAATAATTAAGATGGCAAAGATCAAAGATAAAGACAGGGTATTAAAGGCAGCTAGAGAGAGAAAAAAGATCACCTACAAAGGAAAACCCATCAGACTATCATCAGACTTCTCAACAGAAACCTTACAGGCCAGAAGAGAATGGCATGATATATTTAACGTCATGAAACAGAAGGGCCTCGAACCAAGAATATTGTATCCAGCACGATTATCATTTAAATATGATGGAGGGATTAAACAATTTCCAGACAAACGAAAGTTGAGAGAGTTTGCCTCTCATAAACCACCACTACAGGATATCTTAAATGGACTGCTCTAGATGGAAGCACACCTAAGGCTAAAAAGATGTCACCAGAGAAAATAAAATCATAGCAAAGAAAGCAGACCATCCAAATACTAACTAAAGGCAAAGAATAAAACACCTGTTGTAGAAAGAATGGAGGAGGAGGAATAAGATGGGAGGGAAATAAAGAAACATCAGACTGTGTTTACAATAACTTAACAAGAAAGTTAAGTTAGATTGTTAGATAGTAAAGAAGCAACCCTTGAACCCTTGGTAACCACGAATCTAAAGCCAGCAACAGCAATAAGTACATATCTATCAGTAATCACCCTAAATGTAAATGGACTGAATGCACCAATCAAAAGACACAGAGTAACAGAATGGATAAAAAAGCAGGACCCACCTATATGCTGCCTACAAGAAACTCACCTCAAATCCAAAGATATACACAGACTAAAAGTGAAGGGATGGAAAAAGATATTTCATGCAAACAACAAAGAGAAAAAAGCAGGTGTTGCAGTACTTGTATCAGACAAAATAGACTTCAAAACGAAGAAAGTAGCAAAAGATAAAGAAGGACATTACATAATGATAAAGGGGTCAGTCCAACAAGAAGATATAACCATTATAAATATATATGCACCCAACACAGGAGCGCCAGCATATGTGAGACAAATACTAACAGAATTAAAGGAGGAAATAGACAGCAATGCATTCATCTTAGGAGACTTTAACACACCACTCACTCCAGAGGACAGATCAACCAGACAGAAAATAAGTAAAGACACAGAGGCACTGAACAACACACTAGAACAGATGGACCTAACAGACATCTACAGAACTCTACACCCAAAAGCAACAGGATACACATTCTTCTCAAGTGCACATGGAACATTTTCCAGAATAGACCACATACTAGGCCACAAAAAGAACCTCAGTAATTTCAAAAATATTGAAATCCTACCAACCAACTTCTCAGATCACCAAGGTATAAAACTAGAAATAAATTTTAGAAAGAAATCAAAAAGGCTCACAAATACATGGAGACTTAACAACACTCTCCTAATTAATCAATGGGTTAACGACCAAATCAAAACAGAAATCAAAGAATATATGGAGACTAATGACAACAACAACACAAAGCCACAACTTCTGTGGGACGCAGCAAAGGCAGTTCTAAGAGGAAAGTATATTGCAATCCAGGCCTATTTAAAGAAGGAAGAACATTCCCAAATGAATAGTCTAAAGACACAATTACTGAAATTGGAAAAAGAAGAACAAATGAGGCCCAAAGTCACCAGAAGGAGGGACATAATAAAGATTAGAGAAGAAATAAATAAAATTGAGAAGAATAAAACAATAGAAAAATCAATAACCAAGAGCTGGTTTTTTGAAAAAATAAACAAAATAGATAAACCCCTAGCCAGACTCATTAAGAGAAAAAGAGAATCTGCACACATAAACACAATCAGAAATGAGAAAGGAAAAATCACGACGGACCCCACAGAAATACAAAGAATCATAAGAGAATATTATGAGAATCTCTATGCTAACAAGCTGGAAAACATACAAGAAATGGACAACTTCTTAGAAAACTACAACCTTCCAAGACTGACCAAGCAAGAAACAGAAAAACTAAACAGACCAATCACCAGCGACAAAATTGAATTGGTAATCAAAAAACTACCCAAGAACAAAACCCCCGGGCCTGATGGATTCACCTCTGAATTCTACCAGACATATAGAGAAGAAATAACACCGATTCTCCTTAAAGTTTTCCAAAAAATAGAAGAGGAGGGAATACTTCCAAACTCATTCTATGAAGCCAGCATCACTCTAATACCAAAACCTGGCAAAGACCTCACCAAAAAAGAAAATTACAGACCAATATCCCTGATGAACGTAGATGCAAAAATACTCAACAAAATATTAGCAAACCTAATTCAAAAATACATCAAGAGGATCATACAGCATGATCAAGTGGGATTCATCCCAGGGATGCAAGGATGGTACAACATTCGAAAATCCATCAACATCATTCACCACATCAACAAAAAGAAGAACAAAAACCACATGATCATCTCCATAGATGCTGAAAAAACATTTGACAAAATTCAGCATCCATTCATGATTAAAACTCTCAACAAAATGGGTATAGATGGCAAGTACCTCAACATCATAAAGGCTATATATGACAAACCCACAGCAAAGATCATACTCAACGGCAAGACGCTGAAAGCTTTTCATCTAAGATGGGGAACAAGACAGGGATGCCCACTCTCTCCACTGTTATTCAACATAGTACTGGAGGTCCTAGCCACAGCAATCAGACAAAACAAAGACATACAAGACATCCAGATTGGTAAAGAAGAAGTCAAATTGTCACTATTTGCAGATGACATGATATTGTACATAAAAAACCCTAAATACTCCATTCCAAAACTACTAGAACTAATATCTGAATTCAGCAAAGTTGCAGGATACAAAATTAACACACAGAAATCTGTTGCTTTCCTATACACTAATGATGAACTAACAGAAAGAGAAATCAGAAAAACAATTCCATTCACAATTGCATCAAAGAATAAAATACCTAGGAATAAACCTAACGAAGGAAGTGAAAGACCTGTACTCTGAAAACTACAAGACACTCCTAAGAGAAATTAAAGAGGACACTAACAAATGGAAATGCATCCCATGCTCTTGGCTAGGAAGAATAAATATTGTCAAAATGGCTATACTACCTAAAGCAATCTACAGATTCAATGCAATCCCTATCAAACTACCAACAGCTTTCTTCAATGAACTGGAACAAATAATTCTAAAATTCATATGGAACCACAAAAGACCCCGAATAGCCAAAGCAATCCTGAGAAGGAGGAATAAAACAGGGGGAATTACGCTCCCTGACTTCAAGCTCTACTACAAAGCCACAGTAATCAAGACAATTTGGTATTGGCACAAAAACAGACCCACAGACCAGTGGAACAGAATAGAAAATCCAAACATTAACCCAAACATATACAGTCAATTAATATTTGATAAAAGTGCCTTGGATATACAATGGGGAGATGACAGCCTCTTCAGCAGCTGGTGTTGGAAAAACTGGACAGCTACATGTAAGAGAATGAAACTGGACTACTGTCTAGCCCCATACACAAAGGTAAACTCAAGGTGGATCAAAGACCTGAATGTAAGTCATGAAACCATAAAACTCTTAGAAAAAAACATAGGCAAAAATCTCTTGGACATAAACATGAGCGACTTCTTCATGAACATATCTCCCCGGGCAAGGGAAACAAAAGCAAAAATGAACAAGTGGGACTATATCAAGCTGAAAAGCTTCTGTACAGCAAAGGACACCATCAGTAGAACAAAAAGACATCCTACAGTATGGGAGAATATATTCATAAAAACGTATCTGATAAGGGGTTGACATCCAAAATATATAAAGAACTCATGCACCTTAACAAACAAAAAGCAAATAATCCAATTAAGAAATGGGCAGAGGACATGAATAGACACTTCTCCAAAGAAGAAATTCAGATGGCCAACAGGCACATGAAAAGATGCTCCACATCGCTAATCATCAGAGAAATGCAGATTAAAACCACAATGAGATATCACCTCACACCAGTGAGGATGGCTAACATCCAAAACACAAACAACAACAAATGTTGGCGAGGATGTGGAGAAAAGGGAACCCTCCTACACTGCTGGTGGGAATGCAAATTAGTTCAACCATTGTGGAAAGCAGTATGGAGGTTCCTCAAAAAACTCAAAATAGAAATACCATTTGACCCAGGAATTCCACTCCTAGGAATTTACCCTAAGAATGCAGCAGCCCAATTTGAAAAGACAGATGCACCCCTATGTTTATTGCAGCACTATTTACAATAGCCAAGAAATGGAAGCAACCTAAGTGTCCATCAGTAGATGAATGGATAAAGAAGATGTGTTACATATACACAATGGAATATTATTCAGCCATAAGAAGAAAACAAATCCTACCATTTGCAACAACATGGATGGAGCTAGAGGGTATTATGCTCAGTGAAATAAGCCAAGCCGAAAAAGACAAGTATCAAATGATTTCACTCATCTGTGGGGTATAAGAACAAAGAAAAAAACTGAAGGAACAAAACAGCAGCAGACTCACAGAACCCACGAACGGACTAATAGTTACCAAAGGGAAAGGGACTGGGGAAGATGGGCAGAAAGGGAGGGATAAGAGGGAAAAAGGGGCATTACAATTCGCAGATGTAATGTTGGGGGGGCACGGGGAGGGCAGTACAACTCAGAGAAGACAAGTAGTGATTCTATAGCATCTCACTACGCTGATGGACAGTGACTGTAATGGGGTTGGTGAGGGGGACCTGATGAAGGGGTAGTTTAATAACCGTAATATTGCACATATAATTGTAGTTTAATGATAATAAAATAAATTATATTAAACAAACAAACAAACAAACAAAACCCTCATACATGTGTTGTATGTAGGTAGGTAAGTATTTGCTTGTGTATGCATGAGCTATCTGTGTAATGAGGAGCTTATTCACTGCCTAAGAAATGAGGGAGACAGAGGAGAAAGGATTCTATTACCATGCAAAACGTGGTATCAGAGAGGAAAGTACAAGGAACCATAGGGGCCCAGAGGAATGAATGACTCTTTCTGGGAGTTGGTAAAAGGAGAAGGTAAACCTTGATCCATGGATGGTGGTTTCCAGGTAATGAGAATGGGATAGGATACTCTAGGTAGAAAAATGTGACATTTGGAGCTCAGTAAGCAGTGCAATGTGGCCAGAGTTTCAGGTGACCTGGAAGGGAGATGAATCAGGTCAGGCTGAACTCCCAGCCAAGGGAGCAAGACAGAAGAAGGTGCGCGGGTGGGAAGGAGATCATGCGAATGACACCAGCCTTTCCATGGGGGAACTATTGCTCTGGGCCATGGGAAGCGAAACAAGCCAGAGGGAAGAGCTTTGCACAAACTGAGTTAGCTGCAGACTCTAATCCTTCTTTGGAAGCCTGGATGATCACAACAGCCTGGATCCTAGTCCTGTCCAGTGTGCCATCTGCTGTGCTGACACTGTGACTCCTATAGCCCTGGCTACATGTCCGCCACTGGCTTGGAACCCTTTAAGGTTCCTCCACTGCCCTCACTGTGACACATGAGGTCTCAGTGACTTGGTCCTGGACGTGGCCCTCTCCAGTCCTCACTCCCTGAAGTTGATCTCCAGCCATCCTGGCCCACTTGAGTCTGGCCCACCAGCCTATGCTATTCCATGCCTCGTGTTTTCCTCTGCTGAGTGTGCCCCATTTCCCTCTCCTTGGCTCGGGCCTGTTCAAAGTGTAAGGATAGCTCAGATGGCATCTCTTTTGGCCAGCCTTCTTCAGAGACCCACTGTTCCCTTCCTCCACCCCAGGCTGATTTTGGTGTCCTCCTGTATTCTCCTAAACTATACCAAATCCACCGCTTGGAGAAGTGGGGGGATAAAATTCTATTTTGGTACCAGAGGCCTTTCTCTCTCTCATTCTATCTGCTGCTCCATATCTTGGTGGATTAAGCCAATTACTTAACCTTGCTGTACCTCTTTTTTTCTCTTCTACAAAATGAGAGTTATAATCTCATTATGCATGATTGCCATGTGGTCCATCAAATGGGATTATGTATGTAAAGCATGATTTGCAATGCCTGGCTCCGAGCAGGCACTCAGCTGGAACACCTCCTGCTGTAGGTTTTACCACCAGTGTTCTCTCTGCTGTTGCCACCCTGATGGCATTTCTATTTCCTCCATCAAAGGTATCTGTGTATGTGCTTTGTTCCTTTGCCTTCCCTTCCCCATAGATGGGGCCATCTTCTGTCATTCTGCATCTCCTGTGTTAGCGCAGTGTGTACCTCCTATTAGGTTCCAGGAAGATACTTATTGAAATCAATTAATTCGTTATAAAATATATAATACTATAAAATAACAGTGGTGGTTATTGGCAGATAGCAACACACATTTGCACAGCTTTTCAGTTTAACAAGGCACTTTGGCATAATTTTAAGCTCTGTTCTTCACTTCACTTTTTGTTACCGAAGAGCAACATTATTTACCAATGTTTCCACGTAAGCAAAAAATGTGTTACTTACTGCTTAATTGAAATGTTCAGAAGAAATGTACCTGTGTGCTCTCTTTGATGAATTTGACCTATAATTTGATCATGTAAGAAAACATCTTGGCAGATTCTTCCTGAAGAGACAGGAAAGAGCAGGGGAGATGGGCAGCAGAAACAGCTGAGGATAAGGAACGGAGACAGGTGTGGGGTGGAGTGGTGCTGCCAATAAAAAAAGAAGAAAGAAGATTTTCATCTACAATGAAAAAAGAGAAGAGACAAAAACAGCTGCATTTATACAAGACAGTATGATTTACTTCCATTTATGGGCATAATGGGAAAAAAATAACTTGAACATTGGGGTTAAAATTGGGTTGAATTGGAGAGAAATTCAGCTGGATAAAATGACAGATCTGAGTTGAAATGTAAGGTCTCCTTGAAATGGCATTAGAAATGTGAGGAAAATGGCCATACTTTAGGATGGGTGATTGCTCTGTGACCCAGAGGAGACTGGGGGGTATATTCATTTAAACTTCTCTGCGTTCCGTCCTATTAGAGCTCAATGACACCTCGGTCTTGCTGGCGTCACTCTGCGCAGGTGAGTGGAGGGATGGCTGGCATTCTGTGTCACTCTGTGGAAAAGGACATGCTTCTGTACCAGTATTCCTCACTCCCACTTTTGCTGCAGATCAGTATGAATTAAAGCCCCAATCTGCCTTCTCCATGTTGTCGCTCAACATGCCATTTCCCACTCAGTGAATGGTGCCGCAGCCCTCACCTATCCGAGACAGAAATGTAGGTATCACCCTGCTTTCTCCTTTTCTCTCAGTTTCCATACTCAGTCCATCAGCAAGTCTCTGATCTGAATGCCTCCTTCTCTGCTCCCAGGCCTCTAGCCCAAGCCTCCAACATCTTTTGCATCTGAATTGTCTCTGCTTCCCCTCAAGCCTTTTTCATACTCAGTTTCCTAACTGCTGTCAGAAGGAACTCAAAACCAAAGGAACTCAAAACTCAAAGCCACATCTTCAGTGGCTTGAAAAACCAAGCCTCCTTCTTTGGCCTAGTCAACCCAACATCACATGACTCATGTCTCCCATTCCAAACCCTTCTTCTGCAGTTCTCCCTCTCATCTGACACACTCTAGCCACTGGCCTTTGCTCAGGGTTTTCATTTGGCCATGTATGCTCTGTGCATCAGTGGCCATTAGGGTCCCCAAGGCTTCCTCAGCCAACCTCACTTGAGTCCCCAGATCCTTGAGGTCCATGTGCATTCAATCCCAGTCCATCCAACCTTGGTTGCCAATGTCCCGACCCCCTTCCATTTTGCACAGATATGGTTATTTTTGCCTAAAACACTGAACCCACTCCCATCCTCTCTGCTGGATTGTGAAGACAGACAAATCTAGGCCACTGTGAAGTCCCATTTCCTCCCCCCTCTTGGGCATAGTAGGCCTGCCTTGTGCAGGGGAGCCCGTGTGCCCTGGGCTACCTCACCTTGAGGCTTCCACCACCCCGGAAGCCCATTTCATATATTTATATTGCATGACATTGGTGTGTGTGCCTGATAATTGACATCATCTCAGTCTCATCACAGGGAATATGTGCCCCACGAGGGCAGCGGGCCCATCTGAAACATTTCCCTCCATCTCCGCCACCGCCTCCTTAAAGTGTTCAAGAGCACTGGCTCTGGCACCCAACAACCTGGGCAGAAGCTTAGCGCTAAGATGTACTAGACGGGTCAGTTTGACAAAGTGACTTCAAATCTCTGTGCCTCCTTCTTGTCCTCCAGAAAATGGGAAAAATAACAGGACTGCCTCATAGGTTTGTAAGAATTAAATGAGTTAACATACATCAAACACTTAGAATAGTGCCAGGCACTTGAAAGTTGCCACAATTATCCTTTCTGGGTAGATGCTCAGTAAATTAAAGTTGCAAGAATGAATGAAGTAGCCGTGCGGGTGTCAGCTTAGGCATCCCTTCCTTTTGAGGCCTTCCCTGAATCCCAGCAAAAGCAGGCTCTTTCCTGCTTTATTCTCACCATTCGTCCTTTCCTCCTTTGTGTCTCACTCTCAGGGGTCTCCCTCTGACTAGGTGTCATCACTCCAAAGGCCAGCCCCTGCTCGCTTCATTGGATCACCCGTCTATTCATGCCCAACATGTGGTGTTGCCCAAGAAAGAAATGCAGTGCAAAGATGGAAAGGCCTCTGGAGTGTGTTCAAGTGACTTTGTGTTCCAGGAAGGCAGAATGTTGGAGGCCAAAGTCAGATATCCTGGGATTGTATGCACATGGACCACAGGGCATTGGGGAACCAAGTGGGTGAGGGGGTGTTGGGGACCTAGCTGCCAGTGATTAATAGAACTTACAAATTAGAATGTCCGTGCATCTGCCCTTCAAATCAGAACTGTTTCATTTGTGACTAAGGTCATGGTCTTTGGAGTCAGAACTGGTTGCAAATTTTGGCTCTGCCACCTATTGGCCATCTGACCAATGGTAAATACCTTATCATTTTTGAGCCTCAGTTTCTCTGTCTGTATAATGGGGGATAATCACCATTCATCTTATAGGGTTGTTGGGAGAATTCAATGAGGAATGGGTGTAATTTGCTTGCATTGGGAGAAGCAGGAGAGGAGAGAACAGTATAAATAGCGATGTGCTGTCAGGAGTGCTTGGAGGATACATGGCACAATGGAGCAGAGGAAGCAGAGCCCAGGTGCCTGCAGAAAGGGATGTCTGTGTTCACCCCACAGAAGCCAAGGAAATCTGGGGACTTGGAAACACCATGAATTGCTGAAGGTTGGAAGGGAGGGCCAGGACTGAAAACACAAAACTGCCTGAAAGTGATACAAAAGAGTAAGATGTCAGATCCCCACCTCTTGACAGTCACTTGCTGTTGATGATTAACATCCTTAAGGATATAAGGCAAAATACTGAACCAGGAAAAAGCACAGGTTGATGTAACAAAGGAGCAATAAGAAATGCACAACCCTTTGATTTTAAGAATATAATCACTGAAATGAAAAATTAAATAGGAAGATTAGTAAAAATGTCAAAAAATTTCAAAAACTGGAGCTAAAATCAAAGAGGTGAACATTAGTATAGAAGAGATAGGAAAAACTAGAGCCCAGCCTAGGGGATCTAATACCCAGCTAATTGGAATTCCAGCAAGAGTAAAGAGAATAAAAATTGGGAGGAAATTATCAAAGAAATAGTACAGAGAACTTTCTTAGAATAGAAAGATATTACTCTTCAGATGGAGGGCCCCCTGCAATCTCCATCACAGTGAATGAAAAGAGACCCACAGCGAGGTACATCATCAAGAAATTTTAGACTACCAAGTGAAAATGAGACTTAAAGTTTTTAAATGAAAAAGCAAGTCAATACAAAGGAATTAGGTTGAAAATGGCTTTAGAAAATATAGTGTGAGACAATATGCTAGAAGCTAGCAAGGTCCTCAAAATTCTGAAGGAAAACTATTTTTAACAAATAATTCTCTATTAAGTCATTTCTCAATCAAGCCTGAGTGTAAACTAAAGCCATTTGCAGACAGGAAAGGAATTAAAATTTTTATTTCCACTACACCCATTCTTATGAAGCTATTGGAAGATGTATTTCAGCAAAAAGGGGAGTAAACCAAGAAATAGGAAAATGTGGGATATGGGGAACAGAGACTCTAACAAAGAGGCAGTGGAAGGAAGTTCCAGATCATAGCTGAGAGCAGCCCTAGAGCCAACCAGTGCAGGCACAAGTTTCCAGCCATGCAATGGGGAATGGGGAGCAGGTAGGGCCCAGTACACCTGAGGGGTTGAAGAGACAGATCTGGGAGTCCAGGAAAGCTGAGTCAATTAAAGTTCACACGGTAGAGTATGCTGCCCAGAGAACCCTGGGGGGGTTGCCTAGAGTCTCCCTCAAGTATACGGTGGAGTAGTGCCCAATAGACGGCTGTGCAGAAACCATTCAAGACCAGGGAAAGAACCACCCAAAAACATTAGAGGGAACAGTGTCCAGAGTTTACACAGGCATGGGAATGGTGCCTGTTCCCGACAGCCAAAGTGGAAAATCTGAGAATTCACCAGGCATTCCTGAATAAGAATTTTGCATCAACAGTGGGGAGAAACTAACCTTATCTGTCACCCAGTGACAAACCACCAAGTATGCAAAGAAGCCAGAAAATGTGACCCATAATTAGGAGACACATCAATCAATAGACACTGATTCAGAAATAACACAGATGATAGAATTAGTAGACAAAACACTGGAAGTTATTACATTTGTATTCCATGTTTAGAAGCTAGGGAAAAAGACTGAACATGTGAAGCAGAGACAGAGGAGATTTTTAAAAGATCCACATCAAAATTCTAGAGATAAAAAGTATAATGTCTGAGATGAAGAACACACTGGATAGGGTTAACAGCAGATTAGACATTGCACAAAGCTTACTTAAAGATTACCTTAATTATATAATAGCTACAACATATTTTTAAAATCCGGGAGGAAGCCATTCTCCTATGTAATTCTCATTTATAATCAACACTGGACTTTCCTAGAGACAGTACCTGTGAGTTAATTAAGAAAAAATTGGCATTGATGTTAAGAACCTGGCACCTACTTCATCAAAACAGACTCTTTCCAGGCCAGAGGGATAAATGCTGCCTGGGTAATGATACTAAGTGGTTGGCTCATTAGCTTGTCATGAATAAATCCCCCTTTCCAAATAAATATATGCATGTCATGATTTTTAACCTTTTGTGCTGCAGATGAGAGAGTCTGGTGGGAAAGGCTCTGGATTTGGAGGCCTGGTTTCTGATAATATTCACTAAATATTTATTCAATGTGTCCCGTGTTCCAGGCATGGTGTAAGGTGCTGGGGACCCATTGGTGACCAAGACATAGCATTTGTGTGTCGTGATGCTTCAGATCTCATGGCAGGAGACAGACAAGGAAACATGCTGTTCTGACAGCATGATTAGGCCATCATGGGAAAGTAGAGGGGCTATTGGAGACATATAGGAAGGCATCTATTCAGATATAGAAGCCAGAGAAGCCTTGCTGGAGGAAATGAGGTCTCCTATGGCACCTGGAAGATAAACAGAGGTTTACACACTGAAGAGCTGGAGGAAGGTGACCTCTGAGAGGGGCCAGGCACAGGCTCAGAGAAAAGGCAGGGCATCTTTGGGAAACTGAAAGAAACTCGGTGTGGTTAGAAAGTTTGATGACTGGACTGGTGAGGGCCAAGTCCTGGGAAGTTAGGTAGATGTTATCCTGAATGGATTTGGAATGTGGTATTTATCTTTCAAGATGATGACTCAGGATATAATATCAGAATGGAAGAGAGGGCTGTTGCCATAATCCTGGTGAGATGTGATGTGAAAGTGAACTCGGGCAAAGGTTGCAAGTACGGAGAGAAACGGACCCTTTCAGAAGCAGTTCAGGAACCGAATCCCACAGAATGTGGTGATTGGTTACATTGGGAGGCCAAGATAGAGGGAGGAGCCTTAGGTCATTCTTGCCTTGGGCAACTGTAAGCCCCCACCCCTGGGTCAACCTAACTAAGCTTTCTTTCCAGAGTATCCACTGGGCCCCTGGCCACTGCTGAGTAAAGTCCCCACAGCCTGTATGGACTAATGTGTGTTTGGATTCGGGTTCTGCGTGCTCACCTGGGTCTTTGATGTCACCTGGCAACACCTGTGCATTTCTCTGGCCCTCTTCCCAGTTCTCTGCTGTGTTTCAAGTCTCTCCACTGTCCTTAAAGCTCCCACCCTGTCATAACCCCTCTTTAGTTCACCTACTGGCCTCTTATTTTGTTCCAAACAATCAAGGCCAGCTGAATTGATGTCCTTTACCTCCTTGCCCCCAGCTTTGCCATCGGGGAAAAGGGAGAGTTTCCCTTGCTCTGTTGCAAGGATCAGGCCTCTGCCTGTGCGCTGGATCACCTCCCATCCCATCTCCCCAGTCACCTTGCTCTATGGCCACTTTAATTATCCACTCCGTCTTCAGCTTCTCTTCTGTCTCCCTCCTATCAGCACTGGAATATTCCCAAGCTCTCTCCATCTTGGAAGACCCTCCCTTGTTTCTTTTCAGCTGGCTATCTCTTTCTCTCCAGTGCAGTTCACCAAAAGCCCAGGCTACCCTCGCTCTCACCACTTCGGACTTTCCCATGGACTCCTCAGCCTTCTGAAGCCACGAGTACCTTTTGTGGGCTGAATCCAGTGGATCTTTTCTTAGCTTTTATATTACTTTTCATATTGCAACAGCCCTTAACAGGGTTGAAATTTCTGGGCACTTTCTTGAAATTATTTCCTCTTTCTGCTGTTCCTTCTAGTTCCTTCTCGCTACTCCTCTTCCTTTGCGAGGACATTAAAAAATTGTTATTACTCAGGGATTTGTATTCAGGTTATTTTCTTCACTATTCAAGGGACTTTTAAAAGAGAAAACTTGACTTTCTACTATTTACACAGTGAATGCATGAGTCTCTCTCTTTAAAGCCGTTCAAAGCCAAAGTTCCCCTTAAATACCACCCTTGGTACCTCTGCACGGCAGAGGTGACTGGGTTTATCCTTTGGTGAAAGTCATTCCTTATTATTTTTTCTCAGGCTTTACATATACTCTTACATGCCCAAAGAACATTTCTATTTTGATTTGCTTAGCTCATGCTAGTAAATATAGATTTATTCCAGAATTTTACTTATGCATTTTAAGACTGAAGATTGAACAGACTCTTCTTTGATATCTACTGCAATCCTGGGGCCCTTCCCGTACCTCACAGGTCACTACCAATTTGATTTGGTAGGAAAAGACTTTTACTTGTATAAATCCATGTGCATACAGTTTGGTTTTATGGATTTAAAAAAAAGTCTTATGTAAACATATTTTTGCAACTTATTTTTATCAATTAACAACATGTCTTGAAAATCTGTTCTTATTTGTACTAAAACATCAGCCACATTCTTTTAACACACAAGACAGTGTGCCATGGAGCTGCCATAAATTTCCATAAACATAGACTTAAAGCAACACAAATTTATTATCTTATAGTTCTAGAGGTCAGAGTCCAAAATGGGTTTCCCTAGACTAAAATCAAGGTTTTGGCAGGGCTGCCTTACTAATGGAGACAAAAGGTGAGAATCCATTTCCTTACCTTTTCCAGTTTCTCAAAGCCTGAACTCTTTGGCCAGTGGCCCCTTCCTCTGCCTTCAAAGCCATCAGCATAGCATCTTCAAATCTCTCACTGACTCTAACCTTTCTGCCTCCCTCTTTCACCTATAAGGACCCTTCTGTGTAATCCATGATAAGCACCCATATTAAGGTTCTTAATGTCACCATCTGCAAAGTCCTTTTTCCATGTGAGGTAGCATGCTTACAGGTTCCAGGGATTAGGGCATGGACACCTTTGGTTGGAAGGGGGCATTCTTCTGTCTCCCACAAGCCCCACAGCCTGTAATTGTTTCCTCTTCTATCTGTACACACTCCTCCAAATGATCTTCTTCATTCCCATGGATGAGGCCACATTTCCATCTCAAACTCCAGCTGCAACTACTGGACAACTGGACATCTCCATGTGATGTCCCACAGGCCCTGGAACCCATGCTGTTTCTCACTTTTAGGTCTTTGCTCACTTTGCTCTCTTGATCTGAATACCCGCCTTTCCTTTAGCAACACTACCTCTTTGTCTTTTAAGGCTCAAAGCATGGGCACCCTTCTTCAGGAATCTTTTTTCAGATTGGTTTTCAGAAATTCCCGACCTAGGCCTACAGAGTCTTTGTTCTGTGTTGTAAATGCCTGTGTTTACATGTCAACTTGCTGGTCTTGATTAGACTTTGTAACTCCAGTACTTGGACTGAGTCTGGTACACAGTAGTCACTCATGAAATGTTTATTGAATAGATACAGTTAGAAAGAACAGTCCAGACAGCCAGTATTTATTTTTGAACCCACCCTTTAAGGTGCATCTGCTTCTAGGTTTCCAGCCTAAGAGCTCCTAACATTTCCCCACTGGTACAGATGAGATTGCAAGTCTGATTTTGTGTTAACTTATTGAGGGTTTTCTGAAGACCTCAGGTCTTGTCAGATGTCTCCCTCCTTGCAGCTACTCTTTTTGTGGTCCTGGAAACTTCCCCTTCTCCTTTCCCTTCAGGATGAAAGGAAGCCCTTCCCCTCTGTTGCTAGGTCCAGCTGCTGCACTATTCTTCATTGGCGTGTCTATCCCTGCCTATCTCTTTGCAAACACACTCTTTATTATCCTCTTCTTAACTGATATGGCAAACTTGAATATGCTCTGTTTTCTGCCCAGCTGAGCAGTGGTCAGATCTAATCTGCAACCAGGTCCTCAATATTTAGAATCCAGCCTGTATCCTGGTACTCAGTTAAGGATTGCAGAATGAGGATTGAATATTCTGTGATAAAATGGTATAAAAGTTATTGACTTTTGTAATGTCATAGGTCAATCATGGCATGTTATGACTGCACCTGATCTTAAGTATTTTCTAGCCAAGGCCCATCATTTTATCTAAGAGGAATTTTGGTGTGAGTTGGAACAGCACTGGGCGTGTGGAATAGTGGGCTGAAGAAAGCCTCTGGAATTACGTAGGTGTGGTTTGGATCCTAGAGCTGCCACTCAGTGGCTTGGTGACTTGGGCATACTCAGTTTTTTGAATTGCAAAATGAAGACAATCTTAGTTGTGTTATGAGTTGCTGAGAAGTTTAGATGAGCTGATGCACCTGAATTCCCTGGCATAGAATGTAGCACTCGGCACTTGCTAACAGTCATTACTCCCAAAACCCTGACATCCTGATTTCCAGTCCAGGGTGTTCATGCCACTCCAAGCCTTGGCCAGCCAAACTGAGGTGACCGTAAACTAGTTCAGCAGATAGAAAGGGCTTGAGGTGGCCCAGCCCCTGGTGCAAACTTCCCTGTTGTTAGGCGGGTGGTAAGCAGTACAGGAGCTCTTGCAGTTGGTTCTCAGCCTTCTTTTCCAGAGCCTGATTTGACACTTGCAGTGTTTCTCCTCTTTAATCTTGTTTTTGCAATTGTTTTTATAACTCTAAAATTCTTTAGTCAAACTCATTCTCCTAGAGGACAAAAAAGGAGGAAACAGAAGTGGTTCAAGGGAGCTTGACACTTATTTTCCCAAGATTCCTGCCTTGCCCAGGTCTCTTTCTGGGAAGGTTCTTCCCAAGGTGGGTTCTCCATGAAACCAATGTCCTGTTCAGTGAAGCCTCCAGCAAGCTCTCATTTTCAAGGACAGTTTGTGGGTCTGTAGTCCTAATCCACAAATCTCTTGATTTAGCGAACATTTCCTCAAGTCTTTTTTCCTTCCCAAGTATTTCAGAACTTGTGAACTCAGATATAATGAATGGAGCCATTAGAGTGAACAATCACTCAACAGCATAAGTTATTTTAATGGGCCCATCACTTGAAAATAACTTTCACCATCTGTTCTACCCTTTAACTGCAAATGCAAAAAGAACACCATTCCCAATGGCATCATAAAAAGTTAGATATAAGTGATTTAAATGCATGTTTGGTTCTGTATTCAGTGCAATATAGATGTGAAGAAAGGCTCATATTGGATTTATTTTTTTATGGCAAAATCAAAATTCAGAGTAGGAGAGTTTCTCTGTTCATGGAAAAGTGGCTTTTTAGTTGGCATGGAATATGCTCTACAATGTGATCATTCATTCATTCATTCATTTTTTATTTTCCCATAGATATTTGTGAAATGCCACCATGTCCCTGGCATGGTACTAGATGCTGGGAATATAGAAATTAACAGTGATAACTGACAAGCCCATGGCATTCCAATGAAAAATAAGATAGAGCATTTCTTTATTAAAAAAAATTTTTTTATTAAGGTATTATTAATATGCACTCTTATGAAAGTTTCACATGAAAAAACAATGTGGTTACTACATTTACCCCTATTATCAAGTCCCCACCCATACCCTAATGCAGTCACTGTACATCAGTGTAGTAAGATGCCACAGATTCACTGTTTGCCTTTTATGTGCTACACTGTTGTCCCCGTGACCCCCCCATACCATATGTACTAAACATAACACCCCTCAATCCCCACCTCCCTCCCTCCCAACCCTCCCTCCCCCACCCCTCCCCTTTGGTAACCACGAGTCCCTTCTTGGAGTCTGTGAGTCTGTTGCTATTTTGTTCCTTCAGTTTTGCTACGCTGAGGGAAATCATTTGGCACTTGTCTTTCTCTGCCTGGCTTATTTCACTGAGCATAACATCCTCCAGCTCCATCCATGTTGTTGTAAATGGTAGGATTTGTTTCTTTCTTATGGCTGAATAGTATTCCATTGTGTATATGTACCACCTCTTCTTTATCCATTCATCTACTGATGGATACTTATGTTGCTTCCATATCTTGGCTATTGTAAAAAGTGCTGCAATAAACATAGGGGTGCATATGTCTTTCTGAATCTGAGAAGTTGTATTCTTTGGATAAATTCCAAGGAGTGGGATTCCCAGGTCAAATGGTATTTGTATTTTTAGTTTTTTGAGGAACCTCTATATTGCTTTCCATAATGGTTGAACTAGCTTACATTCCCACCAGCAGTGTAGGAGGGTTCCCCTTTCTCTGCATCCTCACCAGATTTGTTGTTCTTAGTCTTTTAGATGCTGGCCATCCTTACTGGTGTGAGGTGATATCTCATTGTGGTTTTAATTTACATTTCCCTGATGATTAGTGACATGGAGCATCTTTTCATGTATCTGTTGGCCATCTGAATTTCTTCTTTGGAGAATTGTCTCTTCATATCCTCTGCCCATTTTTTAACTGGGTTATTTGCTTTTTGGGTGTTGAGGTGTGTGAATTCTTTAAATATTTTGGATGTTAACCCTTTGTCGGATATGTCATTTACAAATATATTCTCCCACACTGTAGGATGCCTTTTTGTTCTGTTGATGGTGTTCTTTGCCATACAGAAGCTTTTTAGTTTGATGTAGTCCCATGAGTTCATTTTTGCTTTTATTTCCCTTGCTTGAGGAGAGCATTCAGGAAGAAGTTGCTCATGCTTATATTCAGGAGATTTTTGCCTATATTGTCTTCTAAGAGTTTTATGGTTTCATGACTTACATTCAGGTCTTTGATCCATTTCGAGTTTACTTTTGTGTGTGGGGTTAAGCAATAATCCAGTTTCATTCTCTTGCATGTAGCTGCCCAGTTTTGCCAACACCAGTTGTTGAAGAGGCTGTCATTTCCCCATTGTATGTCCATGGCTCCTTTATTGTATATTAATTGACTATATATGGGTGGATTTATATCAGGGTTCTCCAGTCTATTCCATTGGTCTATGGGTCTGTTCTTGTGCCAGTACCAAATTGTCTTGATTACTGTGACTTTGTGGTAGAGCTAGAAGTTGGGGAGCATAATCCCCCCAGCTTTATTCTTCCTTCTCAGGATTGCTTTGGCTATTTGAGGTCTTTTGTGGTTCCATATGAATTTTAGAATGATTTGTTCTAGGTCATTGAAGAATGCTCTTGGTATTTTAATAGGGATTGCATTGAATGTGCAGATTGCTTTAGGCAGGATGGCCATTTTGACAATATGAATTCTTCCTATCCATGAGCATGGGATGTGTTTCCATTTATTGGTATCTTCTTTAATTTCTCTTAGTAGTGTCTTGTAGTTTTCAGAGTATAGGTCTTTCACTTCCTTGGTTAGGTTTATTCCTAGGTATTTTATTCTTTTTGATGCAACTGTGAATGGAATTGTTTTCCTGATTTCTCTTTCTGCTAGTTCATCGTTAGTGTATGCCACAGATTTCTGTGTATTAATTTTGTATCCTGCAACTTTGCTGAATTCAGATATGAGATTTAGTAGTTTTGGAGTAGATTCTTTATGGTTTTTTATGTACATATCATGTCATCTGCAAACAGGGACAGTTTAACTTCTTCCTTGCCAATGTGGATGCCTTTTATTAGAGCATTTCTTATAGATAAACATAGAAGTCATACAGAAAGCCAAACATAAATTTTGTGTTCTGCTTCAGAATGGTAATGTGTTGGAGTGGAAAGAAGTTTGCAATTAGCCAGAACTTGATTTTAAATTCTCAATTCCTCCACGTTGGGACCACTCTGAGTCCATTTCCTTCTCTGGCATTTATTTATGTATTTGTTTCCTCATCTGGAAAAATGGGAACAAGAATCTCTCCCTCATAGGTCTGCTGTGATTGAATGAATTATATATGCAAGACTGGTAGCCCAGGGTTTGGCTCATAGCTGGCATTCTATGTTAATTCTCCTTCTACTGTCTAGCTTGCATTTTAATAGATATTGAGAAATTACTTCTCAGACAAAAAGTAATAGGCTCATAGAATACCAGAATGGGAAAGGGTCTAAGAAATATTGAGCTTTTACATTCAACATTCCCTGTTTTATAGACAATGACATTTAATCCTAGAGATAATTAGTAACTAGATCAAAGTCTTACAGTTTGTAGCCATTTCTAAAACATTCTCACTGTGACTCTATCAAAAATATTTGAGCATGAACTCCAAATATAGGTATAATGAAATTCACATACATGGATTACTGCATTAGCATATTGTGTATATTATACAAAATACATATAATAGAAATAAAGAATGAAATCATGATAAAGAGAACACATTTTGTGATGGCTTCATACTGTGCTTAAGGCATGCATCCTAGTCTCTTGGGGCACATTATATACTTAGGTGAAGGTCATCATTAATGTGAATTTTTAACCCCATAGTCCAACATTTGAATAAAATATTGTTGAGAGATTTTTGACTGATTGTATCATTCCTATCTTGTGATGAGGCTGATTCAGAGTTCATACAAGGAGAAGCATCAACTCTGCCATCTTCCTGTTTTCTCTTGTGCTTGCCTTGTGTTCAATCCACAGTGTTTTTGGAGGATATATTTTTAGTCATTTGTCAATTTTATGATAATTTGGCTGGTTAAAACTGGACTGTAGAATGTCAAAATTCATTTAGCTGGCTACATGTTAATGTTGACAGGCAACTGAGGAAACTGCATCTGTCTCTTTCTCACTATGGAGTTTGTCCTTGAAGGTCCTCTGTGGACATTGAGTGGCATGTAACCCTCTGACACAAGGTCAATGGTGTGTGAGAGTGCCCATCTGTATATCAAATACAGTAAAGCTTTTCTTACTTTGTTTTAAAGATAAATAATTGCCCTAATATTTCCTTCCTACACTCCAAATGATGATCTTGCTCACTTCACTTTGGAGATCTTTAAGTTCACGGGAGAGAAAGGACTAGAGTCTGCATCTACTGATTCCCCAGTGATGTTTTTTTCCTTAAAAAATATAAAGAAGCAAGTAGCAAAATTTGCATTTTACTGTAATATATGTTCCTAAAGGTGTACATACCAAACGTGTTCACCTTGGTGAATTTTCCTGGCATGAACCCGTACGACCACCCATGAAGATCCAGAATGACAACTTTCCCAGCGCCCCCGGGGTGCTCTTGTGCTTCCTGCAAATAACTCCAATTCCTGACTTCTAACTCCACAAATAGGTTTTGTTTTAAATTTTGTGTATAGGGAATCAAAGAATATGAATTATTTTGCATTTGAATTTCTTTTAACATTACCTTTGTAAGACTTACCTGTATTGGTAGGTGTATCAGAAATTCACTCATTTTTTTTGATATGTAATCTTTTACTGACTGCTATGTATTTTTCCATTCCAAAGTTGATAAATATTTCAGTTCTTTCTGGTGTGTGGCTATATGAATACTGCTCCAGTGAGCATTCTTATACATGGATATATGCCTGCGTTTCTATTGGACACATATTTAGGAGATATTTGTAGCCTGGCATTGCTGGGTCACATGTGTTGAGCCTTAGGAGATAAAGCATATAGTAATCAACTATTATTTCAGTAATACTTAGCAATTAACTACAAAATGAGTAACATACAGTAATAAGCCTTGATTACTCACACATCTGTGGGTTGGCTGGGGTGCTACTGGTTTAAGGTGGACTCACCTGTACTTAAGGTAGATCCAAATGGGCCAGTGGGCTCAGATCTCTTCTATGTGTTTGTCATCTTTCTTGGACCAGTGGCTCCTCGAGGCATATTGTTCTTATGATTCAACCAAACCTCTTCTCAAAGCTGGAGCCAAGATACTATGCTTAAGTGCAAAAGCACATTCCAAGTTTATGCTCACATTATGTCTACCAGCATCCCATTGTATAACACAAGCCACGTGGTCAAACCCAAGGCTTGGGGGAAATTCCCTGCACCTACATGAGGTCTTTGTTAGTATGTGGGTATATATATATATATAATCTATTGCACAGAAATGAAGACTTCAGACACATAATTCAATTGACCATGTAGTCTTCAAATGTATACCAATATACATTGCGAACAGTGGCTTCTAAAGCTACTATTTCACATCCTCAACATTTGGTATTGTTCGTCTTTTTAAAGGTAGTCAGTCATTCAATGTCATGGTTTAATTTATAGCTCTCTAATGATGAATGAGGTCGAGTACCTTCTTATCTGTTTATTGGCCTTTGCTAAACGGCTTGCATGTCATTCACCCAGTGAAAAGATTAGGTTGCCAAGGCTTTTGTTACTGATTCATAACATATCTTCAGAAATGAGCCCTTGGTTGGATTCTTTTTCTACCCCATGTTTTGCCTTTTTTCATTTTATTAATTGTCTTTGGGTGAACAAACATTTTTAATTTGAATGTAGAACAAGTTATTGATCTTTCCCTTTATGACTACTACCTTTTATGTCTGGTTTAATTTTGCCCATGAAGATATTCTCTTGTATTTTCTTATGAAAGTTTTTATTGTTCTCTTTTTCAGACTTAGATCAATCTATCTGGACTTGATTTTTATGTATTTTATGAGGGAATTGTTCAGAATCCTACGGCTATCTAAATGAACTAGTACTATTTATTGAAAATCCATCCTTTCCCTACTGCACTGGCTTATCATTCTCATGTCAAGTGTCCACTGTGTGTGGTCCATTCCTGCACACCCCATACCATTGGCCTGTCTTTATGTCAATACTATGCTTTCGTTTTTTTTTATTAAGGTATTATTGATATACACTCTTATGAAGGTTTCATATGAAAAAACAATGTGGTTACTACATTTTACCCATATTATTAAGTCCCCACTCATACCCCAATGCAGTCACTGTCCATCAGTGTAGTAAGATGCCACAGATTCACTGTTTGCCTTCTCTGTGCTACACTGTTTTCTCCGTGATCCCCCACACCATGTGTCCTAAACATAATACCCCACAATCCCCTCTCCCACAATCCCCACCCGCCCTCCCACACCCCTCCCCTCTGGTAACCACTAGTTCCTTCTTGGAGTCTCTGAGTCTGCTGCTATTTTGTTCCTTCAGTTCTGCTACGTTGTTATACTCCACAAATGAGGGAAATCATTTGGCACTTGTCTTTCTCTGCCTGGCTTATTTCACTGAGCATAATGTCCTCCAGCTCCATCTATGTTGTTGTAAATGGCAGGATTTGTTTCCTTCTTATGGCTGAATAGTATTCCATTGTGTATATGTACCACCTCTTCTTTATCCATTCATCTACTGATGGATACTTAGGTTGCTTCCATATGTTGGCTATTGTAAAAAGTGCTGCAATAAACATAGGGGTGCATATGCCTTTTTGAATCTGAGAAGTTGTATTCTTTGGATAAATTTCAAGGAGTGGGATTCCCGGGTCAAATGGTATTTGTATTTTTTAGGTTTTTAAGGAACCTCCATATTGCTTTCCACAATGGTTGAACTAGCTTATATTCCCACCAGCAGTAAAGGAGGGTTCCCCTTTCTCCACATCCTTGCCAGATTTGTTGTTCTTAGTCTTTTGGATGGTGGTCATCTTTACTTGTGTGAGGTGATATCTCATTGTGGTTTTAATATGCATTTCCCTGATGATTAGTGATGTGGAGCATCTTTTCATGTGTCTGTTGGCCATCTGAATCTATTTGGAGAACTGTCTGTTCATATCCTCTGCCCATTTTTTAATAGGGTTATTAGCTTTTTGGGTGTTGAAGCTTGTAAGTTCTTTATATATTTTGAATGTTAACCGCTTGTCAGATATGTCATTTACAAATATATTCTCCCACACTGTAGGATGCCTTTTAGTTCTGTTGATGGTGTTCTTTGCCATACAGAAACTTTTTAGTTTGATGTAGTCCCATGAGTTCATTCTTGCTTTTGTTTCCCTTGCTTGAGGAGATGCATTCAGGAAGAAGTCGCACATGCTTATTTACAGGAGATTTTTGCCTATGTTGTCTTTTAAGAGTTTTATGGTTTCATGACTTACATTCTGGTCCTTGATCCATTTCGAGTTTACTTTTGTGTATGGGGTTGAACAATAATCCAGTTTCATTCTCTTGCAGGTAACTGTCCAGTTTTGCCAACACCAGCTGTTGAAGAGGCTGTCATTTCCCCATTGTATGTCCATGGCTCCTTTATCATACATTAATTGACCATATATGGTTGGGTTTATATCAGGGCTCTCTAGTCTGTTCCATTGGTCTATGGGTTTGTTCTTGTGCCAGTACCAAATTGTCCTGAGTACTGTGGCTTTGTAGTAGAGCTTGAAGTTGGGGAGCATAATCCTCCCAGCTTTATTCTTCCTTCTCAGGATTGCTTTGGCTATTTGAGGTCTTTTGTGGTTCCATATGAATTTTAGAATGATTTTCTCTAGTTAGTTGAAAAATGCTGTTGGTATTTTGGTAGGAATTGCATTGAATGTGTAGATTGCTTTAGGCAGGATGGCCATATTGACAATATGAATTCTTCCTATCCATGAGCACAGGATGTGTTTCCATTTATTGGTATCTTCTTTAATTTCTCTCATGAGTGTCTTGTAGTTTTCAGAGTATAGATCTTTCACTTCTTTGGATAGGTTTATTCCTAGGTATTTTATTCTTTTTGATGCAACTGTGAATGGAATTGTTTTCGTGATTTCTCTCTCTGCTAGGTCACTGTTACTGTATAGGAATGCCACAGATTTCTGCGTTAATTAACTTTGTATCCTGCAACTTTGCTGAATTCAGATAATAGATCTAGTAGTTTTGGAGTGGATTCTTTAGGGTTTTTTATGGACAATATCATGTCATCTGCAAACAGGGACAGTTTAACTTCTTCCCTGCCAATCTGGATGCCTTTTATTTCTTTGTGTTGTCTGATTGCTGTGGCTAGGACCGCCAGTACTATGTTGAATAGAAGCGGGGAGAGTGGGCATCCTTGTCTTGTTCCCGATCTTAAAAGAAAAGCTTTCACCTTCTCGCTGTTAAGTATAATGTTGGCTGTGGGTTTGTCATGTATGGCCTTTACTCTGTTGAGGTACTTGCCCTCTATACCCATTTTGTTGAGAGTTTTTATCATGAATGGATGTTGAATTTTGTCAAATGCTTTTTCAGCATCTATGGAGATGATCATGTGGTTTTTGTCTTTCTTTTTTTTGATGTAGTGGATGATGTTGATGGATTTTCGAATGTTGTACCATCCTCGTAACCCTGGAATAAATGCTACTTGATCATGATGGATGATCCTTTTGATGTATTTTTGAATTCGGTTTGCTAATATTTGTTGAGTATTTTTGCATGTATGTTCATCAGGGATATTGGTCTGTAGTTTTCTTTTTCTGTGGTGTCTTTGCCTGGCTTTGGTATTACAGTGATGCTGGCACATAGAATGAGCTTGGAAGTATTCCCTCTTCTTCTACTCCTTGGAAAACTTTAAGGAGGATGGGTATTAGGTCTTCACTAAATGTTTGATAAAATTCAACAGTGAAGCCATCTGGTTCAGGTGTTTTGTTCTTAGGTAGGTTTTTGATTACCAGTTCAATTTCATTGCTGGTAATTGGTCTGTTGAGATTTTCTGTTTCTTTCTTGGTTAGCCTTGGAAGGTTGTGTTTTTCTAGAAAGTTGTCCATTTTTTCTAGGTTATCCAGTTTGTCAGCATATAATTTTTCATAGTATTCTCTAATAGTTCTTTGTATTTCTGTGTTATCCATAGTGATTTTTCCTTTCTCATTTCTGATTCTGTTTATGTGAGTAGACTCTTTTTTTTCTTGGTAAGTCTGCCTAGGGGTTTATCTATTTGGTTATTTTCTCGAAGAACCAGCTCTTGCTTTCGTTGATCCTTTCTATTGGTTTATTTTCTCTATTTTATTTATTTCTGCTCTCATCTTTATTATGTCCCTCCTTCTACTGACTTTGTGTCTTATTTGTTCTTCTTTTTCTAGTTAATTGTGAGTTTAGACTGCTTATATGGGATTGTTCTTCTTCCTGAGGTAGGCCTGTATTGCAATATACTTTCCTCTTAGCACGGCCTTCGCTGCGTCCCACAGATTTTGCGGTGTTGAATTATTGTTGTCATTTGTCTCCATATATTGCTTGATCTCTGTTTTTATTTGGTCATTGATCAATTGATTATTTAGGAGCATGTTATTAAGCCTCCAGGTATTTGTGGGATTTTTCATTTTCTTTGCATAATTCATTTCTAGTTTCATTCCTCTGTGGTCTGAGAAACTGGTTGGTACAATTTCAATCTTTTTAAATTTACCGAGGCTCTTTTTGTTGCCTAGTATATGATCTATTCTTGAAAATGTTTCATGTGCACTTGAGAAGAATGTGTATTCTGCTTCTTTTGGATGTAGAGTTCTGTAGTTGTCTGTTAGGTCCATCTGTTCTAATGTGTTGTTCAGTGCCTCTGTATCCTTACTTATTTTATGTCTGGTTAATCTGTCCTTCAGAGTGAGTGGTGTGTTGAAGTCTCCTAGAATGAATGCATTGCATTCTATTTCCCTGTTAATTCTGTTAGTATTTGTTTCACATATGTAGGTGATCCTGTATTGGGTGCATAGATATTTATAATAGTTATATCCTCTTGTTGGACTGACCCCTTTATCATTATGTAATGTCCTTCTTCATCTCTTGTGACTTTCTTTGTTTTGAAGCCTATTTTGTCTGATACAAGTACTGCAACTCCTGCTTTTTTCTCCCTATTAGTTGCATGAAAAATCTTTTTCCATCCCTTCACTTTTAGTCTGTGTAGGTCTTTGGGTTTAAAGTGAGTCTCTTGTAGGCAGCATGTAGATGGATCTTGTTTTTTTATCCATTCAGTGACTCTGTATCTTTTGATTTTTGCATTCAGTCCATTTACATTTAGGATGATTATGGATAGGTGTGTACTTATTGGCATTGCAGGCTTCAGATTCGTGGTTATCAAAGGTTCAAGGTTAAGTTCCTTAGTATCTAAGAGTCTAACTTAACTCACTTAATATGCTATTACAAACACAATCTAAAGGTTTTTGTTTTCCTCTTCCTTTTTCTTCTTCCTCCATTCTTTATATATTAGGTGTCATATTCTGTACTGTTTATCCCTTGATTGACTTTGGGGAGAGTTAATTTAATTTTGCATTTTCTTAGTAATTACCTGTTCAACTTTCTTTACTGTGGTTTTATTACCTCTGGTGACAGCTATTAAACTGTAGGAACACTTCCATCTATAGCAGTCCCTGCAAAATACACTGTAGAGATGGTTCGTGGGAGGTAATTTCTCTCAGCTTTTGCTTATCTGGGAATTGTTTAATCCTCCTTCAAATTTAAATGAGAATCTTGCTGGATAAAGTAATCTTCCTTCAAGGCCCTTCTGCTTCATTGCATTAAATACATCATGCCACTCCCTTCTGGCCTGTAAGGTTTCTGCTGGGAAGTCTGATGATAGCCTGATGGGCTTTCCTTTTTATGTGATCTTATTTCTCTCTGGCTGTTTTTAATAGTCTGTCCTTATCTTTGATCTTTGCCATTTTAATTACTATATGTCTTGGTGTTGTCTTCCTTGGGTCCCTTGTTTTGGGAGATCTGTTTACCTCCATGGCCTCAGAGACAATCTCCTTCCCCAGACTGGGGAATTTTTCAGCAATCACCTCCTCAGAGACACTTTCTATCCCTTTTTCTCTCTCTTCTTCTTCTGGTACCCCTATAATGTGAATATTGTTCCGTTTGGATTGGTCATACAGTTCTCTCAATATTCTTTCATTCTTAGAGATCCTTTTTTTTCTCTGTGCCTCAGCTTCTTTGTATTCCTTTTCTCTAGTTTCCATTTCATTTATCATCTCCTCCACCACTTCCAATATGCTTTTAATGCCGTCCATTGTCCTCTTCAGTTATTGGATCTCCGACTGTAATTCATTCCTGAGTTCTTGGATATCTTTCCGTACCTCCATGAGCATGTTAATGATTTTTATTTTGAGCTCCCTTTCAGGGAGAGTCATGAGGTCCATATCATTTAAATCTTTCTCAGGAGTTGTATTAATAATTTTACTCTGGACCAGGTTCCTTTGGTGTTTCATATTTGTGTAGGGAACCCTGTAGTGCCCAAAAGCTCTACTCTCTGGAGCTGCTCAGGCCCTGAAGTAATTTCTGGGGTTGCAGGGGAGTGGTATTGGTGCCTGGGGGGAGGAAAGAGCTGTTTCCTGCTTCCCAGCTGCTATGCCTGTCTCCACTGCCTGAAACAGTGGGCAAAGCACACAGGTATAAGCCTCTGTGCTTTGCGTTTTTAGATGCTGTAGACAGATATTTCCTCTGGCTGGCCTAACAGCAGGGTAGGGTTTCCCGTTTTGCAAGCCCGGTGGGGCTGGCCAGGAGAAAGGCGCAGTAGGCTGCGTATCATGGAAGTGGTTCTTGGAGCTGTGTAGCCAACCAGGGAGCTGGAGCATCTGAAGATCGTGAAAGCTCCCAACCTGCTGGGCAGAGTGGACCCAGACAATTTTGTCTGCCTGTCCTTTCTCCTGAGCAGTAAGCTCTGTGCAATCCTTGCCCCTTTAGCACCCCTCTTGCTAAGGGCTTCTTTGTTAGGAAGTCTCTCAGACTGCCCGCCTTTCTTTTGTCCCAGAGCAGCTGGATATGGATCCCTGCTTTCCACAAGCAGCTGGAATCTTAGTCTCTCCAGGAATTCTGCCTGTGTTAGCTTTCCAACCCCCTAATTCCGAGAGTACTATGCAAGCACCATGAAATGTAGGTTTGTGCTCCCAGAGCAGATCTCTGGAGTTACGTATTCAGCAGTCCCAGATCTCCACTCCCTCCCTGCTCCATTCCTCTTCCTCCCATCAGTGAGCTGGGGTGGGAGAATGGCACGGATCCTGCAGGGCCACAGGTTTAGTACGTTACCCTTTTCTGTGGGGTCGGCTCTTGACTCCAGGTGTATGCAGTTTGGTGCAGTCCTCTTTCCTGTTGCTCTTTCATGAGTAGTTGTATTAGTTATATTTTCATATTATATGCGGTTTTAGGAGGAAGCCTCTGTCTCACCTCTCATGCCGCCATCTTTAATCCTATTCTGCCTCAATACTATACTTTCTTAATTACTGCTTCATATTATATCTGATATCTGCCACCATAAATCTTCTTTGTCTTGACTTTTCTTGACCCTGTGTTTCCATTGAAGTGTTTAAACCAGCTTGTCGATTTTTATAGCAATCCTGGGATATTGATTAAAATTATAATGATTAGCTTGTGGAGAATTCATCATTACAACACTTTTTTCAATCTACAAATATGATATATTCCTCTATTTTTTTTAGGGTTTAAAGTACTTTACTCAATAGATTTCTCTGTAGTGGTCTTGCATTTCTCATACTCTCTGTCTCTGTCTCTTTCTGTTTCTCTAAATATTATTGCTAATTACTTGATATTTTTAATGGTGCTATAAAAGGTGTCTTTTAAAATTTAATTTCTCTATAGTTTGTTTTCAGTATATAGAAATAAATTGCTTTTTATATGAAGCTATTATCTAGTGGCATTTTACTTACCAATTTTAATATCCATAGTTTTTAAAGATTTTCTATATACACAATAATGTTTTCTGAAAATAATGATGCTTTTGTTTTGTCTTTTACAATGCTTGTGTCTTTTATTTCTCTATCTTGCAGTGTTACTTTGAATATATTATGTGTAAGTAAGATGTTTTCTGAAGGGTTTTTTTGTAGCTGCCCTTAATCAAATGTAACAGATCCCCTTCTAGTTCTAGTTTGCTGACAGTTTTTAATGTTGAGTTTTGCATCATTAACATAGTCACATAATTTTTTATGTGATTCTATTGCATATGACAGATTCCACTCATTGATGTGTGACTATTAAGTTAACCTATGGTCCTCAGATAAACACAGTGTGGTCATAATATTTTATCCTTTTTATGTGTTGCTGGGTTTTTTTTTGCTAATATTTTGTTTACTATTTTTTTCATTTATGTTCACATCATATTTATGCTAGATATTGGTTTCTAATGTTTTTTTTTTTCTTGCAATGTCCTTGTCAGGCTTTGGTATCAGTGGTGCACTGGCCCTATGAAATGACTTGGGAAATGTGCTTTCTTTGTCTAGACTCTGGAAGAATCTGTGTGATGATTGGTGTTATTTTTTCCTTACATGTTTGGAAGAACTCAGCAGGGAAACCATCTTGGTCTTGAATTTCTTTGTAGAAAAGTTTAATTACTTTAATTACTTTAATATTCCTAATTCAGATTATTTCTTTTTGTGTCAATTTTGATAAGTTTTCTAATTCATCACTTATTTAGCCTATGTTTTCACCTTTATGGCAACAAACTGATCATAGTATTTTATTATTTTTAGTGTCTCTAGGTTCATTTCTGTTTTTCATTTATAATATTTCTTTTTTGCAACTTACCATTTTTTTCTTGTTTTGCCATGGATTTAACCAGTTTTATTATATTTTTAAGTAGCAATGTTTGGACTGATTGATGCTCTCTATTGTACATTTGCATTATATCACATTAACTTAAAAGTTTGTCTTCATTATTTCCTTTTGACAGGTCTTTCTTTTTATCATCTTATATCATTGACCTCTAGCCTTTTTTCCTATCTGATATATTTAATTGAGGCTATATATTTTCCTATCTGCCATAGTTACAGCACATCCCATAAGTTGTAATAGCTTGTATTTTTTATCATCATTTGGTTTAAATTATTTTTGGATAAGCTAAGAATTTCCCAAATCCTCAAGTCCTGGTTCATTTTTGCTTAGCAGTTCTTCAGTCTAGCTCTTTCCTCTCACATTTTATTATAGAATCAAGAAGAAACCAGACCTTACCTACAGCACTTTGGTTGAACTCTCCTTGAATAAATATCCAAGTTCATTGTTTGCAAGTGTATCTTACCCATGACTGCAGGACTCAAGTTAGCTATGCTTTCTGCCACTATATAAAAAGGATTTCCTTTTCTCTAGTTTCCAATAACTGATTCATTTCCATCTGCCTCTGACTGGCAGTGCTTTAACATCATGTTTACCCCTCTGTCTCTTTGTGATGATTTAGGTATTTTCTGATATGATCTAAGTTTTCCCTATTCTGATCTTTACTTCTTTCTGAGTCCTCACTAACAGAACCATTAACACCAATATTTCTATTAACTGTTGTCAGGACCATCTAGGCTTCTTCTCTCAGCTCCTTGATTTTCCCAGCCTCCGCCCACTACCCAATTATAAAGCCACTCGCACATTTTTAGACACATTTTAGCATTCCACTTCCAGGTGCCAACATTTAAATTAGTTTGCTATTGTTGCTTCAACAAAGTACAATGCATTTGGTGGCTTGAAACAACATAAAATTATTATAATTACGGAGTTTAGAGGTCTGGAAAGGGTATTACTGGGCTATGATCAAGACATTGGTAGGACTAAAGTCCTTCCAGAATTCTTCTGAGAGAGAATCTATTCTCTCCTTTTTTCCAGCTTCTAGTGGGTGGCTGCTCACACTCATTGGCTCTTGGCCGCCTTCCCACATCTTCAAAGCCATCAGTGGCAGTCAAGTCCTTCTCCTGCTGCGTCATTCCCACCCTTTTCCCCCCTCTTCCGCATTTAAGGATGTGTGTAGTTATACTGGGCCCAGATAAAGCAGGATAATCCCTTTATTTTTAAGGTCAGCTGACTAGCAATCTTAATTCCCTTTTACCATAGCATATTCCAGAGATTCAGCTTTTGCGGATTAAGGTGTGTATATCTTTGTGGGGCCATTATTTTGCATACCTCATGTGCTATAGGTTTATGTGACTATCTTTTAACATAGCTTTAATTAAATTTTTTGAACAAATAAAGTGTTCTTGAAATTTCATGTTACATATTCATTCACTCATGTATTCATTCATTATGAAAATTGTTGAACACTAATCTTTGTTTCAGATACTCTGATAGGAGTTGTCAAAATGGGACCTGTTTCTAAGAGGCAATAGAGCACCAGGGTTAAGCCCACAGGTTCGAGAACTAAACTGCCTGGGCTAGAATCCACCTCAGCTGAAACTCTGTTTATGAGCTCTCTGACCTTGGGATAGTTACTTCTCCCTCCATGCCTCAGTTTCTTTATCTTAACAAAGTACTTGAAATAGTGCCTGGTGTATCTAAACAGCACATAAATGTTTGATCGGATTATCATTTTCATTTTCTGCCCTTAAGGAGCTCAGGGTCTGGTTGTGGATTCAGGGAGGTAAACAAAGTGTGATTATTTCCATGACAGAGGCAAACTTCAGACACAACAAGCCCTCATTAATTCTGCTTACACTATAAATCCAATTTATCTGGAAATAAAAGCATTATTTTCTCCTCTTTCCCTCTAATCTGCCCTTTCTCCTGTGTTCCCTCAAGGCATGTTACCACACTTCCCCATTCATCCATGCTAGGTATTGAAGCGCTATCCTGCTCTTCCCTGTCGTCGGCCCTCACATCTAATCGGTGACGCAGTCCTGTCAGTGCTTTCTCTTTAACACCCAACTTTCCTCTTCCCTTCTTGCCATTTCTTTTGCGATGTCTTTCAGGTTTTCATCCCCATTCACCTTAACTATTGTGACAACCTACCAGTTGGGTTCACTGTCTCTCATCTCACTTCTTTATTCTACCCGTCAAGCTTCCAGGGTGATCTTTCTATAATACAAATTTGAATCCTCCCTGATCAAAACATTATTGCCCTCAGGATAAAATCTGAACTCTCTAGCATGATATAAGCATTAGTCAGTATGCTGTGTCCACAGCAACATAAAATTTAACTAATATGTGAGAAATAAGTCCCTAGTAAACATATGGAGGTTTAGCTTTCTCACATGATAAAAAAATCTGCAAACATGATGACTGGTACTTGTGCAAAGGCTTAGTATTGCCATTAAAGATCCCGGGTCTTTCTGCTCTGCTATCCTTAGCATGCTGGCTTTAACTTTCATTCCTGTCACTTCATGGTCATACAATGCTGCAGCTCTAGGCACCATGTCCACATTCAAGTCAAGAAGTGGGAGGACTTCTCTTTAGATCTTATTGGCCAGACCTAGATCACATGTCTACTTCTTGACCAATCAATGAAGAAGGGGAATGATTGGTTTAGGCTGATCATGATTTATTCCCTAGGCTGAAGAGGCAACTGCTTTCCACGAGTTCAAGCGATCTCTGTGTGTTACGTGGATCAAGGTTCTGTTGGTGGGGAAGAAGTGGCAGCTGAGGTTGGTGCTATAGGCTGAATGTTCTGTCCCCTCACAATTGATATGTTGAAACCCAATTTAAAATGTGATGGTATTTGGAAGTGGGACATTTAAGAGGTAAGTAGATCATGAAGGTCTAGCCCTCAGGAATGGGATTTGTGCCCTTATTAAAAGAGAGCCCAGAGAGCTTCCTTGTCCATTGCATGATTCTGTATGTGAGGACTCAGCAAGGAGTTGGCAGTCTGCAACCTGGAAGAAGGCTCTCACCAGAACTCCACCATGCTGGCCCCTGATCCTGGACTTTCAGGTTCCAGAACTATAAGAAATTAATTTCCATTGTTCATAAGCCACCCAGTTTATGGTACTTTGTATATCAGTCCAAATTGACTAAGACAGTTGAGTAAGCTATAGGCAGTGTCTGCCTCAGTATTCCTGATCTGGCCAAGCTAATTTCTCCCTATTTTTGCATTATCAATCTTCCTCCTCCCATCCCCAAAACTGGGCCTTGGCTTTAAGTAATTTTCCAAGGTGGCATTGGTGCATTATGCCTCTGTGCCTTTTCTGTCTGTCTGGTGACCCTCTCTGCCCTGAAATCCTGGCAAACATGTTCTTACCTTCTTGGAAGACATGTTTTTATCTTGCAAGAAAACTGGAACATCAACCACTTTTGAAGATTTTCTCAATTTGTTTATACTTCCATTGTGTCATGGGCTGAATTGTGTCTCCCCAAAATTTATACATTGAGACCTTATGTAATGTGCTTGCATTTGGAGGTAGGGTCTTTCAGAGATTTGGATGAGATCATGAGGGTGGGGCCTTCATGATGGGATTAGTGCCCTTACTAGAAAAACTACCAGAAAGTTTGCTTCTTTTCTCTCCCTCTCCACCCATAAGCATCAGGGAAAGGACATGTGAGGACACTAGGAAAATCAGGCAGTCTGCAACCCTAGGAGAGAGCTCTCACACACACCATGCCAACACTTTGATCTTGGATTTACAGCCTCCAGAATTCTAAGAAATAAATCCCTGTTGTTCGAGTCTCCAGCCTAAGGTATATTTTATGGCTGCCTTGGCTAATACACACTTTAACCTACCTGTGCACATTTTTTTTGTCCCAGCAGGCATTGTATTTGTTTGGTACTTCTCTGTTTTCCCTGCCTAGATAGTAATGTCCTTGAGGGTGGACCAATGTTCTGCTGTCTTTGTGTCCTCAGTATCCTTCATAGCACCTGCTATAAATTTGCTCTTTGACCGTATTTGGTTGTCAAGGAAGTTTCATAGTAGAGGGGACGACTGAGCTAGGTCTTGAAGGATAAGTAGGGTTGGCTAGAAAGGCCATAAAGGAGGCATTCAAGCAAGAAGGGATAATTAATTTTTCCTAAATGACCTTTAGGTGCTTCCTTAAATACCATTCTTCTCTGATCCCCGTGCCAACTGAGGTGACTCTGCTTTTTCCACTTTCCTTATCGCAACATTTATTCTCTCTCCCCTCCCATCACCTTCCCCACCTGCCCAGTCGCAGCAAGGGAAACACCATAGTACTCATTCATATTTCCTTCCTTTCCAAAATGCCTTGTCAGCTCCACCTCCAAGTTACATCCCTACTGCCTCTTTTCATATCAGTCATGGTCATGCTAGTGTGAGCAAGCAGGAGTTCTCACACTTCTGCCATCACCTTTGACCTGGCCTTCTCTGTTTATACTCTCACCCTGTCTCCCTATCTTAGTCCATTCAGGCTGCTATAATAAAAATGCCATAGACTAGGTGGCTTATAAATTACAGAAATTTATTTTTTACAGTTCTGGATACTGAAAAGTCCAAGATGAAGGTGCTAGCATATTTGGTGTATGGTGATAGCCCAGTTCTGGTCATAGATAACCATCTTCTCCTGTATCCTCAAAGGCAGGGAGCTCTTTGGGGTCTTTTTTATAAGGGCACTGATTCCACTATGAGAGCTTCACCTTCATGACCTAATCACCTGTCACAGACTCCCACCTCCTCAAACATCACATTGTGAGGTACAATTTCAACATACAAATTCTGAGGGGATGCAAACATTCAGTCTACAGTACTTCCCACTCCACATTCTTCATCCAGCTGTCGAAGTAATCTTTTAAAAACCTAAGAGACCACACCCCTCCCTTATTTAAAATCTACCATCACATTTAGAACAAAACCCTTATCCTGGTTTCCAAAGCCCTGCGTGTTCTGGCCTCTGCTTGTCTGTCCGGCCTTTCTTCTGTCCCTCCTTCTCTTGCTTGCAATACTCCAGATATTTTTGTTTTCTTGCTGTTCTTTGCTGTTCCCTCTGGTTGAAAAGCTCTTCCTACATTGTCTCACAGGGCAAGTTCTTTCTCAGAATTTGCATCTTCCCTCATTCAGAGGATTTCACTAAGAGAGTGAATTGGTAAACAATGAGGGATTCTAAGGAGACTCCCCAGGTTAAAATCCACCACTTACTAACAGAGGGGCTTTTGGAAAGTTATTTAGCCTATCTTTGTGTAAGTTTCCTTATTTATGAAGGGATGTAATAACAATAGAACCAATCTTAACCACTTTGAAACATGTTAGTACTTAGGAGAGATTGCACATGTAAATGATATGCAAATATTAGTCATTAGTTTTTTTTTTTAATTGAAATATCACCTCTTCAGAGAAACTTCTTGTGACTACTCAGGCTAAAAGGTAGCCCCAAGTCATTCTCTATCATCAGTCTATCTTAATTCTTTGCAAGACCCTGTGAGAGTGTCTTTTGTCCATATATGTATCTCAAACAATTCAGGTTCCCGGGCCAATTCTAATGTGGGAGGGGGTCTTCCCACATGTAACATCAAGCAATTCTTGAACACCAGCTGGGTGTTGGACAACTCAACTCAATTTTGATTCTATCAGCCTGGAGACAGCACCAGATTCCCCAGGTTAAGGGTTCCATCTTACAAGACTGCCCTCCACCTCCCATTCCAGGCACCAGTCACAAATTTCAGGCAGTTAACCTGTGCTTCTGACCTACCAGCTACAGATTAGAGGTTCCAGCAACCTATCTCTTGGGTTCAATTAATTTGCTAAAGCAGATCACAGAACTCAGGAAAACACTTATGTTACCTGTTTAAAAAAGATACTGTAAAGGATACACATTAACAGCCAGATAAAGAGATACACTGGGCAAGGTCCCAAATAAAGGAGCTTCTACCCTGGTGGAGCCTGGGGCCTGGCTTAGTGGCACGTGGAGGCATTCTAGTTCCCAGGCTTAGAAGCTCTCTCTCTGACAGAGAAGCAGGATCCAACAGAGCAGAGAGATAAGCTCTTCTCAGGGGTTTTTGTGATGGCTTCATTGCAAAGTCATGATTGACTGAATTATTGTCTATTGGCTGATTCAACCTCCAGCCCTGCTCTTGGGTTGGGGTCCAGAAGTCTCTCATTAACATGACAAAACACCCATTTCAACTTTCAGACCCTGCAGTGTTTTCAGGAACTGTGGATAAAGACCAAATATACATGGGAAATACACATTTGGTTCATATGAATGACTAAATATGTGTTTCTTATGACTCACTTTATCACAGACCCATACCATCATTTTTGCATCGTTTCTTCCTCTTAAAATGTGACCTTCAAGGAAGTAGAGGCCATGTTCCTGCTGTGACTGCAGCATCTAGAAGAGTCCAGTTGTGGGGTAAAAGGAAGTTTCCACCCAGAATTCCACCTGGCTTCCATAGTGGTGTGTGGATAAGGGTCTATTTACATACCAATGGATGTTTACCACTGCAGAGCCTCCAGTTGATCTGGGGCAAGAGGTGGAGAGAAAACTGCCATTTTCTCCTCCCCTCCATTCCTGGTACCTAATTGGTCTGGTGTCCACCAGTCACCAGGGACTGGCTCATGGAGTTCCTCCTGGAAGGGGCAGGCAGGGGAAGTGAGCACACACTGTGGCTGGAGGGATACATGGTGGGACTGCAGGTTGGGGGCCAGAGAGGAAGGGCTTGGAAGTGTGCTAGGGGGAGCTGAGCGAGAAGGGACAGAAAGCACCAAGTGAAAGACTGAGTTGTGAACAGTAAACCCCTTTCTTCCAACCTGCTCTTTCCCTTGTCTTTCTTCAGTTTCATTTGATTCATGGGGACCTTGCTCTGGGTGGGGAATTCCCTGACTCCTTAAGCTAAACCAGTGCATGGTAGCTTCAATCAATAGCTGAATTGTAATCTTTCTCTCTCTCTCTCACACACACACACACGCGTGGGGACACTATTACCCGGGCATAAGATCCGGACTCCCTGCTCTATCATACAATGTAGACATAACCCAGTTCCTGCTCCTCTGATCCCATCTCCATCTTCCCTCTGCCCTCTGGGGCTCCTTCCTGTAATATTGTGAGTTATCATGAGAAATACGTATTTGGTCTTTGTTCTAGTTTCTGGCCTAGAGCTTATAAAACCTTTGGTGGGGAAGTTGTAAAGGGGTCTTATTATCTTAATGAGGTGACTTTTGGAAAGCACCTGAGGATGGGGGCTGGTTGTCAGTAGAACCAACCACACTACTTAAGAGTTAGAATGTCCAGCTCCCCCACACCTCTGGAGAGGGGAAAAGGGCTGGATTTAATTAATTATGCCTATATATATAATGAAGCCTCCACGAGAAAACAAAAGGATGGGGTTCGGAGAGCTTGTAGGTTGGTGAACCAGAACACTTCCACCTGCCACCATGCCACCCCCTAAATCCAAGAGGACAGAAGCCCCTTTGCTGGGACCTCCTGTTATGTATCTTTTCCTTTGGCTGTTGCTTTGTATCCTTTAATATTCTTTGTAAAAAATTGGTAATCTAGTGAGTAAATGGATTTCCTGAATTCTGTAAGCTGCTCTAGCAAATTAATTAAACCCAAGGAGGGGATTATGGGAACCTCTGATTTATATAACCAGTTGGTCATATGCACAGGGCATAACCTGGACTTGGATTGGCATCTGAATTGGGGACAGTCTTGTAGGAACCTGTGGGATCTGATGTTATCTCCAGGCAGAGTGGGTCAGATTGAGTTGAATTGTAGGATACCCAGCTGGTGTCTGAGAACTGATAGCATGGAGAAAAACACCCCCTACACATTGTAACTGGTGACCAGAATATTCCTTCCTTAGCATGAGTTTCTCCCCAAGGGACTCCTTTGAACACACTGCATGCAAGCTTTCTGGATTTCCCCCACCATTCCCAATATTTCTCAGTTTGCAGCCAGTGCACAGTTTAGGTCTTTCTCTAGGGATCCCACTCCAGAGCATGTCACAACCTCCTCCCAGAGTCCATTTTCTGTTCTTTTAGGTAGTTCACATGTCACACAGTTCCTACTCCCCAACACTACTTTCCCCTCTAGAACCTAATTCAAAGGAGTTTCGAGCCAAGCTGTTTGGGTAGAAATTGATTTGAGGGTCATTGTAAATAATGTTAACATACAGCCCTGGCATTCGTGTCTCAACTTGCCCTTTACACCCTGATTATAACCAACACTCACCATGGGCAGGTGCAGGACTCCAATTCTTTTAAAAAGTAATTATTATTCTATTTCTGGGCAAGACCCACAACATGGGAGGTAAACAACTAAATCATTGTGATTTTACATGCCTACAGAGAGATAAAATGAAATAATATAATAACTAAAAAGCTATTATGTTGGTTACAATTTTAAAACAATTCGTTGTTCAGGGGGGAATAATTAAGAAATAGGTGGGGGTATAAAGAAATTATGGTACTGTACATAAATATATCTCTTTGATGACACTCATGTGTAAATACAGTTCTTTTAAAAATAGGGTTCTGATTTGGAATATGCTTGGAATTTCATGCCTGGCCCCAGATTAATAACGATGCAGGAAAATTTCTTCCTATTTAATGTATTACTGTGACACAGAGCTTTCTACAGTTTGGGGAAGTTTAGGGCCAAACTGGAATATGAAAGCATTAACCCAAGTCCTTAAAAAAAAAACTGGAATAAAATAATTAAGTACCCTTTGCTTTCTAATGAACCTGCATGCAACTGTATCCAATTTCCCCTCTGCTTTTCCTTTGATCTCTTTAAGCATTCCTTTGGTCAAACCTCTTCTGGTTGACTTACACTAATTTGTAACTCGTCGTCTTCCATCTGGGGATACAGATTTGTGCAGGCCCTGTTCCATGCTGGGCTAAATTTGCCCAGCACCTGGCTGAACATATTGGTTTCAGCATATTTACCCAAATTGTTAGTGAAACATCAGAAACAGTCGGCTCCTGCAAATCAAATTGCAGAGTCCCTGTCACTTACATTAATACAATTTAGACTTGAAATTCACAAACAGAAGTGCTGCATTTTCATTCATATCCACAGCAGGCCCTGGAACGTTGGATTTGGCACTTAAAGCATCCACAGAGAGGGGGAGAAATTAGGGAGGCAGTTCAGCTGGTTCCAGCCTTGTGTTTCATACATATTCTGAGGATAATTTTTCGATTCTTTCTTTTCATCGGGTTTTAACTTCCCCAAGTCCTTTGACCATCACTGTGTTGGGGGCTATTGCCAATCTCATTTCCTGCATTTTTTTTCAAATCCATTCTTTTTAGTTCCCTCTGTTTGGTTGAGGGATTAGAGCTTCTTAGCCTTAAAGCTAGTTTTGGAATGCAGGTTGAGGGTCAATGGTGAAGAAACTGTTTTCCCTTTTCATTTTTGTCTTCAAGTATCCTTTCTAGTTTACATGTCTGGAAACCGACAAAAGCCTTCTTGTTGTTATCGTAGCTGGAAAATGACCCAGTTACAGCCCAATCCTTTGCAGGAAAGATTCCATCCCCCTGTTCCTGCCTTTGCTGTAGAACTCATTATTGTAATGCTTTGTTTACTTACATTTCTATTCTGTTATAGTGAGCTTTTCAGTCTTTAGGTTTTAAGGTCCCTGGCCACAGAGGGAAGGCCAAGAAAAAGAGAGAAGAAGATGGGTGGGGTGGAGGAGCTTGCCCTGGGACAAGCTTTTAGTGTCTATTCTGAATGCTTATCCTTAACCCTTTAAGTCCTCCCAATTCCCTTAAAAAATCCAACTCAGTGTCTGGCTGGTGCATCAGAGCCATGGGTGGAATTAGTCACTTGTTATCCCTTCTAAGGTGGTGAGTAGTCACCGGATGAAGGGAGTTTCTCAGTGCTACCTGGAGGGAGCTCTTCAGACAGTCCTGCCATCTTCTTTGGCAGAGGCGATATCTTTCCTGCCCCCATGCAGCAAGGAACAGAGTAGAGCTCCTCCCCTGCTCCCATGTGCCCCTGGGCCCAGCAACAATCTGGAATCAGCAAACCACAGGAAACCAAATCTCATGTATGAACACAGACATGATTTTTCCAAGGAATAGAGTGAAAGTGTATCTATGTGATCATGATTTCAAGTCAGAATCTGTGTGTTTTATGTCATTGGGAGACAGAGGTACTTTTTTTTTGTTAAGGTATTGTTGATATACACTCTTATGAAGGTTTCACATGAAAAAACAATGTGGTTACTACATTTACTCATATTATCAAGTCCCCACCCATACCCCAATTCAGTCACTCTCCATCAGTGTAGTAAGATGACACAGATTCACTATTTGCTTTCTCTGTGCTACACTGTTTTCCCCGTGATCCCCCACACCATGTGTACTAAACATAATACCCCACAATCCCCTTCTCCCACCCTCCCCACCTGCCCTCCCTCACCCCTCCCCTCTGGTAACCACTAGTTCCTTCTTGGAGTCTCTGAGTCTGCTACTATTTTGTTCTTTCAGTTCTGCTTCGTTGTTATACTCCACAAATGAGGGAAATCATTTGGCACTTGTCTTTCTCTGCCTGACTTATTTCACTGAGCATAATATCCTCCAGCTCTATCCATGTTGTTGCAAATGGCAGGATTTGTTTCCCTCTTATGGCTAAATAGTATTCCCCTGTGTATATGTACCGCATCTTCTTTATCCATTCATCAGCTGATGGACACTTAAGTTGCTTCCATATCTTGGCTATTGTAAAAAGTGCTGCAATAAACAGGGGTGCGTATGCCTTTTTGAATCTGAGAAGTTGTATTCTTTGGGTAAATTCCAAGGAGTGGGAGTCCTGGGTCAAATGGTATTTGTATTTTTAGTTTTTTGAAGAACCTCCATATTGCTTTCCACAATGGTTGAACTAGCTTACATTCCCACCAGCAGTGTAGGAGGGTTCCCCTTTCTCCACATCCTCGGCAGCATTTGTTGTTCTTAAGTCTTTTGGATGGTGGACATCCTTACTGGTGTGAGTTGATATTTCATTGTGATTTTAATTTGCATTTCCCTGATGATTAGTGATGTGGAGCATCTTTTCATGTGTCTGTTGGCAATCTGAATTTATTCTTTGGAGAATTGCCCCTTCATATCCTCTGCTCATTTTTTAATCAGGTTATTTGCTTTTTGGGTGTAGAGGTGTGTAAGTTCTTTATATATTTTGGATGTTAACCCCTTGTCAGATATGTCATTTACAAATATATTCTCCCATACTGTAGGATGCCTTTTTGTTCTGTTGATGGTGTCCTTTGCCATACAGAAGCTTTTTAGTTTGATGTAGTCCCATGAGTTCATTTTTGCTTTTATTTCCCTTGCTCAAGGAGATGAATTCAGGAAGAAGTCACTCATGCTTATATACAGGAGATTTTTGCCTATGTTGTCTTCTAAGAGTTTTACGGTTTCATGACTTACGTTCAGTTCCTTGATCCATTTTGAGTTTATTTTTGTGTATGGGGTTGAACAATAATCCAGTTTCATTCTCTTGCAGGTAACTGTCCAGTTTTACCAACACCAGCTGTTGAAGAGGCTGTCATTTCCCCATTGTATATCCATGGCTCCTTTATCATATATTAATTGACCATATATGGTTGGGTTTATATCACGGCTCTCTAGTCTGTTCCATTGGTCTATGGGTTTGTTCTTGTGCCAGTACCAAATTGTCCTGAGTACTGTGGCTTTGTAGTAAAGCTTGAAGTTGAGGAGCATAATCCCCCCAGCTTTATTCTTCCTTCTCAGGATTGCTTTGGCTATTTGAGGTCTTTTGTGGTTCCATATGAATTTTAGAATGATTTTCTCTAGTTTGTTGGAAAATGCTGTTGGTATTTTGATAGGAATTGCATTGAATCTGTAGATTGCTTTAGGCAGGATGGCCATTTTGACAATATGAATTCTTCCTATCCATGAGCACAGGATGTGTTTCCTTTTGTTGGTATCTTCTTTAATTTCTCTCATGAGTGTCTTGTAGTTTTCAGAGTATAGATCTTTCACTTCTATTGGTTAGGTTTATTCCTAGGTATTTATTCTTTTTGATACAACTGTGAATGGAATTGTTCTCCTGATTTCTCTCTCTGCCAGATCATTGTTACTGTATAGGAATGCCACAGATTTCTGCATATTAATTTTGTATCCTGCAACTTTGCTGAATTCAGATATTAAATCTAGTAGTTTTGGAGTAGATTCTTCAGGGTTTTTATGCACAATATCATGTCATCTGCAAACAGGGACAGATTAACTTCTTCCCTGCCAATCTGGATGCCTTTTATTTCTTTGTGTTGTCTGGCTGCTGTGGCTAGGACCTCCAGTACTATGTTGAATAGAAGTGGGGAGAGTGGGCATCCTTGTCTTGATCCCGATCTTAAAGGAAAAGCTTTCAGCTTCTCGCTGTTAAGTATAATGTTGGCTGTGGGTTTGTCATATATGGCCTTTATTATGTTGAGGTACTTGCCCTAAATACCCATTTTGTTGAGAGTTTTTATCATAAATGGATGTTGAATTTTGTCAAATGCTTTTTTGGCATCTATGGAGATGATCATGTGGTTTTTGTCCTTCTTTTTGTTGATGTGGTGGATGATGGTGATGGATTTTTGAATGTTGAACCATCCTTGCATCCCTGGAATAAATGCTACTTGATCATGATGGATGATCCTTTTGATGTATTTTTGAATTCGGTTTGCTAATATTTGTTGAGTATTTTTGCATGTATGTTCATCAGGGATATTGGTCTGTAGTTTTCTTTTTTTGTGGTGTCTTTGCCCGGTTTTGGTGTTAGAGTGATGCTGGCCTCATAGAATGAGTTTGGAAGTATTCCCAGAGGTACTTTTTTTTTTTGTATTATCCCTCCATTCGTTTGCACACTTTGTCCTTATTCATTTCTTCATGTGTTCCTTTATCAATCTTTGTGCCCAAGTGCCTACAGTCTTCCTGGTCCTATGCTACATCCTGACAATAGACTGTCACAGAGTGGTGATCAAGATGATCAATAAGAAAGCTGGAAGAGGCTGGAGACTGTCCCACTACAGTTCATGCCTGACAGATGTTAGTCACCATCCTTATTGAGGGGGTGAAAGGGGAAGGGGTGGGGAGGGTGACAGGATTCCATAAAGTAATTAAGGAATGAAATATTTCATTGATAATCTATTGTTAAAATTTATTCTCTTCTAAGATACATCCAAGTTCATGAGTTCAAGTCTTACATCCAAAATCTTATTTTTAATCTTTTATTTTAATTTTTTCATTGAACATTTTGTTCTGTAAAAGCAGCTACAGAAAGATTTTAAGAATATTGCCCTCAACAGACTTGTTGCCTCAGATTCACCCACAGTTAATATTTTTGCCACTGTTTTGTCTCCTTATTCTTTTTCAGTCTCCCCACACAACCACAGGCACAATCTTATCCTTTCTGTTTTTCTTACTATTTTTATTATCTTTTTTTGCTGAACCATTTACAGAGATCTGATGCTTCACCACAAATACTTCAGCAGGGCTCTTCTAAAAACAATGGCATGCTCTAGTATAATCACAATGTGATTATTAAGCTCAGGAAATTTACATTTAACACATTCAAATTTTGCTAATTGCCCCGGTACTGCCAATGGCATCATTTTCCTCCCTCATCTAGCATTCAATCCAGGATCATGCATTGGATTTGTTTTCATGTTTAGTGACATTCTTTTTTGCTTCTCTTTCTCTCTCGATCTCTTTAAACAACACTGACGTTTTTGAAGAGCACATCTGTGGTTTTATAGAACATCTCTGAATTTGGGCTTGTCTGATGGTTTCCTCATTATTTGATTCGGGTTATGCAGATTCACATCTTTGACCAGTCGCTTAAATTTATAGCTGTGGTCTCAAATCTCTGACAACCCCTAGTCTGTAATTTCAGCTGCCTTCCATAAAAGGAGTGGGCCAATTCTGTAGTCTAGAAAGTTCAGGGGAATTTGGGAGTCAATGTTCTTATGAATATCTGTCCAGATATCCTCATTCCAAGCCTCAGGGCAACATTCTTTCTCATTGGATACCTGCCTCAGCTGGTAATTCAGACTTCTTTGACGTTCTGTCATTCTTAAAATTTAGTCTTGTGCCTGATCTTAATCAATGTCTTTATAACTATCAGAGATAAGGGTCTTTATTTAAATACTGTAAAGAATGTCACATGGCTCTCACACTTTCCTTTAAATTGTTGATTAATAGATCCAATCCTGTCATTTTTCCCTTTAAAGTAAATCAGTGTTGCTTAGAAACAGCCACTTAATTCCACAGTTCTTAAAAGGTTATTTATTCTACATCTATTGTACCAGTTAGGGCATCTCTTTCTAACTATTCATCAAAGGTAAGAGACTTAGCCATGACAATACCTGAACAAGCCAGGAATAATCTACATTCCACCTAACACCAGTGACAAGATCCTCACTATCATTCAGCCAGCAAGTGACCCAATTTGAGAATCCCATCCTTTAGTGCTCTGGAGGAGCAGCCCATTTCTGGTACCACTGTCTTAGTTTAGGTTCCTTAGATATAGAATGTTCTCTAGAATGCCCTTCTAGAAGTCCCCTAGAATGTTCTCTTGAATAAATAAATCACATTAGTCAAGTGATTTATTGGGGACACGCCTTACAGAGAAGGTAAAGTGAAGCAAGGGGAAAAACTAAGCAGGCAGTTGTCTTAGCTGACAACTAGCTTCAGTTCAATCTTATAGGGAACTTTGGAAAACAATCTTCACCACAAAGTTAGCCCCACCTCATGGTAGGTAGCTTTTTTTGTACCTAATGCCCGTCAGTTATTGACTGTGCTCTGGCTGTGGTCAGCCTCCTGAGGGGAAGACTGGCTTTTGTTGGCTGAAGAAAATTTTACACAAAGGACACAGCACACATGTGAGAGGTAAGTGTGAAGTAGATGGAAGGGAGGAATGGGGAACAGAATTGTTTTTTTTTTAAGTAGATGAAGTAATAGCATCTTCGTTGCTGGGCATGACCAAGTAAAAAGTGAAAGTGGGAAAGTTAAATGAGAGAAGAACTGCTGATGACTGAACGGATAAGTGGATTAAAAACGAATGTGTTCACCTATGCTAGAAGCATGGCATTTCATCCACAATAACAACAAAGGAGTACCCACAGTGGCTACACTGAGGTATGTTTAGCTCCCCAGGCATGTGTCATACGAGGTTACAAGGCAGCTGCATCAACCCTGAGTGGTGCTTGTCAGAATGGGAAGGTGTCTTCCTGACAGAAGCTGCGTTTGGTCTACATTTAGAGAGGAGGAAGAGGCATTGTTTAGGGAGAAAAGAGATCAGAGAAGAGTTTCTGTTTCTATTTTGATTCTCTCTTCTGAGGAAGTTTTATTACTTTCCAAATTAAAGCTGCTTCTATGGAAAATATTCCACGAATACCCTCCTGAGTCAAGGGAAGCAAGCAAAAGAAATCAATATTTGTTCAACACCTACTATGTGCCAGCAAAGCAAGTCAAGCCCATACCATTGGGCCAGAATGCTGAATTTCCTACTGGAAATCACAAAAATACATGACGCAGTCCTGCCTTATGACCTGAAGAGCTTTCATCAAGCTGCCTACCCAGGGCCAAAAGTTCTTTACAATTCTATTAATTCAGTTATAACAGTTCCTTCTTCCCAATACACACTACAAAAAGCATTTGTTTCCGTGTATGTCTTCGTTTTGTTCAGCTGACTGTGTCTCCCTTAATTCAGGCTTCCAGTGTCTGCCTTGGTGAGGGTGTGCCATATTCATAGCCTACACACTATTGGCATCATGCTCTGTAATCTTGGATTTGGTGACATTTCACCTCATCATACATGACATGCACATAGTCAAAATAATTGGGATGCAGGTGTTGTTCGTGATGATGATGTTGGTGAATCTGAGGGTCATCTGGTGTGTTCTCAGTGCCTATGATAGTCAGCAACTGATGGACCTTTGATTTATTGATTGGATGGATGGATGGATGGAGGCAATATGCACGCATTGATGGGTAACATGGAACTAGATTCCTTAGATACTGCTATCCTTCACATGGATATGCCCTTTGAAATGTGGAAGAACCAAAAATATGTTACTTAGCTCTTAGCAGAGTTGTCTTGTCTTTGTTCACAGTTAATTATGCTGCCATGGACTGAGTTCACTGCTTCCTGTTAGGAGAGGGATTGTGGCACAGTGAAAAGATTATGGATTTAGTGTTAGTGGTGTTAAAACATAATTCAATTTCTTCCTAGCAATGCTATCTTGGACCAGTTACTTAACCTCTTTCAGTGTTTCTCCACATCTAGAAAAAGTAGAATAATAACACACTCTGCATTTGGGTAAGGATAATGTGAGATAGTACATTAGAAGTGGTTTGCATGCCAAAAGCAACACAGAAATTTGAGCTGCTGTTCTTCTCTTTGATGCAGGCTGTGCCAGCTCTCCTTTCTTTGTGAATTCATAGGAGCTGAGCTTTTCAGATGTGTTATCTTTTCACTTCTGCCTAGAAAACATAAAGATAATGTGAATGCTACTATTCCCCAGGAAAATAAGCAGAATAATGACAGTCCTTCACCTCTGTAGAACTGAACAGCTCACACACAGTGTTCCTACACACTATCTCTTTCAGTCCCCTCAACAGGCCCAAGTGGTGATGTTCAAATACCCTCACCATTGCAGTGGGGTTGCCCCTGACAGCATAGCCCTGTGGAGGGGAGGGCACCACGGGAACAGAGCTGAATTTTCCATGCAAAAAGAGAGCAGAGGATGGGATCCCAATTGTCAGGGCTGGAAGTATGCTCTCTCGATCATGTTGACACCAATTATGATGGTTAATTTGACTCTGTCAACCTGACTGGGCCACTGGATGCTCAGACATTTGTTCAAGCATTGTTCTGAGTATGTCTGAGAAGGTGTATCTGGATGAAATTGGTAGTTGAATTAGTAGACTGAGTAAAGCAGATTGCCCTCCCTCAGATAAGTAGGCCTCAGCCAATCACTGGAAGACCCAGATAGAAGGGAAAGGCTGAGTAAGAGGGAACTGCAGCCACCCGACGGCTTTGAGCGAGGACTTTGGCTCTTCTTGTGTCTTGAGCTTGCTGGCTTTTGGACTAGAACTTACATCAGTGGCTCTCCTGGTTCTCAGACCTTTGGACTCAGACAGGACCTACACTATCAGCTCTCTTGAATATGCATCTTGCCAACTAGAGATCTCAGGGCTTCTCAGTCTCCATAACTGTGTGATTCAGTGCCTTATAATAAATTATATTCATTTTGTTTTTCCACAAAACTCTGATTAACGTATGAATCAAAGGGCAAATCCTATATGGAAGAAACTTCTCAATAAAGAATGTCCATTATGGCAAATGGAAGATTATATGTGAAGTAAAACTGCTGTTATGGTAGCACACCTAAAAATTCTGGATAAAGTACTTTAAAATACTTTTATTAATACCAGTCTAGTGAGGGCCCACTTCCTAGTTCACAGACGGTGTCTTTCTTCTACGTCCTCACCTGGTGAAAGAGCAAGGGAGCTTCCTGGGGTCTCTTTCATAAAGGCTCTAATCCCTATTGTGAGGGCTCTATGAATGACCAAATTACCTCTCGAAGGCCTTACCTCCTAATATCATCACATTAGTGAATAGGTTTCAGCATACGGATTTTGCTGGAACACAAACATTCCGTTTATAGCACCAATGATTTGAGCAGTTTTCACGTGCTTATTTGTCTTTTGTATATTTTCTCTGAGGAGCTGTCTGTTAAATCTTTGGCCCATTTTTAATTGGCTTTTACTTTTCTTATTTTTTCGTCTTAAAATGTATTTTTAATGCATGATAAACTTGCAGAAAAGAAGGAATTCTTCAAATTCTTCAAAGTTCTGAAATGTCAAGAAAACATAAATCTATCAGTAAGAAAACTCTGGAACCAGTTCTCCCTGGTGATTTTTGCCAATACCTGGAAGTCTAGAATTTGGTGTTAATGTGTCATGGAGCAGAGAATGAAAGAGAAAGTTTAGGGCCTACACCGGAGGATGTCAGGGGGAAGAGTAACACACAGCCCAGCCCCTACTGGATAGAAACTGCAGGGAACAACAAAAAAAAATCCAACCAACCAAATGGCAAAACAAAACAAAAAACTTGCTCTGAAGAGTAAGTAGCAAAAAGACTTTTTTCCAAGCCTCTGGATGGATGTATGGAGGGGAAGGTGGGCAAAGAGAAGAAGCAGAAGTAGAAAAGAATCCTAATTGTAACTTAAATTCATGTAAGCATGGGCAGGAATTTATACCATTTGGGTGGCCACACTCACAAAAGTCCTTAGTGGAAACATTATTTCTTATTCATATTTTCTAGCTTTTTCTGCCCCCGACCGCATTACCTGTAATTTCATCATATCTGTCTCCAGTTCATCTATTCTTACTTTGGATTAGGGTCTTCATTAACATGGCAGAGGCAAATACCAATTATTTCTGGAAGAAAATACTTTCACTCAGACTTCAATAATCATAAAATTACACGTAACGTGAACTTGCATATACACACACATACACACAGAAATCACCAAGGCACAAACAAAGGAAGCTATCATGAATAAGACAGCAGAGGGGAAAAAAATGTGAGGTTAGATTTCCAAACAGCAATTTTCAGAGAAGGAATACAAAATGACTTTATCTAGAATATAGAACACAAAATGTTAAAAAATCTGAGTATTGAAAACAGGGTAAAAGTACAAGTTACTACCTTAATTGACCAATTACAATTGGAAAGAAGCATATTTAACATCTGGAGTTTAAAATATTAAAATATTAAAGTTCATTAAAGGGATTAATGTAGTTAAACTTGGCAAAAGAGAAAATAAGTGAGATGGAAGATAGGTATGAGAAAATTTCATAGCCTGCACCTCAGAGGGACAAGAGAAGGAAAATACGAATGAGAAAAAAGAACATGGAGGAGTTAGGAAGTCCCACACAAGTCTAATAGAAGTGCCAGAAGGAGATGACAGAACAGAGAGAAGTTATATTTAATTTTAGCAAAAAGACTTTTTTTTCCAAGCCTCTGGATGGATGTATGTACTAAGAATTTCTGGTACTAATAAAATATACTATTTCTTATATTCTGCGGTCCAATAAACCTGAAGCAAGATACATAAAATGTAAGTCCACCTTGACACATAGTGAAATTGGAGATCTGTAAAACCAGAGACATCTTAAAACTAACAAGAGATAAAGGATAGAAATGTGCAAAGAAACTAAAATTAGACTAAAAACTGATTCCTCAATAGTAACAAAGGAAGTTAGAAGACTGGAAAAAGTTTCTTTTAAGTGCTGAGAAGAAAAAACTTCCAAATTATGGTTCTATGCAAATGTAATGATCTTTCAAAAATAACTGGAATAAAAAATTTTGAACAAACAAAATCTGAATTTATTTTTATTAAGCTTTCACTAAAGGAATTCCTAAAAAATGAACTTCATAGAGATGAAAAACAATCCTGAAGACTTGAAATGCATGATGGAAAAGTGAATAAAGATAACTTGTGGGTAAATCTAAGCAAACATTGGCTAAAAAGGCAATATCAATATTATCTAATTTATCGAGATAGAAAAATTTGAAGCAGAATTAAATTCTGAATATTTATATTATATAACTCAGAAGGAGTATTTGACATTAAAAACAGGAATCATATTCATTAGGAGGAAGATAAAATATTAAATCTTTCTAGACTCTCATAAGCTAAGTATGCATTTTTAAATTTCCAGGAAAAAAAAAAAGCAGAGATACAGAGTATATCATTTCCAAGCTAATAAAGGAGAAGAAATTCAAAGTGTGTGTGCGGTAAGAGAAAGGAATTGGATTAATTCTATAGGTAGAAAGAAGGAAAAAAAGTGATAAATAGGTTGTATAAAATATAATAGTGGAAATAATTTTAAACCTCCGTAATCAAATGCCAGGATGCATCAGATCCAAGCGCTGCTCAGTCATTGGGCAAAGCTGGTTGCTGCAGCAATGTCTGGAGGAAAAGATCAGACTGGATAATATGGGGCAATTACAATGGAGTTTAATAGATTGTTCGTGATTAAAAAAAACCTCTTAGTAAACTAGCAATAGAAGGGAACGTCCCTAAATTAATGATAGAATCGACACAAAAGCTATGGCAAACAAACTCAAAGGTAAAAAATTAAAAAGAGTTTCTTTAAGTTCAAGGACAAGATCAGGAGGGCCCCTGTAACTTCTCCTATTCAACCTTTTACTGGAAACCACAGCTCATGTAGTCAGACAAAAATTATGAGCGAGTTTTAAAGTTTGGAAAGGAAGAAATAGAAGCAGCCATAATTCATAGATAATACTGTCTACAAAGAAGCCAAAATGAAATACAAAGAAATTAAAAGATTTAGTAAGTGTTTATAAAGGCTTATGTATCTGAGACACAAAAGTTAAAGCATTTCTTGAGATCAGAAAAAAAATCCAGAAATTCAGAAAATGAACTTTTATGTGTGCAGTTACAGTCTCAATCAAAAATTCAAAGATAAAGGAATTAATTTTTGATAATGACATGCACGTTTTTGTAACAAATTAAAAACTTTATTGAAAGACATTAAGAAGACCTAAATAAATAGACATAACATGTTTATGTATAGAAAGTAATTAGGTTGTAAAGATGCTAATTCCCCCCAAACTGATCAATAGATTCAATGCAGTTCCAATCTGTACCTCAAATTTTCCTGTGGAACTGATAAAAACTTTCTAAAATGTTCATGGGCGTGCATTGGTTGGATTTTCTGGGAAGCAGTTGCCAAGATGGAGTTAGAGGTGTAAAAGGTTTATTGGTTGTAATGCCTATAAAAGATAAAGGGAAGCGAGAGCAGGAGGAGAGAGGTAACCTTCAGACTGATGTTGACTTGACCCTTGTGAAAAGAGATGAGGAAGGAAGGACGATCAAGCAAGCAGAGTGTCAGTCTTCAGTAGAAGTCTCCACTAGCCTGTGGGGGAGCTTGGGTGAGTGGTGGCCCGTAGGGATGTCCTGCTCTGGACTGATCTGTGAGCTTTTTCTCAACCACCGCTGTTCTCAGTCCTGTCTGTGGAGCACATGGCTTTAGGTTTAAGCTGAAGCAGACTCTGGAGACACCTCCAGGGGAGACTTTGGCTGCATTCCCCATGGCAGCTTCTCTCTTTAAGGGAGATCTAAGTAGTGTGCTTTTATGGCTGCCGAAAAGGGAAAATGCCATGATTAACCAAGACACTCTTGATGAAATAGTATCCCTGGGTGGGTGGGGACTTGCCTTTCTAGATATCAAGACTTATTATAATAAAGCTATAGTAACTAAGGTACTGTGATTTTGATATAGGGATGATTAGGCAAGTCAATGGGAAATCGAATAGAGTCCAGCATCAGATCTACACATATATGGAAACCTGTTAGATGATGGAGCTGGGCCTGCAGATCACTGGAGAAAGAATGGAAAATTCTGTAAATGGTGCCAAGACAATTCTTTATCTAGATGGTAAGAAATTAAAATGGATCCTCACACTATCTCCAACACAAAAATCAGTTCCAGATGGATTGAGTACTTAATTTGAATGGTAGAACTGTAAAACTTTTGCAAGAAAATTTAGGAGAATGCCTTTAATCTTGGGATAGGAAAAATTTCCTAGGATACAGAAAACACAAGCCACAAAGGGAAATACTGATACTTTCAACCACATTAAAATTGACAACTTTTGTTCATCTAAATATAAACAAAGCAAAAAGATAATCCATAAACCAAGAGAAGATACTTTAATATATATAACTGACAGAGTACTGTTATGTACAGTATGTTAATTTTGTTGATTTAAAATTAAGAAAGACAAAATAAAAAGACAAAACTCTTTGAGAATCAGTAAGAAAAAAGCCAAATGGTTAATGGACTAAATGGATCCCAGTGGATAAATGGACTAAAGAAACAAATAGGTATTTCACAAAAGGGGAAACGTAAGTGGTCAATAAACACAAGAAAGGATGTTCAATCTCTTTAGTAATGAAAAAAATGTTAATTAAAATTGGAGATGAAGTTTCACAACTATTCAACTGGCAAGCAACAAACTTAACAATACCAATTTCTGGCAAGAATGGGGAGTATGAGATGTCTTGTTCACTGCCGATGGGTGTGCACATTAGCATAATCCCTTTGGCACACAGTTTGAGATTATTTAATAAACTCGAAGGTGCACACATATCCTATGATCCTTAATTCTACTCTTCGTATGTCCTTTGGCAGTGGGTCTTCAAACTGGGGTGCATATATTTCCTGGGGCCTCATGACTTCTAGGGACATTTGCAAGCACAGGTAGTTTTAACTGAATTAATTTTTGGGCCTTCGGTATCTATACATACTCTTGCCTCAAATTGTTCTGACAACACATTTTGGATAAGAACAGCTTGTTGGTCCTCCTTTTCCCAACTCCCCTTTTACAATCATCCTTGTCCTGTGGTTGGGAAAGAAAACCTCTCCCTGAGCTATTACTCAGGTGCATCGCTCTGGGATATAAAAATCGTTGTGGGGCACCAAAGAGGCAATGCAGTACGTTGCTGCTCTGAAGCCTTCTTCAATCAAGATACCATAGACCTATGGTAGGGATTTGTGATTTTCGTGGTTTGTACATTTTTCTGCTAAGAGCAACATATTGTGCAAGAAATAGAGTACTTTCATATTAAGATGTTCTAAATCCAGCAGGAGTGGTGACAATTTTCATTTAATGACTTTACCTCTTGAAATCTCTGACGGCTGTTCAAAATGCATCTGTCCTGTGAATACCAATAACAATATTAACAGTGTTAATAATAACAATAATAAGCAGTGTCTAATTTCATCCAGGTAACAAATTTAGAGCAAGGCTGTATCTCTCTCACCTATCTATCCATCTGTCCACCACTCATTTACCAATCTTTTCTCTAAGAATTATAACACAAAAGTGAAATGTTCATCAAAGCTTTATAGTAACACATTTATTTGAGTTATGAAGCTAGATTTTTTTCTGACACAAAGTAAGTCTGGCTGGTTGATTGGCTAAAACTAAAGACTAGTTTTGCCTGTTCAGTTATATACTGGATATTATCCTTAGATTGAGTTATATTTTCACTTCTGAGGTTTAGATGAAAATGTCTTAAAAGTTCTTATAGGATAAAAAGCATTTTATCAAAAATATTGTATCAGCAAACTTTGATGAAAATAAACAGTATTTCTTTTCCCTACCCTTTCCAAATATATCAAGTTAAGCAGGGTGACTCTAAGTGAAAAAATTACTAGTATGATGAATAGTTACTTGATAAATCTTTCTGGACTAGATGTATAATGAAGCCTCTTTGTTACATTTCCCAGAAAGTGAAAAAAATGAATACCTCAAATGGCCGAGAAAGCTTTTACAAATCAAGTAGTTTACAATTCTTTACTTTCAATCAAACTGAAAAATGATCTAATCACACAGTCATCTGGTGGATCATTAAAAATAATTTTTAAGGACTCTAGGTTTCTAAGTGACATGAAACTTAGAATTCAAAGACTTGGGAGACTTTACAATAACAACATTCCTCCCATTTCCAGCTTTACTATCAGTGGGAATATTTTTGTGCACTGGAACTTCCTGGAACATCCCAAAAGTGGCTGCAATTCCAGGAATCTCTGTTAGTTGAAGCCCGTTTTGTCCTGATCCAGGGAGCCTGGCTAGGAGATATCTGGAGAAACAGGTACCCACCTTCTCTCTTATGTCACCTGAAACAGGGTTTCCTGCCATTTCTTCACCCAGTTTCATTGTCTCTTCTCCACGCTCTCTCTGTCACAGTCCTACAGAAGATAAAAGCTGTTTTGAGAACTGGAACACGTGGAATAAAGTGTCAACTATTAAGGGCTCTATATTTGAATTTTCATTATCAAATATTTTGCCATATTTTCAGTATGACAAATATCCTAGACAATATCCTAGACAAATATCTATGAAAACATTTTAGATCTTTACTTAAAAATATTTGAGGGAACATTAAGCTTTTCAAAAGTTTTTAGCTGATAGGAAAAAAAATGTGAGAAGTATTGCCCTAAGTAAGTTCTTGCATATATGCAATAACTCACATATAAGAATAATTTTTGTTCATTATAGCAAATTACTAGAAATCACCAAATGTGCATTTACAATAAGGTTAAGGGTAATAGATAATGCATTCCAATAATGGAATATCATACAACAATGAAATTTAAGAAAGATGTATTTATCATTATGGTTCTTAAAGTTGAATAAAAAGAGCAAGTTACGGAAGAATATATACAGTATGATTTCTTTATCCCAAATTCAAAAATAGGCAAAACTGAACATTATATTGTTTGGGCTTTACCATGGCAAAATCATAAAGAAAATCGAGAGGATGATTAACATATAATTGAGGATAGCAGCTTCTCATGGGGTGGTTAGGAAGGTAAAGCCCCACATAGACAATGGAGATGTTCTATTTAGCTGCAAAGTGGATGCTGTGTTTTTATATTATCATTATTATTAAAATTATAAATATGTATTATGTTTTTATGTAAAAATGATTCTCCAATATGTAGAATGTGTTAAAGGTATTTTCAGAAGAAAAGAGAGGAGAAACACAGGAGTGTCTTAGGCTGAAATATCACTGTCAAGGGATAGAAGTGGGAGGTAAATGGGCAAGAAGCAGCTGAAACTTCCAGCAAATTACAACCTTTTATTTTCCTGTTGAGGTCGTCTCTTGCCCCCTTCCCTCCCTGGAACTTCCAGGCAGCTAGTTGGGATGCTGGAGTAGGAGAGTAGTAGTGTGCTTGTTCTACGTGGTCTTTCTGTTTTGACACAAGCCTCTGTCTGGCAGCTGGGGCACAGAAGCAAACTCATGGTTAAGGAGAAAGTCTGGCAGGAACGAGGCCGCTCATCAACCTCCAATCTCAGTGGGGAACTGAGCGGCTTAACATTGATCAGGAGCCCACCTGGAAGTTAAGGCAGACAGAGTGGAGATTAGGTGTCAGAGGGCTTGCAGGGCGAAATGCTCACTCCAGACCTACTGGATTCCAGGACTGTGATGGTAGGAGCACTTTCATATGCCATCAGCCTGTGAGCCTGGGCTCCGTGATACACAGTCTGCTTTGTTTAATTCCTGTCCAGGATCTCGATTGTTAGCATGCCCCAGGGACTTTTGAAGCAGGCTGTCCCCTTTACTCACTATGTCCCCTGGTCCGTTCTGAGAAATGTTGTGGACCTATCCCTCTTGCTGCCAGAATTCCTTTTGTTCTTATCCCCTGTTCATTTTTAGTGCATGTATGGTTTGGAACTGCCAGCTTTTTCTACTGTTTCTGTTTCATGAACTTGAAAACTGACGTCTGAGTAAGACACCCTAGTTTAACCTCAGCTGTGCCTAAAAATGGAGCTTACGTAGTCTCACCCCAGTCCTTCTTCTAGTTGGGCGCTCCATCTAGGAATGAAGGTCGGTACCAACTTATGGCGATGTCCTGGAGGGACCCTCTGCACTGGCTGTGAAGTACACTAAGGAAGCAAGGACCGGCGACCGATCCACTTTGGGCTGCATTCTTCTCATGGCGCCTAAAGTACTGTCTGTCAGGACAGCTGAGGGCTTTGATGGAGGCTGAGCAAAGAGCATTGACCCGAGCCACGCTCAGTGAAAAGGGAAGCAGGGCTGGAATATTTTCTCCAGTGTTCCCCTGCATGATTTTTTAATGGGACATCATTTCTTCCAACATGTCATGCAAGTAAACACTGAATTATCCAATCCTCCACTTGGAAAGTCATAATGCAGAGTTCTGTTTCAAAGGCTCTGAAAAGTCTTGCAATAAAGACTGTTTAATCCTGTGTTTGCCAGTCATAAAGGATCAAGAGAGCTCTTTCTTTCTATTTTCCTGCCTCCCTCCTTTCCTTCCTTCCTTCAGCCATCTCTCCTTCCCTCCCTTCCTTCTCCCTTTTCTTTATTTCTCCTAGCATCCCAAAGGACTAGCCTTGGTTAGAATATACTTTGGGTAATGTGGTCTTATCAACATGGCTCAGTTCACAATAGCAAGTGAAAGGTGGGTCTCACAGTCACTGTGCAGTGGTCAGATGGCTGACCTCGACCCCTGGTGCACTGGAGGGGACACAAATCACAAGCTCTGTGACATCACTGAAAAGAGCACGTTGGAAGGTCACCCTAACAGATGTTCCATATTATTAGTTGAGTTGGAGGATCTCATTATGCCTAATGAGAATGAATTTATGTCATTTTATTGACATAAATTTACCAGTAAAAATGTAGATTTAAATAACAGAATGGTCCTTTAGCACATAGTTGTAGAATCTTCCAACATGTTTCCATGATAAATTACTTTACCTAATTGGCACCTTCTGTCATTCTGGTGACATTTTGCCTGCTGATTATATAACTAGTTCTTGATTATTGATGCTGTACAACTGAATCATAAGGTAGACATTCCAAAACATTATGTGATGTTTAAATCATTTATATGTAATCTTAGAGCATTTTCATTCCTTCTATAAACATTAGGAGCACACTGAGATCATAGTTTCGTGTTAAGTCAAAGAAACAGGGATGGAACAAAACCAATTTTACTTTGTCAACAAAAATTCTAAGAAGCCCGAACTTGCTGTGTGCAAAGGGGTGCAACAGGCGTCTTCCTTTCTGTGGGCATTAGTTCAGTCAGCCTTCTCATCTTCAGTTTGCAAATGTGGCATCTGAGGTACAGAGATGTTAAGCCTTTCCAGGTTCATTTAGGCTGTATGGTTAAATTTGAAAAATATGAAACACTCGTTATGGGCTGCACATTTAAGTAAGGAGGTTTGTACTAGTGGAATCAGCAAACTTTAACAGTAATACTGATGCCCTATGGTGACTTCCACGAAGCAAGGACCACCTAAACCTCCCTGCTGGCCAGTTTATGAATCCTTGACCCTCCCCTTTCTCAGCAGTGGTGTGATTTAAGAATTCTACGATTCTGGCTAAACACTCTTTGTAGCCGAATCTGGTCTCCTTTCGGCAGTCAGTGGCTTCCATCTTTTTAAAAAAGGCAGTACTGGAACACGTCCTTCAGCTGAAGTAGAGCACAGATGCCTACTACAGAAACAGCTCTAGGAGGGTCCTTCGAGCCCCTTGGCAGTGGTGGCTCCAACATGCTGCCATAAAAGGAGGGCAGGACCATTAACTGATTGCAAAGGGTGCCAGGGTCTTCAACGATAATTAAATAGCAAAGTTTTATTAGATGGCTTATTTACACTTCTGTTAGCTATAACTTACTATTATAACTTGTATTATATGTTGCATAATATATGTAATACATATTATAGTATAGGTTGTATATTATTATTATAGGCTTTTATTAGATACAGGTTAGGTGTAGGATATTATTAGGTGTAGATTTTTTTGGGATCCTTGTGTCTAGGGTGACTGGCTAGAATACGGGTTAAGGTTCCCTTCACAAAGGCACCCACTTGGTGTCACCTTTGCTGCCCAGCGCCCGCACAGAATTCCTTGCAGTCTGGCAGGAAGGTTGGACGGCACTGGCCTAGGCTCAAAGCCCAGCTCTCAGCACTTGAAGACGAGGATCCTGTGGCCTCAGCCAGCCTCGAGGTTCTCTCTGGACACATTCCCCACAGGCACAGGAGGATTCAGCGTTTAGCCTCTAATCCATCCCCTGGGATTTTCTGAAGACTAATAAAATCAAGTCCACAAATCCTCTGTTTCTTGTAGGATAGGGAGATGGAGGAAAGAGACGAAAAAAAATTTTTTTTAACTAAATCATCAGGCCTGGCCACTAAGGTAACATTCCTGCATCCAGCCTGTTGAGTTTGAGCCAGCAGTTCACTTAATTACAAAGGGTGCGGACGCTCCCCTGCCTCCTCTGCGTTGGGAACGACTTGGAAAGTGATGGACAGTTTTGTCTTCCTTCTGGCAGCTCCCTTATTCTCCCCTTACACCTGTGGGATGACGAACATGGAGGCAGAGGAGGTGCGATCATGTGACCAACAGCTAAGCTTCCATCCTTGACACAGGCTTAGGCGGTGATCCGGCCTGAGACTAGGGATTGGTGAATTACTGTAAGGAGAAAGCCTCCTCTAAGCGCTCAGACTCCCTGGCTCTCACCTCAAGCTTGGAGGGTTTGACTGTGAATACTTCTGGAGTCCTCCCCCCCTTGTTCTTGATTAACAATTGAGAGGACAATGTGTATTTCAGCAAGAAGTGGTCATCATTCTGCTCCAACAGAGGAAACTGAAAGAGGTACAAAGCATTGTCCTAAAATACTGATGGATAGAGCGACTTATCCATTCATGCATTTATGTATCAGGCATTGTTGGAAGGCAATGGAGAAGCGGAAATAAAAGAGCAAAATCAATACAATGGTTCCTTTACCTGGACTTGTGAGGTCTGTGGACTCTCTGATATTATAAATAAAATGCATGTATATGCTTATAGGCATTTATCTAGAGACAGGGTGCATAGTTTTGACCAGATTCTCAAAAGTTTAAGGGCTGCTGGTTTGTGAGAAAGATCTGTTGTGAAGGCCTTTGTGATAAAGTGCAGAATCTGGGAAGCCCGTCTGGGTAGGGTGGAGTGTGGTAGGATGTGCAAGTGGAAAGGTGAGCTCCCAAAGCTGGCCAATGACAAAAGCATGAGGCAGCTGGACATGAGAAGGAGCAGCAAGTTCTCCTAGGGTTTGTTTACCTGGTGCCTAATAGTAGAAAGGCGAACACCAACTTTTTGTGATGAGAAGAGGACGGGCCTGTGAGACAGGCGTCTGAATGGGGAACGCATGTCTGAAAGGTTCTAAGGAGCCTGCAGACATTACGGGCAGACATCATCCTTTATTAGTAGGGGGAGCCACAGTATTCTGTTACAAATGTGCTTCAGAGCATCTTGACTGCTAAGGGTGAAAGGGTGCCCCACCTGTGGGTATTTGTGGCACCTAATTTAGCTCTTCGTGATTATCCCTAATCCATTGATGTCTCCTTCACTCATGCTCCTTGAAGACAGGAGCAGCGTCTTATTCACCATTGTATTCCCAGCACCCCAGCACTGTCTGGGTGTCTTATGCCTCTGTGTAATGGCCCCCAGGGAATCATGCCTTCCTGCATTCCACCTCTTTGCACCTCCCATCAGGTGTCTTTTCTTCACTCCTGGAATATGGGCTGATTGTATGACTTGTTCTGACCAACAGAATGTGGTAGAAATGACATTATGCAAGTTTTGGAGTTTTGTGCTTAAGAGCCCTTGTGGCTTCTGTCTTCTCCCTCTTGGAACCCTGCAATGAATGCCATGGCTGGGCTCTCCTGCTAGACGGACACATAGACAGAAAGAGCCTGGGGGAGGGGAAAGCACGAGACCAGCCAGGCCATGGACTCCTGATCATCTCTGCAGAGGCCCCAGATGTGAATGTGAAATGGTCTTATATTCTGCAGGCACAGCTGGCCCACAGACGCGTGCTGTTCCACTCCAGATCTTCCAGAATTATGGAATGGTGATCAAATAAATGGTCATGAATTTTGAAGCCTCTATGTTTTAAATTTTAATTCACTAAATTTTGAAAAGATTTATTATATAGTAACATAATTGATACAGTGGCAGTTAGATGATACTCAACAAATAAGTACTGATGAGTGAATGAATGAATGGGTGGCTTCCCCTCTGAAGAGCTGCAAATTAGCAGCTGGGCATTCCAGGTCAGTTGCTGTACACATGGTAACTGCTCTTCTGGGTACGTGGGGCTAACATAAATACTTGTTTCCACTTTACCATTATCTTTATACTAGCGCTCCCTGGTGCCTTTCTGGAAAATTCCTTCCTGCTTATCATGGCAAGGAAGTAAGCGCTATGGACAGTGTACAGGGTTCCAAGAAGGTGGGATGTAGGGAACATATCATATGGCTGTTTAAGAGCAAGGCTTCAGAGGGGATGGCTTCTAAGATGAGGGGATTTCCTTCACCATTTGGAGCAGCAGAGAGAGCTTTGCAAGCGGTAGAAACAAAATGTGCAAAGACACATAAGCTGGGGAGGTTTTGTAGAATGCATAGAATCAGGAGTACCATGGCAGTCAGGGGTAGCTGAGTGGATTAAAGTGACACTAGGGAGGTGAGTAGTGACCTGAGCGTGGGTAACCTTATTTTGGCCATAAGAACAGAACCTTTCCCTAAGGACACAGGCAGTAGAAGGATTTTAAGCAGAGGCTTGACATGATTTGATAGACCCCAGGTTTGCATATGGCTTTCCAAATCTTTGATCCCATGTAACAGGCTCTGTCTTCTGCTTGATGCTGGTGGCCAAGCAAAAAGGGCATTCCTCTGAGGTGACACCGTGCCCTCCGTCCATTCCCTTCTCACCATGCAGAGAGATCTCCAAGGGGTTGGTGCTAAGTTTAGGACAACTGTTAATTCACAAACTTGTTCTTCAGGTGTTGGTATGGCTAATAGACTCTTGGGATAGCATTTTCCTCATGGATTAAAAAACAAATATATAGTGCCTTGAGTGTCTATAAATACCTGCTATAGAAAATGAAGGCACAGGAAATAGAGTCTCAAGTTAAGGATGTGTTTTCAGAAATAGTTTGGTAGCATTTCTGAGTTAGCAAGTTGGGATGTTCTGCAATAACTTTCTGAATTCTTGGAACAAAATATGGGGGCTGGGGGGGCTTTTATGCATGGGGTGGATGTCCTTCTGGAATGCATTAGACTTCAGAGGCTGGAGAGCTTGGTTATCTCTCTGATCCCTGGGATTTATGACATTCTTAATCAGGAAGAAGGATCTGCAAGATTTCTTCCAATTTCAAATGAAGGCAAAATTTATGTGTGGTCGTGTGAATTGGCCATCTCTCTCTAGAAAAGGCCATTTCATTTCCAGTCTTCATTTAAGGTTGGGATTGATTTATTCCTTTGGTTAACTGCCGTAGAGTTGGTCCTGAACGAGGTGTATGTGGGCTGTTTATTAGGCTGCAGCCTGGGCCTGATGGCAGGCCTGCTCCTGGTGGGTCCCCCGTCCTGTGCCCCCACCAAACCACAGAGGCTCACTCAGAGCAACATCAGTCCCAAACCGAGAATACATACGAAGCAAGTCGACCTGTACCAAAGCTTCTCCAAGAATTCCAAAGAGGATCTCCATCTCACTCACGGTAAATCATTTTCAAACCTACATTTTCCATCTTTGCATATAGACTTCGGTGGCATATTCCACCTCCAAACTCTGTTTCTCTCTAAACTCCCCCTAAAACTCTCTCTAAATGGGAAGACAAAAGATTCTCACTCTGTCCTCTTCCCCTTCCGTTGTTCAGCTCAGCTTTTTGTCAGGCCAATCAAAATCACCCTCTGCACCTCATTATCTGGACTAGACCAAGGAAGAGCGAGGAGTGGACTCCACCAGCATCTTTATGTGTTAACACAAAGGTGTCAGCCCAGGCCTTACGAGGCCTTGCTGCTTCCGTGCTTTCTCAGAACTTAGTCGTGTCACAAGAACAAGCCAAGAACCCTGGAGGGCGATAAGACTGCGTGAAGGACAGAGGAGCCTAGTCACACAGGCCCTTTTCAACCAGCCTCACTCCAGCCTACACACCTGCTGACCGCAGACCAGGAGCAAGCCGGAAAAGATCAGCGGAGCCTGGTTTAGGTCAACAGAACCACCCACATCACCTACAGAATCATGAGACTCAATACATGCTTATTGTTTTAAGCCACTGAGTTCGGGGGTGGCTTTTTCTTACGCAGCAGCATTGTAGTGATAGACAGCTGATGATGGCTGTCTTCTGTTTTAAATGCACTGTAATTCAAGTCAAGGTGTAAACTTCAATTTCCCTTCATCTCAAGGAGATATCTTTGCCTACTCCAGCCCGACATGATTCCCTCTCAGCTAAATTTCTTTACCATAGAATTAGGCCTCTATCTTAGCTTGTCTCACGACTTTTCCTATTTTTCTCTTGTATGTAAAAGGTTCACTATGTTATCTCGCCACCCTGACCCCACCAAAATAACATCCCATTGCAATACCTCTTGGTGTGACATCATCATGACCCACAGGAAAAAGAACTTTATAACAGTCTACATAAAATCAGTAATATCAGTGTTAAGCCAAATTCATGCATTTTGGTCTGCCACAGTGACAAACAGCTGAATGCTCTTCACGGGGGAAAGTGGGCCAAGAGGTTCGATGGTACTAGTCCCTGCCCAACCCCCGTTCTATAGCTGTATTCTGCTTTCTCTACTGGATTACAAGCTTTCTGAGGCCAGCATCCTTTGCGCCTCTTGCATCCCCCTTAAGACCTCATGGGGTACCAGAAACATAGGCAATCATAAGTGACTGATGACCGACTGCTTGATGGATCCCTTAAAAGGGGTAGAAACTCCCTCTCCTCCCCCCAATCTATGGGTATTTTGTAATTCTTGACTGCTTGTAGTCCTCTTTCCCTCATTTCTCCTTGATTACTGCCAGGGAAGATTCTTCCATCCCAACCCCTGGGAGTCTATTTCATTTCCTAATTACTTTCCCTGCTGAGAACATTCTTGTCTTGCTGTATCTAACCCAAATTTCCCCTTCTGTAGCTTCAGGCCATTGCTTCTTAGTCTAAATCCTCTGAAAGAAAGAATAATTCCCTTGATTAATTTATACTGTAATCTCAAAGCTGTTTATACATCACAATTTCTACTTCCCCTGGAGTCTCTTTTTGCTAGATTAGAGGAATAATATTTCTCTCTCTCTATTTCTTCTCTGTACCTAAACTTTTGGTTTACAAACCTCTGAAGCCTTTCTAGGTACTGTATTTAGATATTTCTCTTTCCAGGCTGATGTATAATAATTGCTCTCATTTACTGGATATTTCCTCTATGTTAGGCAGCAGGCTAAACATTTTTACACACATTATGTTGTTTGACTCTCTGAATGAGACAAGTACTGCTATTAACCCTATTTAATCCATGAAGAAACTGGAGCCTAGAGAGTTTAAAGCAACGCCCGGAAGTTCACACAGCTGGTTACTGGCAGAACTGGGGCTTGAACTCCGGTCTTTTCCCTCCAAGTGTGAACTCCTAATTGCTGTCCTAGTCTCCCTTGAAATATGGCCACTGTACACGGTCTTCTCAAGGATTCTCACTGGGCAATCGGAAGGACAACATGGCTTCCTTTCCAGTTATTTTGTTTTCACTGCTTACAGAAATAAGTGCTTTGAAAGGGTTAAATGATGTGGGGTTTTGAGTATCAGTTTAAGCACCTACTCACCTTGGACAGATTATTTTGTGATCCATGAAATGGGATTAGTCATGGTTATTGTGGTGTTCAGAGGAAATAATATATGTAAAGGTTCATTGAATCCCTATTCCATTCAGAACAACTTGTTTTATTATTCTGGATGTTTTACTTTTGTTTCTACTAAATGACCTATTTTTTATTACTATTTTCATTAATTTTGAGAGTGAGAAATTAGAGAACTAGGAGCTTGATAAATCCAGAAACATAAAAATAGCCCAAGTCATAGGGTGCATGTTATAGGGTCTAGCAGCCTAATCTGGACCTGGAATTTGCATCTCCGTCCTTGACTTTTATCTGCGGCACCTGTATGAGTGTGGGTCAGTAACTGATTGGTCCTTGTCCACCTGTTCACTCCTTAGTGTCAAAGCCTAATCTTCCCTTGTCCATGAAAAGGTGAACTCCATTTGCCCAGGAGTTTTCTCTGGCCCCCAAGCTTCCCCTTCAGGAGTGGTGAAGTGGTCTGAGTGCCTCTCCAATGGAAGGACCATCTCTCTGGATCAGCCCTTGTTTGGAGAAACAGTTTTGCAGGACTATCTCCACCCTCCCTTCAACCAGTGGGAGATTCCTTTTCCCCTGCCAGCCAAGATTTTTTTTTTTACTTATTGCTTTGTTTATTTTAAGAAAGCCAGTGAATTTCTTTTAAGTACTTTACTTCTCTTATCTTCAAAGTAGCAATGAAGTTACCTAGTTCTCATGCAAGTTAATGTAAGTGCATGAGAATTATACTAGCTGTGAATCTTTAGCCAAAATGCTTAACACTTCTGAGGCTGTTCTCCTCTGCTATGACATGAGATTGTCGTAAGAGGTTGGAAACTGAAATACCTGTGGTGTCTAGACAAGTATCATTGATGATGGCCACAGGCCAGGTGTGAACTGTAGGACTTGGTAAGCTGGAGCTTACATGACCCAAGAAAGGGGAAGCCACTGCTCACCTCCTGCCAACTGGTTCCCTGTGGAATGTACATATCCACTACTGCCAGATTTTGGATTTTTCCAAAAAAGTTAGTGATCTGGTTTCTTTGTAACATTTCTTGTTTTTATTAATGTGGAGAGGGAAAAATCACATTTTATAATATTTAGCAAAATGAAGCAAGGTAAACAAAGGACATCCAATGTTGAGCTTCCAGGTGAATGGGCTAAAGTGATATTTTAGAATGTGCACATGAATTGCTGGGGGATTTGCTGACAGCCAGAGTCTGATTCAGGAGGTCTGGAATCTGAGACCTGAGAATGTGAGTTGCTAAGAAGCTCCCAGGTGATATGGGGCTACTGGTTCAGGAAGCACACTTAAAATAGCAAGGAGACTAGGTGTCTCTGGAGAAGGTTCCCTTCATATCGAATCGTCGGTGATGATTTGGGGATTCTTAAACCTCATTAGGCCAATCTACCCTGGACTTGCCCCTCAGTCTGTGCTCTGCCCACCTTGTCCTGCGTCCTTGGTTCTGTCCCTCTGTGCTGACCAAATTATAGTCTCATCTGGAGATTTGGGATATTGCAAATGACACATCATGATGTTAGCATTCCAGATTTTTCCAGGCTGATTGCATGGGAGTTATCAGAGGATGCTAAGAGCCCATGAGAAGAGCCGAGATCACTAAAAGGGAAACTGGAACATCTCTGAATAGGAAATAAGGGTCACAATTTCAAACTCAGGTTTTTGGTCTCTTCTGATAAAACCCCCATAATATGGGTTGTTCTGGTGATAAAGGGTAGAAATGTATTCACTCAAAAATTTAATAGATATTTATTCTGTGTCTATGATGTGCCAGGCAATAGCCCAGGTGCTGGGGATATAACAATAAGAAAGATGAAATTACTTGCTCTAAAGGAGCTGCATTCCAGTGAGAGAAACAGATAAGAAACTAGTAAACAATTAAATAAATAAAATATAGTATCAGGCAGTAGTAAGTGCTATGAAGAAAAAAAAAACTGTCAGGGTTAGGGGATAGAACTTACGGTGGAAGAGTGGGAGCTATTGTAGACAGAGTGGTCAGAGAAGGTGTCTCTGGGGAGTGACATTTGAGCAGAGACATGGGTAATATGAAGGTGTGAGCCATGCAAAGTTCAGGGGGAAGAGCATTCCACGTGGGGGGAGCAGGTAGTGCTGGGGGGCTAATGTGGGAATAACCTAGGAGTGCACAAGAAGCTACCGAAGGCCGGTGGGGCTGGAATGAAGCAAGGGCAGAAGTGGCGGGAGGTGAAGCCAGGAAGGGAGGCGGGGGCTGTTCAGAGCCTGGGAGCACTGGGGAAAATTGAGTTCTGTTCTGAGCACGATGGAATGTCACAGGACGGATGTGAGCAGGGGACTGATCCTCTTTGATCTGTGCTTTTTGTGAGATTACAAGGTACTAAGAATCCGAAAGGCAGCCAGCAGCCTATTTTTATAAAGTTTTATTGGAACATGGCCACATCCATTAATTTACATATAGCCTCTGGCTGCTTTTGCACCGCAAAGGTGGAGTTGAGTAGTTGCCACAGAGACTGTATGGGCATCAAATTACTCATCCTGTACCTGGGCTCCAGAAGGACCTGCTCAAAATGCACATCTGACCACGGCAGGCCTGCCTCACCTGCATCACTGGCTCTCCGTCATCTGTAGGGTAAGTCCAAGCTCACATTGCAACGTGTGGCTTGGGGATGAGGAACCTCATCCTGCTTTCCTTCTGTGTTTCTGCCTAGCTGTTCCTCTCTCTGAAAGGCTCTCCTTCTGCAGCCCCTACCCACCCACATCAGTTTGGCCCCTACTCATTCTCTAAGGCTCTCCTTGGGTGTCTCTTCCCCAGAGCACCCTTCCAGGACTGTCCATGAAGCCCCTGTCCCCACGGGGATATACTGGCAGCCCTCCTCCATTTTCCTTTAATAACGCTGCATAGATTTACCAATGCATTCCAAGTTTCTGTTCGTTTGTCTCTATCATTTAGAACGAGACCAACCCAAACTGGTTTAAATAATGAGGACAAACCTAGACACTTGCTGCTGGGAGGCTGATTGGGCCTCGGGATTGACCTGATCTGGAGGCTTCTGCTCAGTTTCTCTGTGACTCTTTCGCCCCTTTCTTCTCCACGTGCTGGTTTCATCTTCAGGTTGGACACGTGGTGCCGTTCATGGTTTCACTACATCTGATGGCCAGAGAGAGAGAGCAAACTTTCCTTCTTCATCTCATTGACCTCCTTGAGGTCATGTGTCTGCTTCTGAATCAGTCTTGCTAAATCTCAAGGCCACATGCTGCCTGGCACAGGCCTGGGTTCCTGCACTCATCAGTCACTGGCAAGGCTAAGGGAGTTCACTTAGAACCACCACACCCAATCCTCAAGCCAGGAATGGGGTCAGCTTGTCCTGGGGCCCATGGGCAGCAGAGGGCTGGTAGCTGAACAACAGTGGGGGCCTGTTAGGAAGGGAGAAGGGGCTACAGATGCTAAGTAAGCCATCCACAATGGCTTGTGCTGTGCTTGAATCTACCACTTGATGGATCTCCTTGAAGACAGTGATGTTGCGTCTTTCATCTTTATACCCCTGCACTAAGCATGGTGCCTAACATACAGTAGGCAATCAGGAAAAATGTGTTCAGTGACTGAATCATAATGACATTAAAATATAATTTAGGTAGAAGGAAGACAGCCTTCAGAGGAAAGGCATGCTTTGGCCAAATGCAGAAAATCAATGTATACTTCACACCACTTTATTCCCTACCTACATAGTCAGTCTTGCCCTTTGCACCTCCAGATGATTTATGTACTCTAAATTATAGACATGTCATTATCGATGATTAAAATTAAGTAGGTACCTAGTGGACAAAGGTTCAAAGGACAAGGAGTGCCACTGAAAATGCAGACTGATGGGCAGCTAATGAAAAGCATATGGAGCTTTGGTCTCCACCTTGGGCTGGGTGCTACTGATGGCGATCACTCAAATTAAATACTGAAGGCAGAAATTCAGTGAGTTCGGAAAATATCCAAATGTTCAGGAGGTGTGGCGTGAATGATTCCTAGGAACTTTAATCACTGTGTTTGAAGTCCCTTAGGGACAAAAACAATTAGACTTAATTAATATTACTTTAGGTACTCTGCATTGTGCCCGGGCCTGCAGGATGGGGGTGGAAATCTGTGCTGATCTCTGCCAGTCAGTTGCCTTCCTGTAGGAGCAGCCTTTGGTTACAGGGGATGTGAACCCACTGGAACCAGGCTAAGATACTGAAGTTGCTCTCAGAGTCCAAGGAAGAGCTGACATCTAGGCTTCGGGAAGGAAGGACAAATCCAGGCACCTCAGGACCTAGACAGAGGGGTCTGAACTCCACAGAGACTCTCTCCTTCTCCTTCTCACTTCTCTGTTCTCTGCTTTGGTCATCCTCTCTCCCCCCTGCTTTCTAACCAAGCCCGGCATCCTGGCATCTGCAGCTCTTTTCTCCGCTGTGTCTCAGGCTGGCCTCCAGAGACACAACTTGCAGGGAATATTCTGATTGGCCCAAACTTGTCTGGACCCAGTAGTGGCCATGGGTTAAGGTCCGGTTATTGGGCCCACTTTGGTTAGAGATTGATCCTTAGACCAATTATGGTGTCCAGTGTGCTAAGTCCACCCACCAACTTTTGTATCATTTGGATGACCACATGAGGAAGCAAGCTCAGACCCTTGAGCTACTTTTTAGCAGCATGATCTCAGACAGTTTCTTATCTCTTTGTTCAATCTGTTACTTACCTGAAGATGGAGATGATAATAATATGGACATTATGATTATATATATATCTAGTACCTATATGGCATGTGTGTGTATATATACATACATACGTATATATGACATAAGGACTAAACACTACGTATGTGTGTACATGTAATGTCCATTTGTTTTCACAATGTCAAAACATCAGTATTATTATTATTGGGGATAATGGAGATAATTGGAGATAAAAAAATAATATGGATATGAGAATGAAATATAAATGTGTACAGAATAAATGAAGTGAAAAATGTATATATATAATACATACAAGCACTAAACATTTTCTTTCTATAAATGTATCTCTGAATCTATCTATATATCTATATCTGTATGTATGCATGCATATATTTACAACTTTCATTATTTCTCACATTGTCACAATGTCGATATTATTACCATCCCCATTGCTTAGAGTAGTGCCTTACGCATGGTAAGGGTTACAGAAGTGTGATAACTCATGAGCTCTGAGCTGGGGTAGGGCTGGGAAGAGGGGCTCTCCAAAGGAAGGGGCCTTGGGTCACTGTTGATCTTACCATTTCTCCTAATTGCTGTGCTGAAACTGTGGACCACACGGGTTGTTTCTTGGATTCAGTTGCCTGCTACTGGATTCTACTGACGCTGGCCGTAGCTGAATCCAGGAGGACTTAATTCTGGGTCAGCTGAACCACTCCACTAGAGCATTTTCAATCTGCTGAGTAAATTCAAGCTTGGCGTGTGGGGCTGCACGTGCATGGAGAGTCAAGGGCCCTCTATTCTTCACACTGTTGGGGCTGTTGGCTGTAAAGTGCCACCCTAGGTTGACAAGTAGTTCTTCACTCTCTGGATGATGCATCAGTGCTGATTGTGAAACACCTTGCCTTCTGACCCTGGCCTGAATGGTCCAGATTAAGGACAACCATAAAAATATCTTGCTTTGTGTAGTTTGTGTTAGATCTGGGAATCACTACACTTGGGGTCACTATAGTTAAACTTAAGCCGTATCTGCCCCTTATAAGCACTATGGGCAGAATTGGAAGAACAGGTTGAACCAAAAAGCATATAATGTAACATGACACCTTTGGTTGACAGAGCCTTCTGACTGATCCCACCTCTGTTTTCCCAGAGCAAATGGTCTTGTAAATAGACTGGCTCCAAAGACTGAGTAAACTTTAAAACATATATGGAACTGTGGCATATCTGAGCTTACAAAATCTTCAGTGGCTCCCCCCAGCTCTTAGAATAAAATCTGCAGTTCTTACCAGAGCCTATTAGGCTCTGATCTGTGCAAATATGGTGGCCTAGACACATGTCACTATTTCATTTAATTAAAATTAAAACAGCAAGTTGAGTTCCTGGATGCACTGGCCTCACTTAGGTGCTGAATAGCCACGGATTGAGAGCAGAGCATGGGAGGTGGGGTGGCACGCGTGGGGAGGAGGAGTATTAAGGAATCTTTGGGTTAGGTAGGTATTGGGAAGGCTCTAGAAACTGGACCGCTTTAGGACATAGATAAAAATCAGTAAGGTACATCTGCACATGGCAAGAACAAATACCTGTAGCTTGCTCAATTTTAAAATGTGGTGTGTGTATGCCACTGGAGGTTTGGTATCAACAGTAGGTTTCACTAGAGAAGGATAAAAGAGCAGTGTTAGGTCACAGGAGTCTCTCGGCTGCCTTGGAGAACCTACTCACATTTCAGACAACAGCCCTGACTAATAAACGTTACGATTTTGAATTCTGACCTTCATCCAGTTCAGGAATTGTAGTTTAGTTTAATTTCCCAAACTGATATCTTTGAAGAGTTTGGAGCAGAAATGAAAAGACTGGTGAGAGCTAGAAAAAGTAAAACTTTGTGATGAATGAAGTTTGAGTCATTTGAATCCAATGAACGAGCCTCTCTCCCACCCTTTCCCAGGGAGCCTGGCCACTGGATGCTGGACGTGCAGAGGTAGAACACTGCCGTCACCCCCGAATGGTGCTGCTCTGCAAAGCCTAGCTCTGATCGCCTCACGACACCAGGGGACTTCCATTTCAGACTTGTTTTCTCCAATGTCATTCACTTTTCTACCTTCGCCCCCATTTTAGTCCCTCACACTGTAACCTGTGTTTTCCATTCATCGTACTTAGATTTGTGTTGGCATTTGGGCATTTCCATGGGTAATGTCTTATTTCCCTTTTAAGCTATGGGCTCATGAGGACACCATGTGTCAACACTTTCACCCCAGTGCTCCAACATATAGTACGTGCTCGGTAAACATCTGCTGAATGAATGCACAGTTGTATGGCTTCTCCCAGGTGCCATCTCCACGTGGCGCATTCTTTTCAGTTTCCAGATGAAATGGAGACTTTGATTTTTTCTTCCCATGTCCATCTTCTTCTGCCCATTCCTCTGCAGAAGTTAACCTTCAGGTTCCCCTGGGGTTGCTCTTCCAAGCCTGCCTGCTAGGGCTTCTCTCTGTCATGCCACAACCGTATTACTGCAACGTGCAGTTTCCCTGGGAAGAGGGAAGGTAAGTTGACAGAGTAAACTGAACTTTCCTGTCCACGGTGTACTGCTTGTTTCTTCTTCATGATAATAATTGGCAGGGTAAAATATTTTAATTTTCCTATACCTATGTAATTAATATGTCCACATTAGAAATCAATTATCCTTGATAATTACCATTGGTGCTATGGCTCATAAACTGAACACTAGTCTTGCTAACAAACTGAATGAGACATAATTTCTTGTTGTTCAAAGAGATGATCAACTCTAATCAGCACTAAATTCAATCAAAACTTAGTGACATCAATTGAAATCATATTAGAGTTTGTAAAAATAGGATAATTATGCTCATCTTGTAAGTTGCAGGTATTGTAACAACTCTGAAATGTGGGTCTATTTGAATAAATGCTTACGTCTGCTGGCTCCACGCTAACAGATGCAGAAACATATAATCTGCATAAATAAATTAGGAGTCTTTTTTTCCCTTCATAGCTATTTGGTTTTGTGGGATTCAATTAATTCAACCTTTTAAAAAAATTTATTGAGCTCAGAATAACAAGCTTGAGCAGGTGCAGTGTGTGGGGGCACTGAGGTAGGACAGCCCATTGTACAGCGTCGTCAGTGTTGCTCTTTATTCCTTGCATGCTGTAAAGAGAAAATTTAATAGTGGTTGAGATAATGGATGCTGGAGCTCACTGGCTGGGCTCACATCCTGGCTGCATACTCAGAGCTGGGTCTTGGCAAGGTTAGGGAGAATGTCAGTGCTCTGCTCCAGCCCACTAGAATCCCTTTACAGTGGATGCTCTGGGATGGATCTTACCAGTGGCTGAAGGCACAGGGGTGGAAAGAGCTCTGCTCTCTTGTCTTGGGTCAGCACAGCTTTGAGGTCACTCCAGAGTGAGTGCAAGATGAGACTGACGCTGCTCCCTGCCGACGTTGCCTGCTTCCTTACCTTTTGCTGTCTTCCTCTCCTGCCCTGCCTGTTCCCCCCAGCCCCGCCCCCACCACCTGGCTCTCTGAAAGGCAGAGCCTTAATACATCCTTGCAATGAAGCCTCTCACTGTCTGGTGTTGGGAAGCTGGACCAAAGACAGTGAGTTTCTTCAACATCTGTGCTTCACTTTCTTTGCTCGTCATTTGTGTGTAACGCGAGGACTCTCTGCTCATCAGCTGGTGTGAGTTAGTTTGTGCAAAGCACATAGAGGTGTATCTGGTGGGCTCTACAGAGAAGTCAGATATTAGCAGCAGTATGATGACAGCTTTATGAAACAACAGTACAGTATGGTGTTTAGAGAAGACATCTGAGATGACAGACTTGCATGTAAATTTGGGCTCTGCTGCTGACTGTGTGTCCTTGAATAAATTTTTCTTACCTTCTCTGAACCTCTGTTTCCTCATCTGTGACACGGGTGATATAAATGTGACTTGTACCCCTGATTTAGCAGTTGTGAGGATTTAAAGAAACAATGGTGGTCATATGAGTGATGTCACATCCAGTTCATAACAGGTGCTTATAAACAGTAGCCCCCACTATTACATGTACTGCTATTAATATGCCTTGCAAACCAAACTGTTATCAGGTTCAATTCAACTAACATTTATTGACAGCAATAATAGCTAGGCATAGTTGCCAGCATTCCTCGCTGACTGTGGTGCATGCAGTAACCCTGGGAATTTTAGGTATGGCAGGTAACACTGCCAGATTGGGCAACCAAGACTCACAGTGAGTTAGTGATTCAGGAAGATCAAACTGCTCATCTGGGGCAACAATGGAACAAAAGCCCAGGCTTAGTTCACATTTCTGTTCTATGTCCACTGCACTATGCTCCCCTATGCATGAAGATACTGGGAGAATTTACTGGAGAAGAGGGGGTGAGGACATAAGAGCTGTCCCTGGGCATCTGATGGGGGGAGGGGATGTGAGTTAGTGGTTATACCGGGGCACAGGGGGGCAGATTGTCCGGGTTTGAATGCAGCTCCATCCCTTGCTGTGTGACTCAGGTCAGATCACAGTCTCTGGTCTGCATCTTCACCTGTAAAATGGGTGGTTATGAGTATTAAATGGATGCATGTGTCTGAGGCATGGCCAACTTTTTCACTAGACATTGTAGGCACACAGCTGGGGGCCACAATATTAAATTTTAGGGGCCCAGGAAAGTGTTTTAATTTCTTGTAAAACCAGAAGGAAACAAAAGGAACTTTTAGGTGGAAGTGGGCATTTTATTAGATGAGATTAATATATTCATCTTTATACTAATGCAGTCATAAAATGTAATTTTATATTATTATTACTATTGCTACTATTTTTATGAAGGCAGAGTATCCAGAATTCATGGAAGTTAGGATGCTGCTCTGGCAGGAAGTGTTTAGACCTGAAACTGACACCAGTAAGCATCCCCACCTCTAGGGGGCTCTGCAGAGTTAACCTAGAGCTGCAGGGTTGGGAGAGGCTCAGTGTCCCCACACATTCTGTCCTCATTTTCTTTTCCCATAGGAACTCCTCTGCTTTACATGCATCAAGAAGAGAGAATACGTACTTGACCAGACCTTCTCTTAAGGACTTCAAGAAGGTTCATGGTTTAGAAAGGCAGACCTCAGAGCAGGGCTGCAAGTGGGAGGAGCTATTTTGGCTAAAGACCAGGGGAGACCTTGTCATAACTCAGGAATCTGTCTGCAACTGGGGGAAGGTGGGGCAAGAAGATGATAGAAAAGGCTGGTGGGTGGACCCAGTGGGATGGCAAATGGGGTGTTCTGTGGCTGTGACCTCCAGCTGTGACCCACCGAAGTCTTCAGTCAAGTTACTGAACTTCCAGACCTTCTCCAGCTCTACACCCCTGAGGAGAATCACTCTGAAGACACAATGGGACCATGGCGTGAAGCACTGGAGCTTTGAAGATGAAGAAAGATGAGACTACGAATTCTTTCTTCCTTGGGGTGTACTTGAATGTCTTGCTGCTCAAAGTGTGGCCCAGCAGCTTCAGTGCCAGCAAGGATATTTTGGAGGGGCAGGATCCTGCGCCCCCGCCAGGCCTGCTGCACCTCCAGAACGGGTGGCCTGTGTGAGCATTAAAGGTTGAGGGGCATTTGCAGGCCACTTGGCCATGGATGTCCAGTGTGTCTGGGGCTCCACCCTCTCCTTCTGAGAAAAGAGAACAAGAAGGAAAAGGGGAGAGGGAACCAGCCCCTAGAGCCCCTATTTTTGGTTTAGGTTAGTATTTCTCAGCCTTGGTGACTCATTTAAATCACCCGAAGACCAATTAAACCAGAAACCAAGGGTGGTAATCAGGACTGGTATGTTTTAAAAGATAACCTATGTGAGTCTACTGGGTGGCCAGATTTGAAAACCACTAATCTAGGTCTTAAGCTGAAGGGATCAAGGTGGAGGAATTTCAGTGTTCATTGGAGGTTCTTCATGCCCCAGGGGAGAATTTTCTACAGAGCTTTAGGAACAGATATCTGGCTGCAACAGGGGGATAATTTTGCCTGAAGCATCCCTACATAGACGGTAGCAACCAGGGTAGGTGACTGGTGGAGGGTAGGGAACTTGAGACCTTTAAACCTCAGACCACACAAGCCTCCATCCCTTATGGGGGCCGCCAGGCCCAGGGGAGCCCCCAGCAGGCAGCCAGTCCAAACTGCAACCTGCTAGAAGAGCCAAGTGCACACCACATTTTGAAGACTTGGTACAAAAGAAACATAAAAAATATATCTATAATTATTTTTATATCGGTCCCATGATGAAGTGATATTTGAGATATATTGGCTCAGGTGAACATTATTAAGGTTAATTTCACCTGTTTCTTTTTCCTCTTTCCAGTGTTTATGAGAAAAGTGAAAATTCACACACGGCTCACATTATTTCTATTGGACAGTGCTGCTGTCTGTCCTGTTTCCCCCGTTCCCATCCTTAAATACAATCGGGGCCCGAAGTACAAGAGGGCTGCTATCTTGGCCAGCCTACCCTTGTTCCTACCCACCTTTCTGTGGATCCCAGAACCCCACACACAGGCACCTGCTGCTCTATGAGGGGTTGGGGAAGAGAGATGGGCGGGTGGGGGGCTTTTTCATTCCTTCTCTCATGTGTCTGTAGGGAGGGGAACAGGTTACTAAGTTGTGTGCAAATGCGTTGGCTTCTTTTATTCTTAATCTTCTTTCTTATTTTACAGACAAGGAGGCTGAGGCCCAGGGAGGGTAAGCTACTTACCTCAAGCCACACAGTGAATAACAAGAGGGTGGTGTCCACAGCCCTTGCCCACACCATAGTATTCTCTGCCTCTCCCAGGCAAGAAAAAGAAGCAGGCAGAGTGAGAGAGGGCAGCCAGTGCTGACTGAAAGGGGTGACCACCCACACTGAATTATAAAGGTGCTTCTGGGGTGACTGTAATGCTATTTATGGCCAGTGATGACCCCTCCCTGCCCCCATCTTGAATTCAGCTCATTTACATTTTTGCTGATCTCAATTTTCAATTCTTACTTCTGTAGAAACTATTTTGATCAGAATAGTGTGCTCTTTTGTTTATTTATTGATATTTATTATTCTTTTTTGCTGAAGGCTGCTTCAAATCCCTTGTGGAACAAGGCAAATAACACTCAAATCACAATGATTTCTGTGCTTTGGTGTTGCCACAAAGAAGTTCTCTGGGAAGGAGCCTGGGAGGGGCCTCCGTCTCCCACAGCGCACTGCTCTCACAGCGCACAGCCAGGGGAAGGATGGACTGAGGGATACGTTTCAGTTAATAAAATACAGACCAACCTCAGGTTGAAAGGTTGTGAGAGCCCTTGGTAGGCCTGGAGAGATGTTGAAAGACACAGGATCAAGTTAAGTTCCCTGCAAGCTTCCATTACAATTTTACTTTCTTCCCTTCCCACTCCTTGGGGGATAACACTGCTTTTCTGCATGGGAAACTCTAGGAGAAGAGGATTGTATTTCTCGGGGGAGTTTCATGAAGACTTGAGTCTAACTTGACCCTTACTCTTATCTGCAAGCAACAATAGAGATTTTGCAGGCAGACCAGGATGCCTTTTCAGGCTGTAATAAAAATCCTTGAAAGTTCCAGCTTGCCTCATTATTTCCCAATACCACCACAGTACCAGAGATGGAGGGGAGCCCTGGGCCCCAAGACCTCATTGCTTGTGCTTGCTGGAGTAGGAGCCCCATCCCGGAATACTCTGATTACAGAGAGTTGCCTTTCACTGTATCAGCCCTTCCTTAGAACACATCTTTAAGGAGAATATTTTAGGAAGAATGGTTAAATGGGCATTCACTGAAAGGCAGATGAATTGTCTCATGGGGACTCAGCTCTCTTATCTTTTAAAAGACATCATGGTCACTCTTGCCAGTTTTTTGAGCCACTGCTCTGTGCAGGCAGCTGCGCGAGGCCGCTGACAGTCACTGTCTCATTGAATCTTCACGGTACTCTGTGAATCAAGTGGTATTGTTCTTATTTTATAGATAAAGAAACTGAGGTTTGGGGAGGTGATGACTTGCCTTAGGTCATATGGCTAGAGCTGGGAGTGTAAGGTTTTGACTTCAAAGCCAGAGGAGGACCAGGTGTGTGCTGAGTCCCTTCCAGTCCTGAATCCAACACTACTGATCTAATATGATTTACAAAAGCAAGCTTGAACCACATTCCATTGACACAATTTGTCCCATCACAGTTCTCCATATTTTCAAAAATGGATTATGTGTTTGCTAAAAATAGGTACAGACAACCATGAGGGGTGAAAGAAGGCAGGCTCTGGAGCAGCCTTCCCGAAGGCCCCTCTTTTTGGGAGCAAATGACCAGGGACACACCAAGCACACAAAAGCCAATGACTTGTCCAAGTGGTACTCGTGGGGCCAGTTAGCTACCCTGTGGGATATCTTCTCCCCATATAACACCTCCAAAGAAAATCACCTTTCCATATAGTAACCTGGCCCCATTTTTCCACCTGCTAATCTCATCCTTTAATACCCAGTTCAACTGTGTCTTCTTCTTCTATAATCTCTTGTCTCTTGCTCTTCCCTTTACTCTCCAGGAAGAGTCCATCATCGCATTGCTAAACTTCTATAGCATGCTTCTAATTTCTGGGCTGCCCATGGAGCCAGGACACGTGCAACAGGGCAACTTGCAGTTGTCAGGAAGTCCCTGCCTAAGGATTCAGAGCACATATAGGAGGTCCCCACCTCCTAGCAAATGGGAGGGCCACTAACAACAGGAAAGAACATAAATGAGCAACTTTTTAATTGTGTGGTAGAGATGGAAAAATAGAAAGAAAGAAGTCTGAGGGCTGGGAGGAAAATAAAGTGAAGCAAAGGGCTTAGACTTTGGAAGTATTTAAACAGAGATTGGCACTGGTGAGTTTAGATACAGATACACAAAGGTGGGGTAGGACAGTAATGGAGAGGAGATAAAAGGGGGAAAAGCAATTAAAAAAAGCATGGAAATAGACTGTTAATCTGATCACCTCCAAAGTTCTTGAAGAGATGCTTGACTGGACCCTGGTTGCTTTTTTTTTTAATAGTTTATTTTGGTATCATTAATCTACAATTACATGTGCAATATTATGGTGATTAAACTACCCCCTTCATCAGGTCCCCCCCGCCAACCCCATTACAGTCACTGTCCATCAGCGTAGTGAGATGCTATAGAATCACTACTTATCTTCTCTGAGTTGTACAGCCCTCCCCGTGCCCCCCCTACATTACATCTGCTAATTGTAATGACCCTTTTTCCCCCTTGTCCTGCCCATCCTCCCCAGTCCCTTTCCCTTTGATAACTGTTAGTCCATTCTTGGGTTCTGTGAGTCTGCTGCTGTTTCGTTCCTTCAGTTTTTCTCTTCGATCTTATACTCCACATATGAGTGAAATCGTGTGATACTTGTCTTTTTTGGCTTGGCTTATTTCACTGAGCATAATACCCTCTAGCTGCATCCATGTTGTTGCAAATGGTAGGATTTGTTTTCTTCTCGTGGCTGAATAATATTCCATTGTGTATATGTACCACATCTTCTTTATCCATTCATCTACTGATGGACACTTAGGTTGCTTCCATTTCTTGGCTATTGTAAATAGTGCTGCGATAAACATAGGGGTGCATCTGTCTTTTTCAAACTGTGCTGTTGCATTCTTAGGGTAAATTCCTAGGAGTGGGATTCCTGGGTCAAATGGTATTTCTATTTTGAGTTTTTTGAGGAACCTCCATACTGCTTTCCACAATCGTTGAACTAATTTGCATCCCCACCAGCAGTGTAGGAGGGTTCCCTTTTCTCCACATCCTCGTCAACATTTGTTGTTGTTTGTGTTTTGGATGTTGGCCATCCTCACTGGTGTGAGGTGATATCTCATTGTGGTTTTAATCTGCATTTCTCTGATGATTAGTGATGTGCAGCATCTTTTTATGTGCCTGTTGGCCATCCGAGTTTCTTCTTTGGAGAAGTGTCTATTCATGTCCTCTGCCCATTTCTTAATTGGATTATTTACTTTATGTTTGTTGAGGTGCGTGAGTTCTTTATATATTTTGGATGTCCATCCCTTATCGGATACGTCATTTATGAGTACATTCTCCCATACTGTAGGGTCTCTTTTTGATCTACTGATGGTGTCCTTTACTGTACAGAAGCTTTTCAGCTTGACATAGTCCCACTTGTTCATTTTTGCTTTTGTTTCCCTTGCTCGGACAGATATGTTCATAAAGAAGTCGCTCATGTTTATGTCCAAGAGATTTTTGCCTATGTTTTTTTCTAAGAGTTTTATGGTTTCATGACTTACATTCAGGTCTTTGATCCATTTTGAGTTGACTTTTGTGTATGGGGTTAGACAGTAGTCCAGTTTCATTCTCTTACATGTAGCTGTCCAGTTTTGCCAACACCAGCTGCTGAAGAGGCTGTCATCACCCCATTGTATATCCAAGGCTCCTTTATCAAATATTAATTGACTGTATATGTTTGGGTTAATGTTTGGATTTTCTACTCTGTTACACTGGTCTGTGGGTCTGTTTTTGTGCCAATACCAAATTGTCTTGATTACTGTGGCTTAGTAGAGCTCGAAGTCAGGGAGCGTAATTCCCCATTTTATTCCTCCTTCTCAGGATTGCTTTGGCTATTTGGGGTCTTTTGTGGTTCCATATGAATTTTAGAATTATTTGTTCCAGTTCATTGAAGAAGGCTGTTGGTGTTTTGATAGGGATTGCATTGAATCTGTCGATTGCTTTAGGGAGTATAGTCATTTTGACAATATTTATTCTTCCTAGCCAAGAGCATGGGATGAATTTCCATTTGTTAGTGTCCTCTTTAATTTCTCTTAGGAGTGTCTTGTAGTTTTCAGAGTACAGGTCTTTCACTTCCTTCGATAGGTTTATTCCTAGGTATTTTATTCTTTTTGATGCAGTTGTGAATGGAATTGTTTTTCTGATTTCTCTTTCTGTTAGTTCACCATTGGTGTATAGGAAAGCAACAGATTTCTGTGTGTTAATTTTGTATCCTGCAACTTTGCTGAATTCAGATATTAGTTCTAGTAGTTTTGGAGTGGAGTCTTTAGGGTTCTGTATGTACAATATCATGCCCTCTGCAAATAGTGACAATTTGACTTCTTCTTTACCAATCTGGATGCCTTGTATTTCTTTGTTTTGTCCGATTCCCGTGGCGAGGACCTCCAGTACGATGTTGAATAACAGTGGAGAGAGTGGGCATCCCTGTCTTGTTCCCGATCTTAGATGAAAAGCTTTCAGCTTCTCGCCATTAAGTATGATGTTAGCTGTGGGTTTGTCATATATGGCCTTTATGATGTTGAGGTACTTGCTGTCTATACCCATTTTGTTGAGAGTTTTTATCATGAACGGATGCTGAATTTTGTCAAATGCTTTTTCAGCATCTATGGAGATGATCATGTGGTTTTAGTTCTTCTTTTTATTGATGTGGTGGATGATGTTGATGGATTTTCGAATGTTGTGCCATCCTTGCATCCCTGGGATGAATTCCACTTGATCATGGTGTATGATCCTCTTGATGTATTTTTGAATTCGGTTTGCTAATATTTTGTTGAGAATTTTTACATCTATGTTCATCAGGGATATTGGTCTGCAATTTTCTTTTTTGGTGAGGTCTTTGCCAGGTTTTGGTATTAGAGTGATGCTGGCTTCATAGAATGAGTTTGGAAGTATTCCCTCCTCTTCTATTTTTTGGAAAACTTTAAGAAGAATCGGTGTTATTTCTTCTCTATATGTCTGGTAGAATTCAGAGGTGAATCCATCAGGCCTGGGGTTTTGTTCTTGGGTAGTTTTTTGATTACCAATTCGATTTCGTCACTGGTGATTGGTCTGTTTAGTTTTTCTGTTTCTTGCTTGGTCAGTCTTGGAAGGTTGTGTTTTTCTAAGAAGTTGTCCATTTCTTCTATGTTTTCCAGCTTGTTAGCATATAGATTCTCATAATATTCTCTTATAATTAGGAGAATGTTGTTAAGTCTCCATGTATTTGTGAGCCTTTTTGGTTTCTTTCTAAAATTTATTTCTAGTTTTATACCTTTGTGATCTGAGAAGTTGGTTGGTAGAATTTCAATATTTTTGAATTCACTGAGGTTGTTTTTGTGGCCTAGTATGTGGTCTATTCTGGAAAATGTTCCATGTGCACTTGAGAAGAATGTGTATTCTGTTGCTTTTGGGCGTAGTGTTCTATAGATGTCTGTTAGGTCCATGTGTTCTAGTGTGTTGTTCAGTGCCTCTGTGTTTTTACTTATTCTCTGTCTGGTTGATCTGTCCTTTGGAGTGAGTGGTATGTTGAAGTCACCTTAAATGAATGCATTGCTGTCTATTTCCTCCTTTAATTCTGTTAGTATTTGTTTCACATATGCTCCTGTGTTGGGTGCATATATATATATATATATAATAATTATATCCTCTTGTTGGATTGACCCCTTTATCATTATGTAATGTCCTTCTTTATCTCTTGCTACTTTCTTCGTTTTGAAGTCTATTTTGTCTGATACAAGTACTGCAACACCTGCTTTTTTTCTCCTTGTTGTTTGCATGAAATATCTTTTTCCATCCCTTCACTTTTAGTCTGTGTATATCTTTGCATTTGAGGTGAGTTTCTTGTAGGCAGCATATAGATGGGTCTTGCCTTTTTATCCATTCTGTTACTCTGTGTCTTTTGATTGGTGCATTCAGTCCATTTACATTTAGGGTGATTATTGATAGATATGTACTTATTGCCATTGCTGGCTTTAGATTCGTGGTTACCAAAGTTTGAAGGGTTGCTTCTTTACTATCTAACAATCTAACTTAACTTTCTTGTTAAGTTATTGTAAACACAGTCTGATGATTCTTTATTTCTTTCTCTTCTTATTCTTCCTCCTCCATTCTTTATATACTAGGTGTTTTATTCTTTGCCTTTAGTTAGTATTGGCTGGTCTGCTTTCTTTGCTATGATTTTATTTTCTCTGGTGACATCTTTTTAGCCTAGGTGTGCTTCCCTCTAGAGCAGTTCCTTTAAGATATCCTGTAGAGGTGGTTTATGGGAGGCAAATTCTCTCAGCTTTTGCTTGTGTGAAAATTGTTTAATCCCTCCGTCATATTTAAATGATAATCGTGCTGGATACAATATTCTTGGTTCGAGGCCCTTCTGTTTCATTACATTAAATATATCATGCCATTCTCTTCTGGCCTGTAAGGTTTCTGTTGAGAAGTCCGATGATAATCTGATGGGTTTTCCTTTGTAGGTGATCTTTTTTCTGTCTCTAGCTGCCTTTAATACTCTGTCTTTATCTTTGATCTTTGCCATTTTAATTATTATGTGTCTTGGTGTTGTCTTCCTGGGGTCCCTTGTGTTGGGAGATCTGTGGGCTTCTGTGGACTGTGAGACTATTTGCTTCCCCAGCTTGGGGAAGTTTTCAGCAATTATTTCTTCAAAGATACTTTCTATCCCTTTTTCTCTCTCTTCTTCCCCTGGTACTCCTATAATGCGTATATTGTTCTTTTGGATTGGTCACACAGTTCTCTTAATATTCTTTCATTCCTAGAGATCCTTTTATCTCTGTCTGCCTCAGCTGCTCTGTATTCCTGTTCTCTGATTTCTATTCCATTAACCGTCTCTTGCATCTCGTCCAGTTTGCTACTAAGCCCATTGATGGTTTGTCTCATTTCTGCATTGTCTTTCCTGACTTCCCTCACTTCCTCCCTCAGCTCTTGCATATTTCTCTGTAGATCCATCAGCATGGTTAGAACTTTTATTCTGAATTCTTTTTTCAGAAAGATTGTGCATTTCCATCCCTTCAGGCTCCCTCTCTGATATTGTCTGTGTCTATGTGAACTTTGTCTGTACCATATATTCCTCTCTTTTCATGTCGATAGAAGTGGTCACTGGTAGGTGCCACGTATGTAAGCTGGGCTCTTTAAGACTTTAAAAACAAAACAAAACAAAAACAAAAAAAGAGAAGAAAGAGAAAAAAAAAAGAAAGAAAAGAAAGAAAGGAAAAAAAAAAGAGCCCACTGGGAGTAGATTCTGTAAGGATGCTGTAGGTGGCGCTGTTGCTCCCCAATTCACAGCCACGGCTGTGCTGCTCCACAGGGCCGTTTGTAGCTCTGGCCGGGTGGGAACGAATGGGAGGCTGTTGTTCTGTGTGTGAAGACTCAGTGCGGCTACTTTTTCCCAGTGGCCAGCAAGGGGTCCGAAATTCCCCAGGACTCCAACTGCCGGTCCAAGTGCGCTGGGCCGACCGGGCCCTTCAGCTGTGCCCCCATCTCCCCAAGACTGCCAAAAAAAGCATGCGCTTTTCTTTTGTCCTGGGGAGCTGGCTGTGAGGACCTGAGCACGTTCCCAGCTCAAAACCTGCACCTTCTGCCTCTCCAATATCCGATACACTGCGCAATGTGTGTCAGTGCTCCTGGCACAGATCACCGGGCTGGTTATTTCGTGGGGTGTACTTCCACTCCCTCCCGGCTCTGAATCCTCTCCTCCCGCCGGTGCATTGGGGTGGGGGAGTGCTCGGATCCCACCAGTATGTGGCTCCGTATCTTACCCGCCTCACGGGGTGCCGAGTCCTCTCAGGTGCAGATGCAGGCTGTGCGCTGCCCTGTATATTCTGGTCTCTCTTTTAGGAATAGTTGTATTTGCTGTATTTTCATAGATATATGTGGTTTTGGGAGGAGATTTCCACCGCCCTGCTCACACTGCCATCTTCCTGGAACCCCCCCTTGTTGCTTTTTTGCAGCTGGAATGTGTTTATGTCTGACATGGACACTAGCCTGGACTGTTTGTGGTCCTGAGGTCTATGCAGGTGATAGAAGGACAAAGATGGCTCCGAGCTTGAGGAGGACTGGGGCTCGGAGCCTGGAGAAAGGCAGAACGAGAAGGCACACGTCACAGGGAAGCTGAGAGATGGCGAGGCAGTGGACTGGTGGCTTTCTTTTCTGGAGTGCGTCCTCTATGTGTGGCTTGCTGTCCTTGCTGAGCCTGGATGCCAGCCAGCCAGGCAGACCTCCCACTTGTCTGGAGTGAGTATTATATTTTGTGGGGCCAACCTCCTCCAAGAAGCGAGGGCTGTCCTATATGATGGGCTTGGTTGTGTAAAACTTCTCTGGGGTTGCTTCTGAAAGTCAGGGGTGGAGAGGGCAGGATGGCAACTCCCAGCTGTGAAAAAGGAATTCCAAACTCTCAATGTGGGTAGGAGGCTTATGAGAAGAAAGAAAAACAAGTGAGAAGTGAGTCAAAGCCTCAGCCGGGGTGGGGTGGAGCAGTGACAGTTCCAAGGCCCTGCACGGAGCAAAGGGCATTTAAAAACAAAATTGCTCTAATGTTCAATTTAAAACTGATGTTTTTCTGTGAAGTAAACCCATTCTAAAATGACCTGCACATAGTCTTCCTTCCTTCCTCTGTCCATGTCTCTCTCTCTCCCACTCCCCACTTCCGTCTCTCTCATCTTCAGCTTATCTGTAGGACTCTACATAAGAATCTGCATGTAAAGCTATAGGTAGGTTGAGAAACATTCTACAAAATCTCTTTTCAGGGAGTTTTGCCTGCAGCGAGGCTGAAGGGGGCTGGGAAGGCAGTAGCTAGGGAGCGCTTACTCTATTCATTACTTTAATAAGACAAATCCTCCTGAATTTTCCATTGTGTACACAATTTTGGGTAGGAAGCTACTATATGAGATATAGCACCATATAAATTAGTAAGTATATGAAATATAATGTATTTTATCTTAATTTTGCAAAAAGTTGTATTCACTGTTAAGGAGACTGTAGCCAGAAGAGCAGTTGAATTTTATACCTCAGCTTGGAATTGGTCACATAAATCTTCCAACACCCATCTATCATATCTCACGCCAGAAGTTATTCAGTATCTTTTACTGCTCATATAAATTTTCTTTATCAATATCTTCCTTCACATCCAGCTCTGTTAACCCATGGGAGCCCATAGCCTGTTGCTAGACTTAGAAATACACCATTATCTTTATGGAAGTGTTAATATCTAATCTGACCATATACATTTCAGGTTTTCCTGGCTGCGTTTGAGTGATCTGGGTGTCTACCAGAAGCTTCCTGATAAAATACTGCCTTCTCTGGTATAGTAGACTTATAGTTTACTTTTAAAATAACTCACTTGAAATTTAATAGGAGGTTTTAAAGTCACATCTGATTTAAGCTGTATAAATTCTAGGTTTTAAGAACACTTGTGGAACAACCTTGGGGTTTTCTGAGCTATTGAGAGGAAATACTAGCTTGCCACTGTGTTTACCTTGTTACTTTATTCACTATATATATATATATATATCAAAACAAAACAAAAAACAAGCTGGCATAGCCTATTAATAAACTCACAGACACAGGATGAACAACAGGAGAACATCTAAGACTTGGGGCAAATCTTCAGTTTATAGATAAAATATTGGAGTGCACTCCCAGCAGAAGAGAGGAGAGAAAACACAAACCCTTTGAGATACTAACTTATTATAATCAGTGATTACTAAAAATAGGAGAAATAACTAGATTGATGATATTTATTTTCTAAGCTCTGATAGAACAACAAATTCAAATGGGGTTTCTGGTCTTTTCTTTGCAAACCTAAGCACCCGTGAGAAGGGAAAGGAAAGGGGCGTTCATTCAGCTTTGCAACTGAGATCTGGACCAAGAAGCTTTCCCTGGCATTCTCTCCCCATATCTCGTAACAATCTTGCACCAAAGATACCAATATTCCTATTGCGCAAATGAGGAAACCAAGCCCCAGGAGGCGGAGGTGGAGTATATTGTCACAAGTCTAAATACCTCTGGCTACCCAGCAAGGCAGCTTGCTGCTCTGGCCAGCTCCCCCTGTGACCTCCTAGTACTAATGACTCAGGCTGTTTAGGTTCCCTTGGACACTGCCTCAAAATTCAGGAAACCCTACAATAGATCTCCAAGCAGTGTGTCTTCATGCCTAAATAACATTTCACCTGGATGAGAAAATAAAGTAATAGTGTAAACTAGCTCACTACTACATCTTTTTTGCAGAACAGCATTTGTTTCTGTGTGTTGTTGATTTCACAGAGCTTTCACAGAGCATCCTTATTGCTCATGTAAATCTGCCTGCTGCTCCCCTTCAGGATTCCACTTTGATTCCTTCCACGGAGAGAAGTCTTGCTTTTAAAGATACAAAGAAAACCTCTCTCTTCTAACGTGGCCTTGATTTAAAATAAAAGGAACAATTTGCAAGGCTCATGGTAGTGAACTTGGACAGAGACAGGCATGCTCATGCTCTGCTGGTGGGTATGCTCCTTTGTAAAACTATTTTGCAAAGGAACTGAAAACCTTTGATCTTGGTCATGAGTTCTATTTCCAGAAATCTGTCTTGAAAATAATAATCTCAAAGGTGGAAAGAACTTCATGCATAAAGAGATTCACTATTGTGTTGTTTTTAGTGGTGGTGAAAAAAATGGGGAGCAATTTAACTGTCCAACAACTGACTAATGCTTATGTGAACATAACGCATCTACTCATAAATATCATGGACCCATCGGAAATGATCTTATGCAAGTTTCAAGTTTAATGTGACAAATCAAATATATGTATTTACATCATTTCTTCTCCAAATCTAACCAAAGTGACAGTACAGGATTTTAAAAACACATAGAGTCCAAGAGAATGAGAGAAGGGACTAAAGCAGATGGGAGGTGTCAATACATTTTTAAAAAGCTAAAAAGCAGATTCACTGTTGGAAATTAGGTTATGGGGCTGAGAAAGGTACACCCTAAGTGCCCACTGAAGTAACGGTAAGAAGGAAAGCAATCCACGCTACAGAATCCTGGAAAGGGACCCCATGCATCAGGTATGAAGCCTCAGAATGGAGTTTGAAGCAAGGCGTGTGGCTCAAAGTTTTCAGGGGAGCAGCAAGAGCCGAGGTCTTTTCCGCAAATAAGTATGGTCTCGTGTTCCACCTGGTAGAGAACTGGACGTTTACTGTCAGCAGAGGTCACACCAGATAGACTCTGGACTCAGGGACCGGAGACCTAAGACTGGGAATGTTAAGGGTGCTATAATAAAAAATGTGGATTGAGTGGGAGTCTATATATTCATCTTTCCAAGTGTGCTAAGAGCACTGGCAGGCAAGCGCATAGCCCCTGATGGGAGGTTAGAGGATTCTCTCCGTAGAACCCAGCAAGTCCACACACACACACACACACACACATGCATGCATGCACTACTGAGAGTTACGGGGAGAGGCCCTGCATAATGGCCAGGTCTCGGTCACTTCACTCTGTGGTGAAGTTCGTTACTTGGGAAACCTGGCCCATGCAGAAAGGTTCCAGAAAGCTTATAATGCCTCACCCCCAAATAAGAACAGACAGCTGAGGATCATCTGACATTTGCAGAAACATCTAATATGAAAAAGAGGCACCCAGACAACCAAACCAAGCCAACAACCAAAAGAAACCTACAGGAAACAGAGACAATGCAGTAAATAGAAGAAAATGTGTGATATGACAATTAATATTAATTCCTTAGGAAGTTAAGACAAGATATTATATCCATGAAAGGATTTTAAAGGAACATTCAGAAAAAAATATTAAAAGAACTTCTGGAAAAAATATGATAGTAAAAATACTAAAAAGTCAATAAAATGGTTGAAAGGTAAAGGTGAAGAATCTCCCAGAAAGCAGAATAAAGAGATAAAGAAGTGGAAAGAGCAGAAGCAATTTCCAGAAAGAGAGAATAGAGAAAAATGAAAGGAGGAAACCATGAAATTAATGTAAGAAAATCTCCCAGATTTTAAAGGGCATAATACAAAATTTTTAAAAAGACCCATTTCGAGGCATATTAGAATGAAATTTCATAACACTGGAGATAAAAGAGGATCTTAAAGTCTTCCAAAGGAGAAGTCAGCACACACACAGGGTGTGGGAATCAGAATGACATCAGACTTCTCAATAGCTGCACTACTAGCTGGCAGACAAGCTTCCTTTTGCATGTAAAGGAGCAACTTTACATGTGGAGGGGAAATTACCTCCATTCCAAGGTGTTATATCCAACAAATGGTTATTCAAATGTGGTGCCAGAGTATAGACATTTTCAGCCATTCAAGATCTCAAAAGTCTTCCTCCTCATACTCCCTTTTCAAAAAGATGGAATTCACAACAAAAATGGCATACAATTAGAAGTTGGGAGATGCAGGATTCTGGAAAGGGTGAATTGAACCCAGCAGAGCAAGGAGGGGATTCGCAGGGCGATGGGCAGAGACAGGTGGCAGGGGACCTGTTTTGCAGCAGCCTTAGAAACATCAAGCCCAGGGGAAGGTGGAGTACAACCAGCCACAGAAGAGGGTTTCTGACGGAAATACAGCTGATGGATCTGCTGGGAGGGCTTCTCAGAGGGTTTGGGAAGAAATCTGTGATGGGTACACAGAAAATTTAGCAAAGTGAATGTAAGTCAATTAATAATTTGAAGAAAAATAAAACATTTCAGAAGGGAAACCTTATAAGCTATAAATGACACAGAAATCAGTCTGATAAACATTGAATATTGAATAGATCAAATGTTACTAATATAACTGCATTGGAGAGATGGAGGGAAGGTGAGGGGAGCATGTTTGTGTGTGTGTGTGTGTCTAGGGAGAATGAGAGGTCAAGCCCTAGAAAGAAGGTGATGTCTACAACTGCAAAATTAAGAAATAGCCAATGAGCCCTGTGGGAGACTGCTGTTTGTCCTCCAATATCAGTTTTCCTCTGTGAATTTGTATTTGCAAAGACCTGGAGCTCAAAACTGGTGCAGAAGCTGCAGGGACCTACCTAAGGAATCTTGTGGCCTTAGATGGTGACCAAATCAGCCTGTGGATAAAAGGTCTAAAGGATCTCCTTGAATGTTCTAGACAGTTTAAGATCCCCTGGGGATTGTGGGGTAATGCATCCAATGACTGCAATTGTCTCTCTGGACACTATGCAGAGGGAAATTCTGTGTTCTGCTTTTATTTGGTATGCAAAAGCAAGCAAGAAGACCTTTTACAAATCTGGAAATCAGATCTACTAGCAAATACAATGCCCAGTGGTGAGGGCAGTGGCAGAAGGGAACAAGGAACGCAATGGAGACAGGAAGGTAGAACCCAACCCAGCCTTCAGGGTCAAATGCTTTATACACAAAACTGTGAGCCTCAGCTTGGAAAAGAGCAATCTCCAAAGACCTGAGAATGTCAGGGTTACTCCATGATGTGCCACAGAAAAAAGTAGAAATAGTGACGAGAAGAGTTCAGATAAATGAACAGGTGGTAGCTCTCCATTAATGGGTCCTTTGAGAAGAAATTGAAGATGTTTAGAATTCCCTTCCTTAAGATAGATTCACAAAGGTGAACTTCCTGGGTGTGTGTCTGTCTTTTAAAGTAGATTGTCAAAAGGGAGCAACAAATTTCAACGTATTAAACCTTGTTGCCATCGTCTGAATTGGAAATACAGAGAGGCACCCACTGTGGGCTCCAGAGCCCTGAACTTTGGGTCAGAAGATACAGTAGAGTCTTCTTTCCAGCCTGAGCAGACTCAAAGGGGTTAGCAGCTCCATTTAGCACTTACCTTATGATGATGTTTTATATGAATATTATATATATGCATAAAACACTATTTTACCTTAAGTCTCTCCACTGGAATTCACTGGGGGCAAGAATTTCTCTAGCATCTAGATAATTAGCTCCAGATTGTCAAACAGAAATGTGAATTGAAACTATGGGACTTTGTAAGCTACACTCTGACACTTTCCTCTCTTTCTCTCCTAGCCCAGACTGGAGGAGTCTGGGTGTTTATGAATTCTCTTCAGGAGAATGGATATAATGAAGGGAAAGGCTTCTGTAATGGAAAGAAAGCTGAAGGCAAATAAACTACATCCTGTAAAACAGCTGATCCAGATACATATCCTTTTTGTAGATTTCCATTTATCATGTCCTGACCTATGGTAAAATCTTTGTAAACGATCCTGTTCGGCATCAGCTGTTAGACCCTCAAGAAGAGGATTGAATACATCTGATCAAATGTTTTGCTTTACTCATGAGAGAAATAAGGCATATGGTATAGAAAGATTGTTTGTTCATGGACATCTAGAGCTGACAAGAACAAAGTTTGTTGTCTCCTTGTTTAATCTTCCAGACTGTGAAGTTTCCTATGATTTTCAATAAGTAGATATTTTACTAGGACACCCTGGTGCCTCCTAAACTTGAATATGAGAACATACCTTGACTCCAGTTTGTTCAATAAATTATTGCCATGGTTGTGCATGATTCACATTAAATATTAAATCCAACAACAAAAAAATCCACTAGATTATCTTTGTAATGGTCCATTCTTTTTATGTGCGTGAATGCAAACTCAATCTTGTGGCCACAAACATGAATGAGGAAAATTTTCCTTTTGGAGTGGTATTCTATAATCAGAGGGTATCCAATTACCTCAAACACCTCCAAAAAGCATCTTCCATTAGAGGAGGGCTCAACAAACTATGACCCATGGGCCAAATTCAGCCTCCACACTGTTTTTGTTAATAAAATTTTATTGGAGCACTGCCATGATCATTCTTTTACATATTGTTTATAGCTACTTTCACAAATGGCAGAGTTGAGTGGTTGTGACAGGGACAAAAGTACTTATTATCTGGCCCTTTGCAGAAGATGCTTGCCAATCCTTGCATTACAGCATGCTTTCTTGTTGCACAATATGGGTGGCCCTCTAATGTTGACTGGTTTTAAACCAGCTCTTTCTACAGTCTTTTTTTTCAATGTCACTTCTCTGATGATAGAAACATGCTGAGAAAAAAGGTATCTTGAACTGAAGTTTCCAATGTGACTGATCAGATTTGCCTGGGGGAACATTTACAATAGAAACTTCTGGGCCTGTTCCCAGAGACTGTGATCAGTAGGTCTGGGTAGGGCCTGAGAAACTTAGTTTAATGGAAATGATTCTGGTGCACAGGCAGGAATGAGAAGAAACCCCATGAAAGCATGGAAGTGGGAGATGGAGTGAACAGGATGTGAATGCTAACTTGGTCTTAACTGTGTGACTGTGGGCAAATCACTGCACCGAAACTTGATTACCTCTTTGGTGAGGTGAGAAACAACAGTTCTTCCTGCATAGGGATGTCCTGAGGACCAAATGAGATAATGGTTATAGGATGTCTAGCACTGTGCCTGCACACAGCAGACACTGAGTGGATTTTCATGTCCTTTTCTCCACTGGAGGATCCAGTGCCTTGGAAAGCACACCAGGCAGATTTTCTTCACATTGCTTTGTGTGTTATAATTCCATCTCTGTTTATGGTAATTTTGCTTTTGTCAAACTACTCCCCATTCCACAAGTCCTTTGCCATTTGTATGGAGAAGCTACAGGTGTTTTTGCAAACTTGTTTCAGAAAGCACCTAGGGAGTTGAATGGGCCTCAATGGCTTGTTAGCCACCTGGCTGCCAATGGTTTTGATTAATTCTGCTAAAGCATAATGAAGCCCAACCTTTCTGATCTTTACAAGAAATCTTGATTGATGATGGACCTTGTAAAGTCAGGAGACAAATCATTGGGCAAATTGGGATACCTAAATAGAATCTCTTTCCTTAGAAATAGACCAGTGTTGTCTCTTTGCTTTGGCTTTTCTAAATGATGTCCAGCCAGCAAGCAGTTTCTGAGTAGCAAACACTTGGTGTTTTGCCCTCCACCTGTTGCCCCACCTGAGTTAACTAGCAGTGCCAGAAGACTTGCCGGTACACTGAAAGCTTCCCGCCTCAAGTAGCTTCACTCTAACTGAAGGCTTTCTCTGCACCAAAGGAGCTTGCTTCCAGCAGTGAGACAACCTGGAAGTAAGGGAACCAGTGGAGGGTGAAGACAGTGGAAAATTACCCCAGATCTGCTGCTACCAGTGGGACAATATTGAGAGGTATTCTGAATTGTTCTTCAGAGGGTCCCCGTGGGGTTGAGCTCCAGTTGCCCACAGTGGTTATCGTTCTCTGATGCACCCTTCACTGACTTTTCTCCCTTCTCTGCCTCAGTTTCCCTCTTCCTCACTTGGGCTGCATGGGATCATCTTCCAGATAAGCTGCCTGGTCCTACAACCTTGTCTCAGATTCTACTTTTGTTGAAAGTAGGTAGGAAAGTATGTAGAAAAGGGACCTTCTTATTCCTTCTGTTCACAAATTACCAGTAATAATGGCAGGTAATATTTGCTGAATGGTTACTATATGTGCTAGGAATTGTTTAAGTGCTTCATATATATTAACTTACTTAATCTACATAAAAAGATGCTGAAACAGCCACAATTATAATCCCCTTTTATAACAAAAAACCCTGAGTCATAAAAAGATCAAGTAACTTCCCTAAAGTCATGCAGCTTGTGTACAGAAGGTAGAAATGTGAAGTGTGCCAACTTAATGCCAAAGCCTATCGCTTCAGCCTCTACCCCACACTTGCTGCTCTGCCAACTCAGATACCCAGGCCTTTGCATTGGTTGCTGGGATTCAACCATTGAATAATTGCTTGGGTTACGGCATGCTCCTTATTAAATGCAAATATCAAAAGGTCTAAGGTATCATTCTGAAGGCATTTGCACCTAGTATAGAGAGAGAGAACTATTGCCTCAGTTGCCTATGGCAGAGGCCCAAAATGAAGGTGGCTTAAAGGAACGTGGACGCTTAGTTCTCTTGTGTCCAAGGCAGTCATGTAGCTCTGCTCTGCGAAGCTGTCAGGGCCCAGGCAGCTTCTGTCTCATGGCTCTGCCCTCCCAGGGGCACTGTCCTTGTCTTCATCATCTCAGATAGCTCACCAAGTACCCGTCTGCCAAGCATGGGTGGAGGGGAGACTAAGTGGGGAGCACATTGCCTTCCTTTTAAGCACATGTCCCGGAAAGATGCTCATATCATTTTCACTCACATATCCACTAGACACATCTGAGTCACATGAACACATCTAGTTGCAAAAGGATGCTAGGCATGGATGTCTTGATTGCAGTTGACTGAGAAATCATTTAAAAATTAAATTATTGTAGAAGGAGAGATTATGCATCTTCTCCTACCTAACCTGACACCTGTGAGGAATATTTCTGATGCAAGCCCTCTGTTCTTACCTCATTATGTCCTATGATGTGGTTTGCATATAAAGAACGGTCCATACTGCTCTCATCAAAAGCCAGTGCTCCAGGGGCAATATGGAAAAAGCCAGTTATCTCTGTCTCACGGTAAACACTCAACTTCTCTATTACTTGATTAATAATACCCACCTGGGTTTTGAAACCTTAGGTCATATTGGCTTTGTAACACGTGACTAGTAACTGAATCTCTCTAAACCAGTGATTCTGAATTGGGGTACTTTTACCCCCAGGGAACATTTGACAACATCGGGAGACATTTTTGGTTGTTCCAACAGGGGGAGGTGGTACTATTGACATCTAGTGGGTAGAGGCCAGGGATCCTGATAAATGCCCTACAATGCACAGGATGGCCCTACACTATAAAGAATTATCTGGTCCAAATTATTACTAGTGCAGGGGTTAATAAGCCTGCTTTAGGCTTTCTTTCCAGAAAATGGCTGACAACAGCATCTGCTCCACGGAGTATGGGTGAGGATTCGCTGAGCTAGCACTTGTACAAGATGTAGCAGAATGCCTGGCCCTTGGAAGATTCCAGACAACTCCTGTCCTCAGGGACTCCTTCAACTCCTTAACCTCCTTGCCTATCTTCTCTAGACTGGTCTTCCTGGGATATTTGATTCATAGCACCTATGTCTCCCAGGAAGGAGAAATGAGGAAAGTTAAGTTTTAGTGAAGAACCGGTAGACGTCAGGAGTTTAACATAAGTCATTTAATAGAAACTCTTCAAACTGTGTGAGGTTGATATTACTGTCCCCAATTTGTGAGTGGGCCACTGAAGCTCAGGGAGACCTCCCAACATCCTCATGAAAACAGAATTCATCTGCGGGTGAGTGGGGATTAGAAGTGTCTGACCCCAAAACTTGTGCTTAGATTTCAAATTTGGCACCTCTCAGTCCTATAGTTTGGAAGGACTAGGTCAGAGAGAATCTGAGGAGCTAGAATGCTCTGGGGAAAACGAGGAGAGATGATATGGAGCCAGACGCAGGTATGGGAGGCAGGGACCTTCCAGGCAGAGTCCCACCTTTTTGCTTCAGGCAGGACTCACAAAGGTAGCTTTTCCCCCTGTTTAGGAGGCTTGGCCATGTTGTTTCCACAAAATAGTAGACAGCCTTTTCTCTGCTGCCTCCTAGGAATTGAGGCCCTTGCTAGTTTCCCAGGGCTATCATAAATTCAAATCACCCCACATTGGTGATTCAAGACAATGGACATGTATTTTCTCTCAATTGTAGAGTCCAGGAGTCCAGAATCAAGGTGTCAGCAGGGCACCTGGAGGTGTCGGAAGGCTCTAGGGAAGAACTTGCCTTTGTCTCCTCTAGCTTCTGGTGACCGCCGGCAACCCAGCCTTGTAGAGCATCACTCCGATCTGTGCCTGTGCTCACGCGGCCTGCCTCCTGGGTGTCTGGTCTCTGTGTCTCTGTGCCTTTCTATGGTCTTCTCACGTGGATGCCAGCCACTGGGTCACAGCTCACCATGACCTAGCAGGACCTCATCTTGATTTAATCACACCTGCAAAGTCTTGATTTCCAGAGAAGGTCACATTCACAAATGCTGGGGCTTGGGACTTCAACACATCTTTGGCAGGGACACAATTCAACACACAACAAGGGCTAAACAGTATTTTTAATGGATAAGAACTAAACCACATTTCCTTAAAATGAACTAGAACCCCTTATATCCAGAGGCAACTTAGGATGTGTGAGGTGGCTCACAGTACGCTTCCTGCACTCTGGCCCTGCTGGGCCCTTCTCCAGAGAGGAGGCTTCCCTGCCCCAGCCCGCCATGCCTCCTCCTGGATACCTATAGTATTTCAATGTAAGCAAAAAACATAAAAACTTTCCTTAAGAGTCTGGGAAGAATATTTAGGATAGTTATATAGGTATGCTTTTTTTTTCTTTTTCTTCTCTACTTAGGCTTTATTTTTTTATTAAAAAATTGAAAATACAGCTAAGGGTGAGAATGCTTTAATTTTTGGAGGTGATTTGAAAGGAGAAGTTGTATGAGGCTTCTGAACTTTATGTGGTGCATTTGAACAGAAAGTATTAATTATGCCAATCAAGGGGACATCCTTTACAATGAACATTATATTTTTCCTCCAAGACAAAGAGTATCATTTATGTAATTAAAATAGGCTGATGGAAAAAAATGCATGTCTGGCATATACTTGAATTTATACTTTTGGGCCCAAATGAATGGGGGAAATTAAAAAACTGCAAAACCGAGCAAAAATGGTCTTTTTTTTCAGCACATATTTTGAGAGGAATGAGGAGTTGGCTTTCCAGTATTCAGCAGCCTGGCTCCCCTCCTCATTAGTCCACTGCAGAGCTGGGGCTGCTCCCCCAGGCCCTAATCAACTTACTCAAACAGGCTGCAAAATCGATCTGACAGCCCATGAATGGGGGTTTGGAAGCAGAGAGGGAAGCCCAAGGGAGAGCTAAGACCTTGGTAACACGGAATTCAGTATTTTCAAGGATTTGCCTAATGTCAAGGACTGTGACATTAGCAGGGCCCTCTGATCTTTGAGCTACAAAGTTGTGACAAGGACCCTACTGTGTGTGTGTGTATGTGTGTGTGTGTGTGTGTGTGTGTGTGTGTGTGTGTGTGTGTGTGTGTGTGTGTGTGTGTATAGGGGGTGTCTTTTGAGTCCTGGGCTAGGAAACACTTATTTGAAATGGTGGAGAAGGAAATTCTCTTATTTAAATCCAAATCCTTTTGACATGAAGAGCAGAGGCAATGAACAATTGTTGATCATTTGCTAAATGTTGCAAACATTCAGTTTTTTGCTTCTTTTAATTCCCATAATAACCCCTGAGGTTGGCATTATGACCCCATGGTAGGGATGGGGACACAGAAGTTTGAGAGCAGGAAGGATATTAAAAATACTGAATAGCCAGGAAAGCAAGGGCACAGACCATTTAGAAGCATGCTGGCTGTAGTCCTGGAGTTCTCCAGAAAGGGTTAGGGTGGCTGAGACAGTGGGGAGGCACCCCAAGGAAGCTTGAGGCAGTGAGTATAATAATACGAAAGTATTTCAGTGACTACCGGAGTGGACCAGGTAAGTTGGCTTTGTTGGAGAGGAAAGTGAACTTTCCCTAAGACAGCTTTCAGTGTGTAACTTGGGATTTGAACTCGGCTTTCTTCACTGCAAAGATAACAAACACTCTTTCAATATGCCATACTGTCATCCGCTCACTCCATCCTTCCTGCAAGGCAGAGCCTACAAAGGTGCCTGGGAGGAAGAGCACTGGCAAACCATCCTGAAAGGGGTGAGTGATGTCAGAGCTTTTTTTGTGAATATCTTTGTCCAGGTGACAGGGCTATTTTCCAACAACCTTGGGAGTATGGGAATGAATCATGAGGGTTGGAGACAATATTTCAAAAGGGAAAGAGGCTTCCCAAAGTAGAGCTGGATCACTGGATTTGAATATTGTGAATATCTATCAATGCCCCCAGAGAAAAACCTCCCCTTACTGTGTGGAAAGTGTTAAGTCCTATGACCTATTTGCTTCTCTGGGGAAAAGTAGGTGTTCTGATGCAATACTTTGAGAAAATATCATTTATGACTTGAATGATTATGCTAAGCATATTTTGAAAGCTTAAGTTAAGATTTTGGATCTCCCATACACAAAAGATTGAGTTTGGAATTTAGCAGATTAGTAGTATTCTATGGTTTTTATTTTACAGGTTGATTCAGATCACATTAAAACCAATGTTACTTGTATACATTCTGATATGTCAACAATCACTGTCAATTCTTTCAACTGACAACCCAGAAGTGCAAATGAAAATATGCTGATGAAAAGTAAAGGGGAATACCTCTCCATTCAGTTGAAACAGAAGAGACGTGTACAATCTTTTTACTTTTTTTTCAAGTGAGAGAAAACCCAATACTCCTCTTCAAATACAAACAAAAATTTACTCACTGTCTCTGAAAAAACAAGCCCAGAATGGACACATCTTCCCCTCCAGGGATCAGTTTAGCTCTTTTATCTATTTAAATACCTTTGAATTTATGCTGCCTGCTGTTTTCTTGAATTTTTAAATTGTATCTTTCTCTGTTTTCCTCATTGGACTGATACCACATGTCCCTTCCATCTTGCAGATTCAAACCTCTTCTGTGTGATAGTCATGGAAGTGTAGCATTGGAAGGCGATTCCCAAAGTACAGCCTGCACATCTTTGATGGTAAGCCAGTTGATCACGGTTGATAGAAAGGCAATTACCTTTTCTCATTTTAACAGTCATGTATTTATTTTAATGAGCATTAAAATATAGAATTGGAACATCAAGCATGATTACAAAGATATTATTGCCTAGGACCATGTTAACCTTCAAAAGTAAATCTACGGTCCATTCAAATATGTTGAGAAAATACTGTACAAGTAATGTGTGGATACGGCAAAGAGCATAAACTATTTGCGAGACAATCCCCTCAAGGTCTGAAATAGCATTCCCTAACACTGACTGTGTTCTCAGCAGTTTTTGCCCCTGAGGAGAGAGGGTATCTTCAGGAGGGCAGTGGGTGTAAGGAGAGAGATTGGGTTAGAAGAGCAAATATCTCCTTCCCTTAAGATAGGTCAGCCTGATATGCTGTTTTCAAAGTGAGCTCAAGGGCCTACTTCTCCTACTTGGTCACATGAAACACAAATATGAGACTCAGATCTTGACACTCCAAACTGAGGAAGACTACTTCTACCTGGAGCAACAGAAGCATACCCAAGAGCCCTAGAGCAAACCCAGCTGGGGGCCTGTGCCAGGCCTTTTTGCACCGGGTGTTCTGGGGGAGAAGGTCGTGGGGCTGACCTCCTGCAGGCCTGTGCTCCCTGCATGTGGGAGGGGAGGTAGCAAGATAGAGGAAAAAGAGAAATGTTGAGTTAGCCATAAGTCAGCTGACAGCTGAGCTGTTCAGAGGTCTGTTTATGAATGTAAATTGGGTATATCTTTAACTCAACTGTGCCTTTGAAGAAAGGGAGATGTGTTTTTGTTAAGGAGTGAATTTACATCAAATATTTGGTATTCTTGCTATGACATTATTTAAGACTGGATCATTTAGATCTTGGACAAGGTACAGTGGACTCTTGTGCTTGCTTTGGCTTCTCCATGCAGTCTGTCCTCAGTGCTCGGTAAATAACAGAAAAGAATATGGAATGGGTTTCCTCAGAGGGACACCTTCTGAGCCCACCATATTGCTGATGCCAAAACCTCTCCTTTCATTGGTCTTGCCTTCAGGAAAAAGAGTTGGATAAATGAACTCTTACACCCATCTCAATTTTCCCTCTTCCATGAGCCTTTTCCTATCATTTCTTATCCTTCTCTTTATTCTTGGTTCTTTCATCTCTTGTATCTCTTTATTGGGACAACTCTTCAGGTAGGCACACTGCTAATTATGTTTTTGTCTAATCCACTTCATCCTCATCTCTGCACTCTGCACAAAGCTCAGCTAAGTACTCCTGTCGAATAGCAACCCAGAAAGATGGAAATGGAATTGATGAGTAGGGAAGAAGTTCAAAGATGATGCCAGAGTCAGCCAGACAGGGCCATGTGGCCTCAGAACTGCCCAGGCGACAGATGTGCCCAGCTAGCTTTGAGATAACATTTGTTGAGCACTTGGCAACTGGTTACTACTGGCCAAGCTGGGAGGGAAATCCAAAAGTAATTTTGGTTGTTCTAGATTTAAGGTTTGCCTGGCTGCTGCACGATGACAGTTGAATGTGCTGATTACTCTGGGGCAAGGTAAATTGCTTCAAAAGATGCATCAGGGTACACTCTCTGTTAAGGTGTTGACATGTCCTTACCCCTTTGCATTAGGATCATTGGTGATAACAGTTTCCACATCTGTGGCTTTTGTGAAATCGAGAGGGTTTGTTTACAAGGTGATAACTAGCTAAGGGGACCAGATGGAAGATCAAGTGCTCCAGTATGTGTTCTTTGGGCAGTCAGAAAAGAGGCAGATGACAAAATTGTTATATGTCATGTACTGGGGACTTAGAACAGGGGTAGGGGTGATATCTGGTGACATGGTAAACACTATAATGGAGTGGGAAAGTGCAGCTGTTGCTGTCAACAGTTGGGGTTTGACAGTGGTGGTGTGGAGCTCACACATAGACTGCCCATGGCCACAAACAGGTGGAGGTGGATCATGAATCCCCAGGCCAGTAACTGATTCCACTAGCCCACCTGGGTAACTCTGACAATAGTAAATTGTATTCTACAACCAGCACAAACATGCTAAACTTGAAAAGTTGTTCACTTAAGTTGTCAACTGCCATATTCTTTCAAGATGGTGGAGAGACTAGCAAATTGAACTTAAGATGTATCTCTGCCCTCTTAAGTGACATGCCATTCTAGGTCAAAATCCAGTAACTACTTGAACAGTTGTCTGGGAGCAGACAAATCACTTTTTCTCTCTGGCTTCATTGTCTTTTCTGAAAAACAAGGAGTTGACTTCTGAAGGATGACCTCTTTACTCTGACATTCAGTGGAGCCCAAAAGGCAGAGATGTTCCACTGGAAAAAAAAAATCTTGTTTTGATAATAAAAATAAGGACAGGAACAGGAAAACATTTAGAGCTTTCTAGGTGAGGAAACCTAAGTTGTAATGTGGGTGGGGAGAAAGAGGAAGACCACGATGGGTGGGGGAAATGGGAGAGATCTGTGGTTGTTGGTGACTTCATCTAGAAGATTCTCCACAATTTCCAGAAAGCTTAAATGGTTTTTGAATACATAGAAATGAAATGATTTAACTCAGAAGTGTGGGCAGGATACTCCTCTGTGTGTGTGTGTGTGTGTGTGTGTGTGAGAGAGAGAGAGACAGAGAACTAGAGAGACAGAGAGACAAAGTGGACAAAATTTGTAACCAGGAATGAGTCGGAAGTGAGCCTCTGGTCTTGCTACGACTGCTAGGAAACACACGAGTTCATTTTGATTTTTTTAATAGTTTATTTTGGTATCATTAATCTATAATTACATGTGCAATATTATGGTGATTAAACTATCCCCTTCATCAGGTCCCCCCTGCCAACCCCATTACAGTCACTGTCCATCAGCATAGTGAGATGCTATAGAATCATTACTTGTCTTCTCTGAGTTGTATAGCCCTCCCCATGCCCCCCCAACATTACATTTGCTAATCATAATGCCCCCTTTCCCCCCTTGTCCCTCCCTTCCCACCCATCCTCCCCAGTCCCTTTCCCTTTGGTAGCTATTAGTCCGTTCTTGGGTTCTGTGAGTCTGCTGCTGTTTTGTTCCTTCAGTTTTTTTCTTAGTTCTTATACTCCACATATGAGTGAAATCATTTGGTACTTATCTTTTTCAGCTTGGCTTATTTCACTGAGCATAATACTCTCTAGCTCCATCCATGTTGTTGCAAATAGTAGGATTTGTTTTCTTCTTATGGCTGTATAATATTCTATTGTGTATATTTACCACCTCCTCTTTATCCATTCATCTACTGATGGACACTTAGGTTGCTTCCATTTCTTGGCTATTGTAAATAGTGCTGCGATAAACATAGGGGTGCATATGTCTTTTTCAAACTGCGCTGTTGCATTCTTAGGGTAAATTCCTAGGAGTGGAATTCCTGGGTCAAATGGTATTTCTATTTTGAGTTTTTTGAGGAACCTCCATACTGCTTTCCACAGTGGTTGAACTAATTTGCAGCCCCACCAGCAATGTAGGAGGGTTCCCTTTTCTCCACATCCTCGCCAGCATTTGTTGTTTGTGTTTTGGATGTTGGCCATCCTCACTGGTGTGAGGTGATATCTCATTGCGGTTTTAATCGGCATTTCTCTGATGATTAGTGATGTGAAGCATCTTTTCATGTGCCTGTTGGCCATCTGAGTTTCTTCTTTGGAGTTTATTTTGATTTTAAGATTCAAGAACATAAATGGAATTTTGATTGAGAGCCAAGGGTGGGTGTGAGAAATGGTGAGAATATAATGGAGAACTTGTGTTTATGGGATTGGATATGAGTAGTTTAAGCTATAAAAGCAGGATATGAGTCAGTCTCATTTTCTATGATTCTTTCAGTTGTCCCCAGAGGGAAGAAGCAATGACTGGGTAAACCCATTCCAATAAATAAATAAACACATACCCATTTTACAATGATTGCTTTCTGCCAATATTTAATATACCTCCCAAGTTGGAAAAATGGGTTATATTCTTTCACCATCTTGCTTGTTCCTGTCTCTCCAGCATCTCCCCCTTGGAGGCTGGAGGCCTTCATTAGTCAGCGGAGACACTGCTTCGCACATTAGGAAAGTACGTTCTTGCTCTAAATGACTCCCCATCCGTGATTGTGCTAAGCAGGGCCTCTGAGGCTTCAGATCAAGACAATTTTTTTTTTTCCTAAATGTTGTTTGTCTCACAGATACTGTAGAATCTGTGGGGTGCTGGGAGCGAGGGAGGGGAAATGTCTTTGCCAGTCTACAAAGAATTATGATGAGTAGCATTGAAGAGGACCACCTGAATTGCTAAAATCTTTCAATTGGAGTGGAAGGGGAGAGTTATCCCTTGTAAAGCATCCAAACATGTTTCCATAAATGTTGAGTATTTGGACTAAAATGGGATTTTGGCTTTGCTTTCCCTCCCAAAGGCCAAGGAAAAGGGAACACTCTCTCATCGGGTACAGAGGAGAGAAACCCTGGCACCCTGCCTAGAATGAGGATTTTAAGGTTTAGAAAAATGATTTAGGAAGGACACCCGCAAGAATCTGTTGATTAGCGAAATGTGCATTTGCTCCAAACATGCTTTCCCTACTGGGCCCCATGCCTGGTTCCAGACCTTCCTGGCCGGATCCTGCTCATTCGGCTGCCCTGTAGCCTTGTTTGGGACAGTTTCTAGAGGATTTTACTTTGAAGGGTTTCAAAGTAATTCTACTAATGCAGGAACTTCTCCTATTTTATGGATCAGAAGGCATTTGAAATCTGTCCTTTAGCAGAGTTAAGAGCATCGGAAAAGACTGGCACTTATAGAAACTAACTTACACATGCCAGCCCAATTCTAAGTACTTCAAAAATATTAGCTCATGTAATCCCCACAGCAAACAGCCACTTGAGGTATGTACATTTATTATCCCCATTTTTATAGATAAGAAAAATGATAAATAATTTGCCCAAGGTCATATAACTAATAAGTGATGGAGCCAGGATTTCATTCCAAGATTGTGACTCTGGTGTCCACACTTTAAAGCATACGCTCTATGAAGAATGATACCTACTTTCAAGAGTTGTTCTGAAGAGCGAATGGAATAATCACTAAGGGTGAGCTCTAATAATCTAACATAGGAGAACTTCAAATATTTCAGTGGTGCTTCTGTTAATGCTTCTGATTCAAAACTCACAATGCCCACCCTTTCTCTCTCCATGCCTCCTTCCCTTTATCCCTCTCTTCCTTTCTTTCTTCTTTCCTTTTTCCATATTCCAAAAGCCTTCCCAGTGGAATCAAAGATTCAGCCACAAGGGGCAGCCAATGGGAAACGAAAAGTAGGTAGGTAGGCAGAAAAGGAGATGGCTTTTCCATTCTTTCCCCATTCCTCGTTTCTGCCCTCTGAACTCACACATCCAAATAAACTTCTCACATATAAACCGTTGTCTGACTCTACTTTCAGAGGGACGGAGGCGGAGACTCTCCCTACCTTTCCTTCCACCCCCCTTTCTCCCTTCCTTCCTGATTCTTTCCTTTTTTTTCAGAGAGATATTGATTTATTTTCTTAGAGAAGGGAATAGTTGATCTCATTGGAGTCACCTGGTTGGTGCTCTGCGGGCACTGCTCACCTCTGTACTGCAGAGCCCATGATCGATGTTTAATCAACGTTTACTTTAAATTTTTCAAAAGTGTGGGTTAGCCCACATTGCCCAATCTACTGAAATCACAAAATGTAAAGTAAAATTTTACACTAACAAAGTTAGAAAGTTGTTTTCTTTTTCTTGCTTTTCCCAACCAAAATCATTAACTTACATGTGTTGTTCTCTGTGTCTCACTTTACATGTAGAATTTTAATAGTTCGGGAAGACAGGAAAGGGATGGAAAGAAACACTTTATGATGTATCGGTTTGGGCATGCCTAAACTATTTTTTTCCCTTTCCATACCCCTCAAATTACAGTTTTGAGGATCACTGGTCCACTGATGTTTCTACTCTTTAAGTCCTTGATCCAGACCAACAACTTAGAATGAACGTTTTTCAGGAGGCACTGCTAGCTGGTGGACTGGGAGAGGGTAAGGCCTAAGTAGGTACAGTTGCTAAGGCTCTAAATGAGCATGTACTGTAAAGTGAAATCATCCCACCAGAAGATTAGGCGTGATAAACAGTAAGTAAAAGATGTAGCTTTGAAAAACAAGGTGACTCACTGGAGAATTAAAGACAAGACTAAAAATCAAGAACAAAAGCATAACTGTATGTCCTATTATAGAAGAAGTGTGTGGTTGTCTTTATTGGTGGACCTGTTTATCATTTGTGGAGTTCCTTGTTATTGAGAGCTGTAGTCTGTGACATTCTTAAGTATATAAACTTGTTGTATTTCTTATTTTTTCACCTCTAACATAACCAGCAGTGATTTTAAGGCATGCCCATCAGCTTTTTAGCTGCCTTTTTATGTTTGAGGAAACTCCTACGTTATGGGTTCACTTCTACCCGAGATAGCCAGAAATTCAGTTTCCCAATCTTTCTTTTTGTGCTGGAATGTTACTTGGGCTCTGTATCAGGTACAATTGCGTGAAATTTCAATTCAGGAGATAGCAAAGTGAGGATGCAAGTGCTGGGCAGAGTCCATCCTGGCGAGGCCAATGGCAGGAATGTCCCACATGCAGAGGTGGCAGAGGCAAAAGTCCTGTGGGTGAGTTCCAGCACCAGAGATGCCATCCTTGATATCTGTGCCCAGAAGTGTCTGCTGTCATGTCACCAGTGAAATAGCCCTTTGCTGTAATTTGGAAGTTATTACTAGATTTGTAGTAGCCTCCAAGGGCTATTCTCTGGACACCCCCAAAATTCCTAGAGCTTTTCTGATGAAGCAATAATGATATATTATTCTCATGTATATATTATTATCTGTAATATAAAATAATCCTATAACTGATTCAATGTTATGTTCATATTTCTAATTTTAAGATGGTGGCCTGAGAGTTGTTTGAAATACCCCTCTTCCACATCAAACACCTGTGAATGACAGAAAAATGTTTTTTAAATAATCAATACATATATGTTAAAAAAATGAAAAAAAATAATACTAGCTCTTGAAAATGAGAGAAAACTCTTCATGGACCAGAAGCTGTAAAAAATTCTTACTAGAAGGGATAAAACGTGTCAGTCAGCTATTGCTGTGTAACAAATCACCACAAAAATGGCAGTCACATACAGACATCACTCAGGAGCCGGAGGCTCAGCGGGTGGTAGTATTTTTTTTTAAGTTTATTTTGGTATCATTAATCTACAGTTAAATGAGCAATATTATGGTGATTACATTACCCCCTTCATCAGGTCCCCCCCACCAACCCCATTACAGTCACTGTCCATCAGCGTAGTGACATGCTATAGAGTCACTACTTGTCTTCTCTGAGTTGTACAGCCCTCCCCGTGCCCCCCCTAACATTACATCTGCTAATCGTAATGCCCCCTTTTCCCCCTTATCCCTCCCTTCCCACCCTTTTTCCCCAGTCCCTTTCCCTTTGGTAACTATTAGTCTGTTCTTGGGTTCTGTGAGTCTGCTGCTGTTTTGTTCCTTCAGTTTTTTTCTTAGTTCTTATGCTCCACATATGAGTGAAATCATTTGGTACTTGTCTTTTTCGGCTTGGCTTATTTCACTGAGCATAATACCCTCTAGCTCCATCCATGTTGTTGCAAATGGTAGGATTTGTTTTCTTCTTATGGCTGAATAATATTCCATTATGTATATGTACCACCTCTTCTTTATCCATTCATCTACTGATGGACACTTAGGTTGCTTCCATTTCTTGGCTATTGTAAATAGTGCTGCAATAAACATAGGGGTGCATCTGTCTTTTTCAAACTGTGCTGTTGCATTCTTAGGGTAAATTCCTAGGAGTGGAATTCCTGGGTCAAATGGTATTTCTATTTTGAGTTTTTTGAGGAACCTCCATACTGCTTTCCACAATCGTTGAACTAATTTGCATTCCCACCAGCAGTGTAGGAGGGTTACCTTGTCTCCACATCCTCGCCAACATTTGTTGTTGTTGTTTGTGTTTTGGATGTTGGCTATCCTCACTGGTGTGAGGTGGTATCTCATTGTGGTTTTAATCTGCATTTCTCTGATGATTAGCGATGTGGAGCATCTTTCATGTGCCTGTTGGCCATCTGAATTTCTTCTTTGGAGAAGTGTCTATTCATGTCCTCTGCCCATTTCTTAATTGGATTATTTGCTTTCTGTTTGTTAAGGTGCATGAGTTCTTTATATATTTTGGATGTCAACCCCTTATTGGATACGTCATTTATGAATATATTCTCCCATACTGTAGGAAGTCTTTTTGTTCTGCTGATGGTGTCCTTTGCTGTACAGAAGCTTTTCAGCTTCATATAGTCCCACTTGTTCATTTTTGCTTTTCTTTCCCTTGCCCGGGGAGATATGTTCATGAAGTTGCTCATGTTTATGTCCAAGAGATTTTTGCCTATATTTTTTTCTGAGTTTTATGGTTTCATAACTTACATTCAGGTCTTTAATACACCTTGAGTTTACCTTTGTGCATGGGGTTAGACAGTAGTCCAGTTTCATTCTCTTACATGTAGCTGTCCAATTTTTCGAACACCAGCTGCTGAAGAGGCCATCATCTCCCCAATGTATATCCAAGGCTCCCTTATCAAATATTAATTGACTGTATATTTTTGGGTTGATGTTTGGATTTTCTATTCTATTCCACTGGTCTGTGGGTCTGTATTTGTGCCAATACCAAATTGTCTTGATTACTGTGGCTTTGTAGTAGAGCTTGAAGTCAGGGAGTGCAATTCCCCCTGTTTTATTGCTCCTTCTCAGGATTGCTTTGGCTATTCGGGGTCTTTTGTGGTTCCATATGAATTTTAGAATTATTTGTTCCAGTTCATTGAAGAAAGCTGTTGGTAGTCTGATAGGGATTGCATTGAATCTGTAGATCACTTTAGGTAGTATAGCCATTTTGACAATATTTATTCTTAGCCAAGAGCATGGGATGCATTTCCATTTGTTAGTGTCCTCTTTAATTTCTCTTAGGAGTGTCTTGTAGTTTTCAGAGTACAGGTCTTTCACTTCCTTCGTTAGGTTTATTCCTAGGTATTTTTATTCTTTTTGATGCAATTGTGAATGGAATTGTTTTTCTGATTTCTCTTTCTGTTAGTTCATCATTAGTGTATAGGAAAGCAACAGATTTCTGTGTGTTAATTTTGTATCCTGCAACTTTGCTGAATTCAGATATTAGTTCTAGTAGTTTTGGAGTGGAGTGTTTAGGATTTTTTATGTACAATATCATGTCATCTGCAAATAGTGACAATTTGACTTCTTCTTTACCAATCTGGATGCCTTGTATTCCTTTGTTTTGCCTGATTCCCGTGGCTAGGACCTCCAGTACTATGTTGAATAACAGTGGAGAGAGTGGGCATCCCTGTCTTGTTCCCGATCTTAGATGAAAAGTTTTCAGCTTCTCGCCATTAAGTATGATGTTAGCTGTGGGTTTGTCATATATGGCCTTTATGATGTTGAGGTACTTGCCCTCTATACCCATTTTGTTGAGAGTTTTTATCATGAATGGATGCTGAATTTTGTCAAATGCTTTTTCAGCATCTATGGAGATGATCATGTGGTTTTAGTTCTTCTTTTTATTGATGTGGTGGATGATGTTGATGGATTTTCGAACGTTGTGCCGTCCTTGCATCCCTGGGATGAATCCCACTTGATCATGGTGTGTGATCCTCTTGATGTATTTTTGAATTCGGTTTGCTAATTTTGTTGAGTATTTTTGCATCTATGTTCATCAGGGATATTTGTCTGTAATTTTCTTTTTTGGTGAGGTCTTTGCCAGGTTTTGTATTAGAGTGATGCTGGCTTCATAGAATGAGTTTGGAAGTATTCCCTCCTATTCTATTTTTTGGAAAACTTTAAGGAGAATGGGTGTTATTTCTTCTCTATATGTCTGGTAGAATTCAGAAGTGAATACTTCAGGTCTGGGGGTTTTGTTCTTGGGTAGTTTTTTGATTACCGCTTCAATTTCGTTGCTGGTAATTGGTCTGTTTAGTTTTTCTGTTTCTTGTTTGGTCAATTTTGGAAGGTTGTATTTTTCTAAGAAGTTGTCCATTTCTTCTAGGTTTTCCAGCTTGTTAGCATATAGATTCTCATAGTATTCTCTTACAATTCTTTGTATTTCTGTGAGATCCGTCATAATTTTTCGTTTCTCATTTCTGATTCTGTTTATGTGTGTAGATTCTCTTTTTCTCTTAGTGAGTCTGGCTAGGGGTTTATCTATTTTTTTTATTTTTTCAAAGAACCAGCTCTTGGTTTCATTAATTTTTTCTGTTGTTTTGTTCTTCTCAATTTTATTTATTTCTTCTCTGATCTTTATTATGTCCCTCCTTCTGGTGACTTTTGGCCTCATTTTTTTTTTTTCCAATTTCAGTAATTGTGTCTTTAGACTATTCATTTGGGAATGTTCTTCTTTCTTTAGATAGGCCTGGATTGCAATATACGTTCCTCTTAGAACTGCCTTTCCTGCGTCCCACAGAAGTTGTGGCTTTGTGTTGTTGTTGTCATTTGTCTCCATATACTCTTTGATTTCTGTTTTGATTTGGTCATTGACCCATTGATTAATTAGGAGAATGTTGTTAAGTCTCCATGTATTTGTGACCCTTTTTGTTTTCTTTCTAAAATTTAATTCTAGTTTAATACTTTTATGATCTGAGAAGTTGATTGGTAGAATTTCAATATTTTTGAAATTACTGAGGTTCTTTTTGTGGCCTAGTATGTGGTCTATTCTGGAAAATGTTCCATGTGCACTTGAGAAGAATGTGTATCCTGTTGCTTTTGGGTATAGAGTTCTGTAGATGTCTGTTAGGTCCATCTGTTCTAGTATGTTGTTCAGTGGCTCTGTGTCTTTACTTATTTTCTGTCTGGTTGATCTGTCCTTTGGAGTGAGTGGTGTGTTGAAGTCACCTAAAATGAATGCATTGCTGTCTATTTCGTCCTTTAGTTCTGTTAGTATTTGTTTCACGTATGCCGGCATTCCTGTGTTGAGTGCATATATATTTATAATGGTTATATCCTCTTGTTGGATTGACCCTTTTATCATTATGTAATGTCCTTCTTTATCTCTTGCTACCTTCTTCATTTTGAAGTCTATTTTGTCTGATACAAGTACTGCAACACCTGCTTTTTTCTCCTTATTGTTTGCATGAAATATCTTTTTCCGTCCCTTCACTTTTAGTCTCGGGATATCTTTGCATTTGAGGTGAATTTCTTGTAGGCAGCATATTGATGGGTCTTGCTTTTTTATCCATTCTATTACTCTGTGTCTTTTGATTGGTGCATTCAGAGCATTTACCTTTGGGGTGATTATTGATAGATATGTACTTATTGCCATTGCTGGCTTTAGATTCGTGGTTACCAAAGGTTCAGGGGTTGCTTCTTAACTATCTAACAATCTAACTTAACTTTCTTGTTAAGTTATTGTAAACACAGTGTGATGTTTTTTTATTTCTCTCCCTTCTTATTCTTCCTCCTCCAATCTTTATATACTAGGTGTTTTATTCTTTGCCTTTAGTTAGTATTTGGATAGTCTGCTTTCTGTGCTATGATTTTATTTTCTCTAGTGACACCTTTTTAGCCTTAGCGGTGCTCCCCTCTAGAGCAGTTCCTTGAAGATGTTCTGTAGAGGTGGTTTATGGGAGGCAAATTCTCTCAGCTTTTGCTTGTCTGGAAATTGTTTAATCCCTCTGTCATATTTAAATGATAATCGTGCTGGATACAGTATTCTTGGTTCACGGCCCTTCTGTTTCATTGTGTTAAATATATCATGCCATTCTCTTCTAGCCTTTAAGGTTTCTGTTTGAGAAGTCTGCTGTTAGTCTGATGGGTTTTCCTTTGAAGATGATCTTTTTTCTGTCTCTAGCTGCCTTTAATTCTCTGTCCTTATCTTTGATCTTTGCCATTTTAATTATTATGTGTCTTGGTGTTGTCTTCTTGGGGTCCCTTGTGTTAGGAGATCTGTGGGCTTCCATGGACTGTGAGACTATTTCCTTTCCCAGCATGGGGAAGTTTTCAGCAATTATTTTCAAAGACACTTTCTTTTTTTTTAAATATATAATTTATTTTATTATCATTAATCTACAATTACATGTGCAATATTATGGTTATTAAACTACCCCTTCATCAGGTCCCCCCCACCAACCCCATTACAGTCACTGTCCATCAGCATAGTGAGATGTTATAGAATCACTACTTGTCTTCTCTGAGTTGTACTGCCCTCCCCGTGCCCCCCCAACATTACATCTGCTAATCGTAATGCCCCTTTTTCCCTCTTATCCCTCCCTTCCCGCCCATTTTCCCCAGTCCCTTTCCCTTTGGTAACTGTTAGTCCGTTCTTGGGTTCTGTGAGTCTGCTGCTGTTTTGTTCCTTCAGTATTTTTTCTTTGTTCTTATACTCCACATATGAGTGAAATCATTTGATACTTGTCTTTTTCGGCTTGGGTTATTCAAAGACACTTTCTATTCCTTTTTCTCTCTCTTCTTCCTCTGGTACTCCTATAATGCAAATATTGTTCCGTTTGGATTGGTCACACAGTTCTCTTAATATTCATTCATTCCTAGCGATCCTTTTATCTCTCTCTGCCTCAGCTGCTCTATGTTCCTGTTCTCTGATTTCTGTTGCATTAACAGTCTCTTGCATCTCATCCAGTCTGCTGCTGAGCCCGTCGATGGCTTGTCTCATTTGTGCATTGTCTTTCCTGACTTCCCTCACTTCCTCCCTTAGCTCTTGCATATTTCTCTGTATATCCATCATGGTTATGACTTTTATTGTGAGTTCTTTTTCAGGAAAGTCTGCATTTCCATCCCTTCAGGTTCCCTCTCAGGACTTGTCTGGGTCTGGGTGATTTTTGTCTGTACCATATTCCTCTGTCTTTTCATGTTGAAAGGAGTGGTCACTGGTAGGTGCCACGTATGTCAGCTGGGCTCTTTAAGACTTAAAAAAAAAAAAAAGAAAAAAAACAAGCAAAAAAGAAGGAAGAGAAAGAAAAGAAAGAAAGAAGAAAGAAAGAAAAGAAAGAAAAAGGAAGGGGAAAAAGGAAAAAAGAAAAAAACCCGCCCACCTGGAGTGGATTCTCTAAGCGTGCTGTAGGTGTCGCTGTTGCTCCACTAATCCACAGCAGTGGCCACGCCACTCTTTGTAGCTCTGGCCGGGGCGGGAACGAATGGGAGGCTGTTGTTCTCTGTGTAAAGTTTTAGTGTGGCTGCTACCTTTTCTCAGTCACCAGCCAAGGGGTTCGAAATTCCTCAGGACTCCCAGCCTGCTGGTCTGAGCCTGCCAGGGCAATGGTGTTCCCTCGCTGGGCCCCCCGCCTCTCCGAGACCGCTACAAACCACGCGCACTTTTCTTTTTTCCCGGGGTGCTGGCTGCACGGACCCGGCTCAAAACCTGCACCTTCTGCCTCTCCAATGTGCGATGCAGTGCGCGATGTGTGTCAGCGCTCCTGGCGCAGACCACCGGGGCTGGTTATTTCACGGACCTGCTCTTCCACTCCCTCCCGGCTCTGAATCCTCTCCTCCCGCCAGCGCGCTGGGTTGAGTGAGTGCTCGGGTGCCGCTGGGTCGCGGCTCTGTATCTTACCTGCCTCGCCGGGTGCTGAGTCCTCTCAGGTGTAGCTGCACGCTGTGTGCTTTTCTGTGTGTTCTGATCTCTCTTTTAGGAATAGTTGTATTTGCTGTATTTTCGTAGATTTATATAGTTTTGGGAGGAGATTTTTGCCGCCCTGCTCACGCCGCCATATTCCTGGAAGTGGTGGTAGTATTTTAAGTGATGGGATGTGAGTTGGCTGGCCTCTAGCTCATCTACGCTGGGTTTGGTTTTTCTTGGCCTCCAAGTCATGGGTTTGGTTCAGACCTTTTCCCCAGGTTTCTCATTCTTCTGAGACCAGCAGCTGTTCACAACATGTTCTTCTCAGAGGAATGGCAAGGTTTAAAAAAGGTAGATTAATCATGAAAGTAAGTCACTGCTCATGTTAGTCTTGCTAACACCTCATTGGCCAGGGAAAGTCTCATGGCCAAGCCTAACGTCAAAGGTTCAAGGGTGTATAGTCATTCCATGGAAGCTGAATATGGCGGGAGTAAATTTTTGTTGTAATACTTCAGGACAGAGTAGCTGTTAGCTAAGGTTTTCACCCAGCCCAGTTCATATAAGGGAGAACAGAAGACTCAGTATCTGAGCAAGACCACAAGTCTAAAACTGTAAGAGTATATACATGAGGAAATACAGTGAATAATCAAGAATAGGCAGAATAAATTTTGAAGAGTATATTCAATATCATTTGAGAGATAAAGAAGAGGAATGCAATTAGAAATCCAAAAATGGATGTTATAAATAAAGACTAGCAAGTAACAAACATAACAGAGTTTTAAATAAAAAATACAGTTGTTGGAATGAAAATGTCAATAGATGCACTCAGCTGGAGGATAGATGCCAGCTGAATAAAGAAGTGTTGAGCTTGAATATAGTAATTGCACATAGTAAGTGAATGTTGAGTTAATGCATGAATAAGTAGATCAAAAGGGAACCTATTAGATTATGGAGTCCAGTGTTTCCTAGCGTTCAACATGTGTCCATGTTCTAACATGACCACATTTGCTCAGTTATATCTAAATATCTCAAGTCTGATCTTTACACCCACTTCCTAGTACAAGCCATCTTTGTGCTGCTATCACTTGCTCCATTGTGTCCCCTCACTTTCTGTCCTGTCTTGATGTATTTAAAGTGAAATCACTCTTTTCTTTTTAAAATCCTTCAGGGGCTTCCCATCATGCTCAGGATTATGTCCCATTTCTGTAACATTGTCTCCAGGACCCTGTACCCACTGGCTTCATCGCTTACCACTGTGCACGTGACTTACTGGATGCCAGCTACACCAGCCTTCCCTTCCCTTGCTCCTCAAAGCCATCAGGATAGTTCTAGACTTAGACCTCTGTGCTGGCTGCTCCTTCTCTTCCAGACACTCATGTCCCTTCTCCAATTTGCTTGGCAAATTCCTTTCTCTGGAATAATCAGTTTAACCTTATTTTAGGTATGTCAGCTTCAATATCACTTCCCCATCTCCTGGGGCTGGTTTTCCTCTTTATACTCTCACGTGGCACCTGTGCTTCTCCTTTGGGCCACTTCATCATAATTATATATTATGTGCTATGTTTACTATCTCTGTCTCCAATGTGACTAAAGGATAGTTGAGGGTCAGAATTGTGACATTTTGTTTAGTGCTGTATTTTGAACTCCGACCCCAGAATTGAGCAGCCATATGGTGGATGTTCAAGAAAGATGAATGAAGGCATGTTTAAATAAACAGCCATATCGGGGCATACCCAGTGAACTTTGAATATATATCACTGGATTTGTGAATTTAACTTCTGCGATAGATGGACCAAATCCCACATAGCGATTAAAGGAGAGCTGTAGGGAATTTTCTGGTATTCGGCTTACTGAAAATAGGAAAATTTGTCCATTATTCTAAGATTGGCTCTTGCGTGGTCCATTTGTGTCATATTAATGTTGAGTTTTACTAGTGAATTCAATGGTCAGCTCAGCATAGCACCTATTCTTTAGGAAATATATTTCCTTCTCCCCATTGATTATAATACTTCCTTATCTCATCCTCACAGCTTCTATCAAAATTTGGAGTACCACCTAGGGATATGGTACCAGACATTTTTAGTTGCCTACCTAACATCTTACCATCTTGGTGTTAACAGAAGCCCATTTTGTACAGGCTTTTCAACTGCAGGGCTGAGGACCTTACAAGGGGCAGCTCGAGTCCTGGTCCTTGGGGTGAGTCTTGACTCATTTCAACCAGCTATGAACATTAATCATGGATGCATTTTCACTGAAAAAATCAGAGGCACTAAAAGTAGAAAAAATGCTGATGCTTTGCTATTCATATGGAGCCACTTCGAATATTTTGTTGAAATTCCTTCCAGTCTTTTCTCTATACATCAGTGAATTGTTTTAGCATATAACATTCATAATTTCATATACTTTTATATCCTACCTGCTTACTTACATTGTAACCCTTTTGCTAAATACATAATTTTCATTTATTTTCAGTGGCTTCATATTCCAGTGAGAAATTGTTTTTCAACTAACACAAACATGTTATGATTTATATCAGTTTCCTAGGGTCAGGGTAACCAATTACCACAAACTGGGTGGCCTAAACAACAGAAATTTATGCTCTTACAGTTCAGGAGCCTAAAGTCTGAGATCAAAGTATGAGCAGAGTCTGTAGGGGAAAATCTGTTGTCTGGTATTGGCTTGTGGTGTTGGGCTGCAGTCCCTGCCACTCCTTGGCTTGTAGTTGCATTACTGCAACCCCTTCCTCTGTGTTCATATGGTCTTCTTGCTGTGTGTGTCTTTCTCTTTTCTTCTCATAACCACTCATGTTCAAAGTCATGTTGGATTAGGGCCCCTTTGAGTCACTATGACCTCACTGTAAGTTTGATTCATTTGCAAAGACCCTGTCTCCAAATAAGGTGCCATTCACTGGTGGTGTAGGCTGGGACTTGACCATCAACCCATGACCCCATTTTTCTCAAGTTGAAGAATGTTAATAGTTTTTCACTATTATATTTACCACAGTTAACATCTTCATTCATAGAGCATTTTCTGCATCTCGAATTATTTCCTTAGGATAGATTCTCAGAAGTAGAATTCATGTGTCCAAGTTAAATGAGCATTTTAAAGTTCTACAAATTTCTGTGTTCCTTTTTAAAGCTACTGATATAAATCACCATCAGTGATGTATGAGAGTGTCTGTTTCACCTAATTCTTGCCATTCTGTGGCTTTTTTACTTTTTTTTTAAGACACACACAAAAAATAGTATCTCATAATGTTTACTGAGGCTGAATATTTCTTTATACATTTCCTAATTACATTTCCCTTTTTTGTGAATTTCCTTTCTTTCCTTTGCTAGGTTATCTTGGGAGTCTTCGTGCTTGTCTTATCTATTTTTCACATTTGTTAAATTATTTTTCTTAGTCTGCTATCACTATATTTTTGTATTTGCCCTGCAAAAATATTTAATTGATATGTAATTATGTACAAGAGTGATTTTCAAAATGTTAACAACTATAAAGCAAACACGAATCTATCAGGTTGGGGTCTACATGTGCTCTGTGTTAGGATCTGTCTATCCGTCCTTCCCTCTGAATTATTTTATCATTCCTGAGAACAGAACACTTTCCCCTATAAAACAAGGAAATTCAACTGAATCCTCTTTTAATTCTCTGAATCCTTTTTAATCCTCTTTCATATATATTAATTCTTGAATTAATCAGAAATGTTATTGGTAGGTGGAATAAGGAATAACATAAATACACTGTGTTCCAAATTGTTTGCTTATTGTCCCAGACTTGCTAGATTTTCTAGGAATGCCCTTGTGATGAATTCTTTGTCATATATTGAATATGATATATAATAGGATCATTTTTCTAGGTTATTGTCTCATGTTATTTTTGCACCAGTGTCAGTCACATTATTTAGAATTTTATAGCTTTATGAAATACAGTGCAATTCTCCTTTAAAAATTTCTTAAATATCCTGTTTATTTTTATAGGTTGACATTAGAAACATTCTGTCAAAGTCAGGTTGGGATTTTTATTAAAATTGTAGCAAGCCACACATTAATTTAAGAAGACTGTAAACCTTTGCAATACTTAGCATCATCACATGACCTGTCTCTCTCCTTGTAGGCAAGACTTTTTTGCATCTCTCCTCAAAGTCTTCTGGCTTTCTTTATGTAGGTCACACAGTTTTCATTAGAATTATTTATAACACATTGTTTTTGTTGCTACTGGAAATAGGATTTTTAAAAATTATCTTATACACTATTTTTGGTCATCTTTATTTGTTTATCTTGAATTCAAACTCCTACGTTATTTTAAAGTTTGGTAGTTTCTACCACATTGCTTTGTATTTTCTAGGTATGTAAGTACATGATCTATAAAGAATAATTTTTCTTTTTTAATATGGATCTTTGTTTTTTGTTTCTTTTTCTTTTGGTCAGAATTTCTCAAACAATGTAAAATATAATGATAAGACTGTTGCTTTTTGTGGTTCTTGATTTTGATATTTTACCTTGAAATGACTGTCAACTATTATTGTGAAATATGTTTTCTTTTCGTGGTAAGCGGTTTTCTTATATTCCTATTTGAATTTCTAAAGTGGAAATTGGTCACAAATTTATGAAGTGCCTTTGCACCATTTATCCAGATGATATAATTTTTTGCTGCATTTAACCTAGTGATATAATATTTGATAATAACAGCTTTGTTATTTGCAAACCGTTGTTGAAGTCTTACTTTATATCCTGTATAGCCCTGGTCCTGGTGGACTTAAAAAAATACCATAGATTTGTGCTTAACATTTCATTTTATTAATTATTAAAGATGGGTTTGTTTATTAATTACTAATAAAATTGCAGCAATTATTTATGTTTGTCACATAGACCTTACCTCATAAAAAAAATAAAAAAGAATTTTATGACCCAGAATGTTGGTAAAAGAAGTTGGGACCACCCCAAAATGAAGATAAAATTCATTTATTTATTCATCAATTTGGTCACTCTTTTATCCCTTTGATGTCAATTCACAAACATTTCCCGAGCAGATTCTAAGCTGGGCAGATCCTGAGTAGGAGTTCCAAGCTCTGTCTCTGCTACTAGAAAGATCTGAGTTCACATACTGGCTCTGTTATTTACTGGCTCTGTGAACTTGAGCAAGTTACCTGACCTTGGAAAGCCTAAACGTTCCTCATCTGCAAAATAAGCATAAAAATAAATAGCACCTATTTGAGAGTGTGTGCGAAAATAGTGCCTGTGTGTCTCTTAACAGTGCACACACAACCCTCAATGCATGTTATTATGATGCTATCCTACATCCTGGAGATAAAGATGAAGGGGTGTGGGCCCTGTACCGGGTGACGGAGGTTATGTGCCAATCGCTGATCACCCAGTCCTTCCCAAACCTCCATTTTCCCAACTTACTCAAGATTTCTGGATTTCCTTTCCCATTCCTCCAATAGGCACATATGCTCCCCATTGCTCATTCCTCTTTCGCCCCAAGTCAAGTTGGCTGAATAAGAATTAGTCCAGTTTGGAGATTATAGGAGAAACATAAGCCCCATAGCCAGGTCATCTATGTCATGACATCTGATGATCTGGTCGGGGAAGTTGAAGTGAATATACTTTAGGCTGCCTTTTGTTGAATGTAGTGTCAGGTGTGTACCCTGAGCACTCACTTTCAAGGATGCTGTCCCTGGCTCTACAGCCTCAGCGGCCACAGCTGCAGGAAATTCAGAATATTCAAACAGCTTCACATTCCCCCGTGCTGTCCTGATGTTCCCTTGCACAAAGTTCCAGAGACCTTGGGCTCAGTCACCTTTAAACCTGGGCCCTCTGTGTTGCACGTGCTGCACCACTGTCACCCGGGATGGCCGGCTGCTGTTTTCCTGGTGATTGGGATGATTTATTTAATTTTATAAAAACGGCTTATTATTCTGACCTCCCTACATTCAGAGAAGCTTAGCTTGGTTGTCTTGCCTCCTTGCCTTCTGTTTCCACCCTTTCTAATAAGTCACGTTTCAGAAGGCCCGCCCTTGTTACCCCTCCTCCCTGCGGGTAATTTAGATCTCTTGAGCTGCTGGATGGTGTCAGCCTGGGAAACAAGAGGTTTGTTATGCATATTGTGTCAGCTGCAGACATAATTCACTAAACTACCCCAGACACAGGATGTCACCAAGTGACACTTCAGTTTACAATCTCTCAGAGCTCCTGTTGGCAAATAGCGCAGAGTGGAAGCCAGGAGGATTTGAAAGGCTTGGGGCACGTTTTTCAGTCTCTTGGTTCCCTCCATCTTCCCTCCTCCTTCCCCTTTCTGTATGAGCTGTGCTGTGTGCCTCCAAGATTTCAAAGGCCATTAGTAGGTTAGAAACTGTCAAGGCATATTGACCTGCAAAATCACAGTATCAACTGTCACCATAATTTCTCATAATATTGAAGCTTATAGTGGTCCTGCCCACAGCTTTGTTCAAAGCCTTCTGGCAAGAAGGTCATTTATATATTGTAATCAGAATTCCTGAGCTGAACCATTTTTAAATTATGGCTTAGGTAGTGGGAGTTGCACAGTTTGGGAAATGAGGCCAGCTGGGAGTTAGCATCTCTTTGATCACAAGGCTGAATGATTTGCTTTGATCATCAGAGACAACAGTTCATAAAAGAACCTGGTCTCTTCCTGAAATTTGCAGGTAAACAGAGAGATCATTTGAACTGACTGTGGAATGGCAGTTCAGATCCCAGACAATGGTCTTCTTTGAACTGGATTTAGGGGCCGATTGATTAACATAGCAAAGGGGATCCGTTGGATGAAAAAAGGTGACTTTAATCCCCAGGGAAGGTACATCAAGAGGTCACCAGCTCAGTCCTCTGTGGTTGGACTTCCAGGTACTGTATGGACCCTTCTGTGGGGCCCATATGGTGGCAAGTCGGTATAAAAATGAACATGGCAGGTAACCTTGAAGGGAAGTACTACTCATTAAAAAGAAGGTGCTTGGAACAGTAGAAAGCTTGCAGGCTTTGGAGTCAGGGGAACCTGAAATAAAATCCTTTCTTCTCCATTTATTATGTGTGGTTCCAAGGGTTTGCCTCAGTCCTTTAATGCCTAAATAACTTTATCTTTACAAATTGGACAGAAATACTTACCCAGTTATTTTTAGGGTTTAATGATGTGCTTTTTGAGAAAGGGGCCCTGTTAGGTGAGAGACATTGGGGAAGTAGAAAATATCAAGATGGCTTAAAGCAGAACTGGAAAACCCACCTCCTATGCCACCTAGAGGAAGGTTGGTAAGGTTTTTTTCTGCATGCAACTGTCACCTTAATAGAATGCTTGATTTTTCCAAGTAAATTACTTTACAGTGATAGTTTCAGTTGTGTTCTGATGGAGCTTGTATGAGCATATATATGCAAGAAAAGTCATCTGTTTAAAGTGTCTGAGCTTTGGGGGAGGCTGTAGGAGATACTGCCACACGCGGAAACCATATAACCCTTGGTGGTCAGTTTTAGAAACTGGATTATGCAGTTTAGCTGGGCCAGGATTATGTAGCATTTGAATATTTAAATTCTGTTAGTTGTGAATCTGGAGTGTGTGATTCAGTAGGTCCCCCTGGCATGACCTCATAGCACTAAGTCAATGCCATCTGCCATCAGACGGCAGCATATGGATAATCCCTGAGATACGATAGCTACTGTAAAAATAACATGAGTTCTGGGTAAATATGCCAGTCACCTGGATAGAAAGGCAAAGTCCCAGTGCCTTGAGACATCTCAGACAGTTGGTTCCCAGGGAGGAAATGCCCCCGAAGAGCGGCCCCAATCAGGCTGCCTGGCCCATTCCTCTCCTCACAGCCCCCCACGGCTCTGCTTTTGCCTATTTGCATTTTAGTGCGTGGCCAGTGTACCTTTCATGGAGGGTCACAGAAACACGGGAAAGGTGGCCGTGTGTGGACAACTAAGAATTCCTGCTACCCCAGAACCAGAGGATGCTGGGAAGTGAGGCGGTGGACCCCAGGTCCTCCAGGACACCATGCCACGTCACTGAGTCGTCATGGAACACCTCCTGTCTTGGCTTGCTAGGGCTTCCATAACAAAGTGCTGCAGATGGCGATGGGGGCTAAAAAATGGAAATTTATTTCCTCCCAGTTCTGGAGGCCAGAAGTCCGAGCCTGAGGTGTTGGTGAGGTTGGTTTCTTCTGAGGCCTCTTTCCTTGTCTTGCAGATAGGCTCCATCTTGCTGTGTCTGCATGTCTGGGTGAAATTTCCTCTTCTTGTAGGGACACCAGTCATTTGCATTAGGGCCCGCCCTAATGACTTCATTTTACCTTGATTACCTCTTTAAAGGCCCATCTCCAAATACAGTCACATTCTTACGTGCTGGGGGTTAGGACTTCCATTTATGAATTTGGGGGTGTGGGTAAAATTGCAATATTTATAAAATCTCTCACCTGGCTTTAGTGCATCTACCTATCAACAGTTGTCTCTAAGGGGTGGAGAGAAGTAGCCATCTCCATATCAATGGGTAATTACAAGGGCGAGCGAGGGATTATCTGGACTATGGAGAGGTTGGGTGGAGCTCTCTCTCCTTCTGCAGCCTGGTTGGGAGAGATGTGGGACAACTGCTTGTAAAAAAGAAACGGGTTTCTCCCACTTTATCCCTTTGACTGATTTTGGTTTCAAAGGTATTTTGCCCTGGGATTTTCCCCCCAGGGTTATGGGGGGGACATCATTCAGCCCATAATGCCACTGTGGAGCAGGTGCTGTGCTAGCTCACGGGCATAGCGTAGACCAGACCCAGGTATTGCCTTTGAGGCCTCAGTCTCAGCCAGTTGGAGACACTGCCTGCTGGAAGTCGGCCCAGAGTCCCTGTGTTGCATAATCCACGAGATGCGCAAGTCTGACTTTTACCTTTGCTTCCTGTTGGCCATGCGGAACGTTCATGCTTTTCAAAACACTGCACATCCTTGGCTTCTAAGACAAGGAACACTCAGATCTAGGCTTTCTTTCACTGTGACCATTTCATCTCTGCCTCTTCATGAACAGGTTCCTGTGTCCATCCTTGAAATATTGGTGTTCTCACCAGAGTATATTGTCCACCCACTGCATTTTTCTCTGAATATTCTTCCTCAAACATTCTACTACCTTGCTACTTAAAATGTGGCCTGTAGACCAGCAGCATCAGTTAGGAGATTCTCTGAAATGCTGAATCTCAGGTCCCACCTTAGATCTGCTGAATTGCAGCCTAGGTTTCTAGCAAGATCTCCAGGGGATCTGCATGCCCATTAGAGCACAGAAAGCACGTTCTACCAATGTTGCCTCCTACTGCCTACCGGCCACCTGTCAAGCACTTTTCTGCAACCCCAGCCTTTGACCAGCCTCCCACTCATGTGGCCAGCTGCCTGTTGAACGTCTCCCAGGTATCCCACGGGCATGGCCAACCAAACTCCTTGTCCTGCCTCCCACCACTGCCCCTCTTTCTGCCCTTCTCGGTGCTAGGTGGGGCTGCAGTCCACCCAGCCCCTCGGCAGGCATTCAAACCCCTTTTTGTCCTATCCGTCTGCATCCAATCAATCAAGTCCTGCTGGTGACTTTTTCTTTTAAATTGTTCCTTATCTCTGCCTCTCCTCTCCTTTTTTCCTGCACATGCCCTAGTCTGGACTTCCATCCTCTATCCCCTAGACTAGTAAAAGAGACTTCCAATAGATTTACTGGCATGCAGCCTTTTCTCCTTGTATTTCCAGTGCCTCTGCCTGTAACCTTTCCTTCCTCCTGGTTGCCTGGCAACACTCACTCACTCTTTGGGACTCAGCTGTGAACTCCTTTCCTCACCTAGACACCCACCCCCAGGAATCCTTTGTTTCCTTAATAATCCTGTGCCTCACTGTCCTCACCTATGAAATGGGATGAGTAGAAATGGTTTAAGGAATTAATGAATTCAGCTCATGGAGCAGTACCTGACAGAGAGTAAATGTTTAATAACTGTTAGCTGTTAGTTTAGTAACCACTTCCTACTTTCTGACAGGTGGTCTGGAAATGATCTTCCCTTCTGCTTAGCCCATGGTTTCTGAAAGCATGGTCAAGTGACCACTGGCATCACAGCCATCGATCGTGCGATGGATCTGAAGTTGCCTCTGGACTTCAAAGCCCGGCCTGGACATGATTTTGGCGGAGCAGGGATTGTGTCTGAGGCATCTGTGAATCCTGGACTCACTTTCATTGGTGGCCCACAGAAGGTGCTCCTTAAATATTCACAGGTAACAGCTGGAGATTTTAGGTGGGTATATAGTGTTTTAAAAAACAGAAGCTACAAATGACTTTTTGGACATTTACTAAATGAGGACATGAAGAGGAGATTGCTGTCAGCTTGGTGGATTTATAGTTTTGAATTTGTGCCCAGAAGCTGTTTGCAGAGAAGGTATTTTTAGAAATGTGAAAATAAATGCAATTAAATTAGAGAGATGTGTCAAATATTTTTTTTTCTTATTAAGAGTTTCCTCTGACCATTACAGCTTAGGTAATGATAACTCTGTGAATAACGGTGCCATATTTTCTAATTAAACAATCAAGGCTCTCCAAGCATAATTTTAGTGAAGACAGAGGGTCAAAAGCCTAGGTCCTAAAAGAAGGGAGATTTTAAATGGACAGAAATGGCATTAAAAAAATGTAAGTATTTTTTCCCTTGACTCTTTTCTATATCTTATTAACTCTTCATGGCCTGAGTGTATGTTTTCCTCACTTATTTAAATAGCTTTTTTGGCACCTGACATAAAGTTAGCCTGTGGAATGGAACACACACACACAGGGTAGAATCAGGCAGACCTGCCTAGGTTGGAAAGCTGGCTTACTGACTGTGTGGCGTGAAGCAGGCCACCGAGAATCTCAGAATCTCAGTTTTTTGCTCCTTCAGAATGTGGAGACTTAGTTTGGCTTTGGGAATTAAATTAAATTATGTATGTATAATAACTATGCTTTTGCTCTGTTAGAATCAATGTATAATAAATATTGCTTTAATATTTTTAAAACCAAATCAAATCTGACTCAACCAGCACATACCAGACTTGGGTAAGAGAAAAAAAAAATCCAACTTTATAGTGCTCCTTTAGTTGGGTGAATAGTTAGAAGAGTTTTCTCAGGCTGAGGACACAATTCTGAGGTTTATCTTGCTCACATGGTCCTGAGCCCTGCTGGTGGTATCTGCTTCCTTATGAGCACACTTAGCTATGGCACTGTTTGCCTCAGCTCCCAAAGGTCTGGAAATAAAGGCAAAATGTCTGGCAATCATTCAATAGCGTCAAACTGAGGTTTGGCCACTGGTAGTCAGGACGTCTGGGATTTACTTGAATAGACTTTAAAATACAACATGTGGTTCTGGGTGTGTGTGTGTGTGTGTGTGTGTGTGTGTGTGTGTGTGTGTGCATGTGTTAAACTCTCACCCCCATACTGCTCATAGCCTAATCAGGAGCATATATTCCCAAGAGCTCTGCTAGTACCAAACAGGAGGCCACTCTCTGATGGAGAATGACACAAACGTTGCTATCCATCTTGGATCAAGAACTTAGACTTGCTGAGTAAACTAATGAATGTCTCCATAGTTTTACTGGTGAAATTAGGCTGTTAACTAGAATGATGCATATTAGAAATGGACTCTCAGTGGTGACAGGAAGGGTACGTGGATCCACTGGAATATTGTGGAGACACTCCCATCCATTGCACAAATCCTATGAAGCCTCTGGCCTGTTCCCTTAGGCATGATGCCCTAGATTATCATTTGCTCACTCTCTGTCCCTGTTTCTACCACCTTCCTTGTACCTCTCTTCTTTAAGGGCTACTGCAAAGTGTCCTCCTCAGGGAAGAATCATGTTTTGGGTCTTGCCACTTTTCTGCTGCTGCTTGCATGGCTCATAGGTATGGAATTGTCACCAAAAAGCCTCATTTCAAGCATGAAGCTTCTACCTTTACCTCCCTCATCTCCCATTGCTGGATCATCAGAGGCAACAGCTTGCAGGCATCCTACCTTGAAAACCATAGCTGGGTTCCCATGTGCTCTTCCTGGTTCTCCTAGGCTGAAACCAGCTTGCAGAGCATTCCCTCTAACCCTGAGTCACAGCAGGACCACCATGCTTCCTGTGTCGGCCAGGACCACAGGGTTGAGTCCTGTGTTGACCTTTGGCCTGCTGCCTGCTCTGTCTGTGACCTCAGGACCCCTCCATGACACAACTCCTCCCTGGTCCAGGACAGTCCCTTCTGCCCCAGGGCAGGGTCTGCTCTCTTTCCTCATCCTACATACCTCTCACCTACTACTGCAGCCTGAGGCATCTACTTTAAAAAAGTTTCCCCTAAGTTTACTTTAAAAATGCTCAACTAATAAGCTAAAAATAGATTCAAATTTAGAAACATTTATCTTACAGCAACTCTTTATCCCATTCATTCCTCCCACCAACATTTTCCAATGAACACTTATCATCTGAGAGTTGCTGGCAGTACGTGGGTGACTGAGACACGCTGATCTAGCCCTCAAACAGCTGTGCATGTTGTAGGGTGTGTGTACAGGGGAGAGAACTACCAGCCCCAAAGTAATGTGCTAAGTGCTCCAGAGGGAAATAGCGGGTGTTTTGGAAGTATGATAAGGCGCACCAGAACCAGATGGGGCCACCTATAAATCACATCACTGAAAAACTGCTTTGCAGCACTTTCCTCGGACAGGTTTGGTTCCCCGTAACTTCCGTCAGCTGGAGTTGGGTTCAGATACTTTGTTGCTTTATCTTCAGGGCAAGGCGTCGTTCTGTGTGAGGCATGTAGTAGGTGTTAAGTGACATTTACTGTTCTGTAAATGTGGCCATGTAAGTTACATTCCATGGATAAGTATGACATATTATTTTTAACCCTAAAGTTGAAATGTTCATGAAAGACGTTGAAGGGAGACCACTTGGAAAGAATACCAAACCCTTACTGAGATAGCCTGAGAGCTGACAGCAGAAGCTTGGGCAAGGGCCTCCTCCCCACCAGCTTGAGGGAGTGGGTTTGAGGTATCTGCAGAAACCACTTAGAGCTTCAGAAGGGGATGGCTCAGGGGGAGAAACACCCAGGTGCATGTACCTGCTGTGCTGGGACAGCCAGCCCTGTGCCTTTTGGCCATGTCAGTGGTCTTCCCTGAATGAGCAGGTGGACATCTAGACATCTCAGGAGAGCGAGCATGTTTTCTTTGAAGGTAGATTAGTCTTGACCCACAGACCAGTGGAACAGAATAGAAAATCCAACATTAACCCAAACATATATAGTCAATTAATATATGATAAAGGAGCCTTGGATATACAGTGGGGAGATGACAGCCTCTTCAGCAGCTGGTGCTGGAAAAACTGGACAGCTACATGTAACAGAATGAAACTGGACTACTGTCTAACCCCATACACAAAGGTAAACTCAAGGTGGATCAAAGACCTGAATGTAAGTCATGAAACCATAAAACTCTTAGAAAAAAACATAGGCAAAAATCTCTTGGACATAAACATGAGGGACTTCTTTATGAACATATCTCCCCGGGCAAGGGAAACAAAAGCAAAAATGAACAAGTGGGACTATATCAAGCTGAAAATCTTCTGTACAGCAAAGGACACCATCAGTAGAACAAAAAGACATCCTACAGTATGGGAGAATATATTCGTAAATAACGTATCTGATAAAGGGTTGACATCCAAAATATATAAAGAACTCACGCACCTTAACAAACAAAAACAAATAATCCAATTAAGAAATGGGCAGAGGACATGAATAGACACTTCTCTAAACAAGAAATTCAGATGGCCAACAGGCACATGAAAAGATGCTCCACATCTACCATTCCAGTAGAATCTCTGCTTTTGTGTTATCAAATAGCCCTAGCTGATGAGAGAAACCTCTATTTTATAAGAGAACGTTAGCTAATAAATAGAGAAGGAGTAATAGAATTTTAAAAAATCTTATTTTATAAGACCTCTTGAAATATTGATTGAAGAAAAATTTTCTATTGGTGTTAAAACTGGTGGGGAAATGGACATTTGAATGCTGTTGCTATATAGGTTGCTTTCTGCATGCAAGTGAAAAATAACAACCGTGCAACGGTTGAGTAGGATTCAGTTGCAGCCTCCCTACTGATGAGTGTATTAGTTTGCCCGGGCTGCCATAACAAAACACCACAGACTAGGTAGTTTAAAATAATTGAGTTTATTTTTTGACAATTTTGGAGGCTAGAAGTAGAGGATCAAGGTGTCAGTAGGATTAGTGTCTTCTGAGGCCTCTCTCCGTGGCTTCTCCTCCCTATGTCTTCATGTGGTAGTCCCTCTGTGTCTGTCTCTGTCCTAATCTTAGGACACCAGTCATGTTGGATTAAGGCCCCCACTAATGTCCTCATTTTAACTCAGTCACCTCTTTAAAGACCCTGTCTCCAAATACAGTCACATTCTGAGGAACTGGAGGTTAGGACCTCAACATATGGACTGGGGGTGTGGGAAAGAAGGGACACAATACTATATTAGGCCATGATGTATCTTGCAGATGGCCACCTTCCAGTTGTGTCCTTATGTGGCAGAGAAAGAGAGGGAGGGTGGACAAGCTCTCTGGTGCCTCTTCTTATAAGGGCGCTGATCCTGTCATGTCACATGCCCCATGTAGATCTAACAATTTCCCAAAGACTCCCATCTCCAAATACCATCACACTGGGGTTAGGTCTTTAACATACGAATTTGGGGGTGGGGGAGATACAAAGCAGTCCACAGCAATCTCTTTAAAAGATAATTGATTGTGGTGGTAGATACAGGAGCCTACACGTGTGATAAAATTATGCAGAACTAAGAACACACACTCATACATCAGTACAAAGAAGACTGGGGAAATTTGAATGAGATGTTTTTGGTACAAATGTCTATATTGCAATGGTGATACTGCACTATAATTCTGTAGGATATACCATTGAAGGACAATGGGTAAAGGGTATGTGCCCTGAATCTCTGTAATATTTTTTACATCTATAGTATCTCAAAATAAAAGTTTAATTAATAAAAGATAATTTACTGTGTAAACAAAAGTAGTAACAAAGTAGTGGGTGATTTGCAAAATTATATAAAAATAAAATGTATAAAAAAGGATGGCACCAAGGTGGAAGGGAAAGAGGGAGGTATACCACTGTACTTTTCTTATACTATCCATGGAATTGTACCGTATCACTGGACGGTAGACTGGGGTAAGTCAAAGACGTGAACTGTAACCCAAAAGCAACCACTATATTAACACAACAAAGAGCTGTAGCTTAGAGACCAAAGAGAAGATACAATGGAATTGTAAAAATATTTAATCCAAAAGTGGGTTAAAATAAAAAGAGGAAAAATGTAGTAAAGAACGGATGTAACAAATTGTCAACAAACAGAAAGGTGGTAGATTTAAATGTAGTCATATTGAGTCATTTTAGCAGAGATTGGCAGATTGGATGAAAAAGTAAGATCCCTCAATATTTTGAGTACAGTAAAAACACTTTAAATATAAAGGCATAAATTGGTTAAAAGCAAAAGAAAAGAAGAAGATATAAAAGGCTAACACTAATTAAAAGAAAGCTGGGGGGAGTCTGTATTAACATTAGACACAGTAGATTTCAGAGGGAAGAATCTTAACAGGGTTGAAGAAGTCCATTTCATAATCGTGGTGGTAAAGCCATGAAGAGAACGTGACAATGTAGATGTTTCATGCCACCGATAACACAGCATGAGCGTACATGGTAGTTGAAGCAAACTGACAGTATTAATTGAAAGATAAAGACAAGCCACAATTCCAGCTGGAGATTTTAATACCTCTCTTTCAATAATTGATAGAACAAGTTGACAGAGAATCAATAAGGATGTTGAAGATTTGAAGAATACACAGAGATGGCAGAGGCAGGATTTAAACACAGCCCGTGCAGTTCCAGAGCCCTTACCCTTAATCTTGGCACTTTTTTCAGGTCTGTGTGTGGCAGTCATCAGGATATTTCACTGTGTCACTATGATCCATTCAGAATGAATTTACTGAGCACTAAGGACCAGTCTTCCCTGGTTTTCAAGGATACTTCTTGCTGTCTTAGCGAGAATGCTTGAAGGAGTTGTCAGTTATGCAGGGGCTTGGAGACTACGTAAAATTCCCTGTCTTGCAAGGCCGTCAGTCACCAGCACATGAACGGGCTCTTGCAACAGGCCTGAAGTGGTCCTAGGCTTGGTCAGTCTCTGGTGAATTATTGTCTTGGATGAAACACTCTGATATCAAAAAACTGTTTCAGAGAGAGTCACAAAACACATAGAGCTGGTATTACGTGCGGCCTAAGTAGCAGGCTTCCTACACCCTGCAGGTCAACAACCTTGGTAGAGGCCCCTCAGCCTCTGGTCCAGCCTTTTGCTTCACTGCTTTGTGCTTGCAAGAATTTTTGTCCTTGAACTTTAAAGTGCAAGTGTCTCTCAGCTGGGTTGATATGTTTGGGCTTAAGGTTGCATGGTCTGATACAATGAACACTGTACTAGAAGTTCAAATCTCAAATCTGCTGTTTAATAAGCCATTTAACTACTCTGAGCGTCAGCTTCATCCCTTTTCAATTGGGTCCATAATGCTGGTTATGAAAATTGAATGAGATTATGTTTCCTACTCAGCACCTACTATCCTGCCCTTCTCATTGTTAGCTTCTTTCCATCTTAACACAAAAGAACAAGGAGACCTGGGACCAGGACGGACAGGAGAGAGAAAGGGCTGGCAGTTCATGTGAAAGAACCAATTTTATTTATCTGAATGATTGTAAACTGCCTAGTGTCTCATTTTCTTTTTCCTGCCAAAAGCTATCCCACATCCATAAGATCAGCTGAAACAGCTGAAATAAAAGTTTTATTTTTTAAAATGCTGCAAAAAAGCCTGCCCCAAGTGATAATATTATAGGGTATTGCAGAATTCACTCTCATTTTATTCTGGGTATCTGATCGTGTGGCAGAAAATTAGCTAAATGGAAATGATAACACTTCTCATCTCTGAAAGCAGTTGAAGGGTTAATTCACTAAGTTAAGATTTAAAAATAACACCTGAGTTATTTCAGAGCGATTTTCCTAAATAGGCCGGTAGAACTCCTGAAACAATGTTCTTAAAAGCTTTTTCAGTCCTTCAACCCCCCAGAGATCATTTAAGGAAAAGAATAAAACTTTATGTGATGAAGTGAGAGCTGGAGGAGAATATGATAAGAAGTGTTAAATGACTGCTTCAAATTGAGTGTTTGCTAAATGCCTATTTGCACTGACAAAAGAGACACCATGAAAAAAAAAAAAGAGGGACACCATGAAACTCCACACAGCCATTCGGCAGAGGGGTTCCTGATTAGATCAGATACCTGCAAAGTTTTGAAAACCATACATTTTAATTAAAACAGTGCCAGAGCAATAATGTCTCTGCTGGAGGTGTCGCTAGGCCTCCACTCATGCAAGTTATTCATTCTTAGCCTCTCTGTTGGGGTATCTTTATCTGTACGGTGAGAACAATAATAATAATATTCACCTCAAAGCATTGTTACAAAGAGTAAATGAGAAAACAATTTAAATGTCTTAGAATGGTGCTTGGCATGCAGTAAGTGCTCAATAAATTAACTACTTTAAATCTTATTAATTAATTAATTATACATTTTTTCCTTCAAACTCGCCACACCTACCACATGCTGAGCAATGTGGTAAGATGTGATGTATTTAAATAAAGCTTATAGTTGCAAAGCAACAAAATCTATTCTAGCTAATGTAGGCAGAAAGGAATTTGTCTAAGGGTGTTTGGTAGCTCATAGAATTTGTAGGAGGGCCACCTCTTGGCCCACGCTGACAGCCACAGTGCCAATTTCTTCCATAGGACTGCTCTAGGGGACCCTCTGCTCCTGCCACCGGGAAGAGGCTCCTCGGCTTGCAGCTATTACTGAAAGTCAGATGTCGATCTTGTTGGGATGGCTTCTCCCTGGTTTCCCCCTCTTTAGGCTGTTACATGTAAACTGAAGTCTCCCATGAGTTCTGATTGCAGGAGCCTTGCTCACGTGCTTTGTTTGTCTAGTTCATGCGCAAGGGAATCTGGTAATATGAGTTTCTGGATTTTAACTTGGGGTAAGATTCCCCGAAAGCCATGACAAACATCCACTAGACCCAGTCTCTGCCTTCCGAGAGCTTGGTCGAGGGACAATGTCAGGGGTATAAATGAGTCCTCACATCATCATCAGGAGCATGGACATTTGTATTATTCAGCAAATATTCACTCTTGCTTCCCTGTGAGGGGAGCCTTCTTGATGATACCCTTGGCCACATGGCTTGCTTCTGTCTCTGGAATTGCAGGTGGGATTATGGTTGGCCACATCTGTGGAGAGTTTTTAAGGGATTTTACAGATGTCCCCAGCTTTTATTTTGTGTCCTCACCCTCTGTCATGAGAACCTAATGTCCCTGATTGGGGGCTTTTTCCTTGCCTTGGGTACTTGAATGAGAAATTGCATGACTCAAATGCAGACTCAATCACAGCTTGGCAGAGCCATAGCATTTTGACCTACAGCTGCTGCAATGCAATGCAACATAAGCAAGAAATAAAGAGTTGTGTTTGTAAGCCTTGGAGATCTGGGGATGGTTTGTTATGCAGCATTATGGCAGGCAAAGCTGACCATACAAGGAGATAAAGGAAGATACAGATACAGCCCAGGTGCTGGGGGAAACACCAGTGGGGAAAAAGGAACCAGAACTAATAACAGAGCTGATGACCTTTGACAGAAGTTTTGGGGGGCAGTTAGGATTTATCCAGGTAGAAAAGCATAAGGAAGTTTATTTCAGTAGGAAATAGCCATATGCAAAGGCACAGAGAATAGAAGTAGTCAAGCAGGTGGTCAAGTTCTGGGAAATCCAACAAGTGTACCTTAGTATTTCCCAATTGTGGTAATTTAAATACCCCATGTTATACCTGCAAACCACTATGACAATTTTACTTAACATTTTTGTTTAAATCAATTTACTTTCTGGCCTTTCTATCTCCTTTAGTATCATTATAAACAAAAATATTCATAAAATCTAAAGTCTGATATACTCATCATTTTTTCTGATACACAATAAGTACTTCACTATGAAAAATTAAAGCAATAGTTTTGTACGGACCACCAATGTTGTATGACCTGTGTTGCGTCCAACAATGCTAGTAGCCTATAAAATACCCTTTCTTCCCTGCTTTATTACTATCAGAACCCCAATCTGTGTGAAGTAGCACTGGGTGCAGTTGCTAAAAGTGCTCACCTCTCCAGACTCCTTCGTAGACATACCGTGGGTGCCCGTGTGACCCAGTTGTAGCCAACGAAATGTAAGTCCACTGGGTGTACTTTGGGGAAGACTATTGTTTTCCTGATGAAAAAGGACACATTTAGCTGGCAGGTGCCTTTTGTATTTTGTTACCCTATTCCCTGCCCCCTTCTACTTCTCTGGACCATAGATTCAGAAGCATAGCAGCCACTGTGAGCCTGTGAGGATGAAAGGTATGTGCTAAGGATGGCAGAGCAGGGAGCTGGAGGGAGCCTGGTCCTTGTTATTTTCCTTTAGCAGCTATACTGCCCCAGCTCTGTGTTTGGTTAAGCCTTTATACATGAGTGTCTGTTATGTGCTATCAAACATAATCCAACTGATACACACGTTTTGGGAAATTCTGGGCCTGACCCATAGGTGAAGTCTGGGAGGCCAGGAGATGACACTTCCAAGCAGACAGGGGCCGCATCACAAAACACATCGCAGAGGAAGCAAATAGGCACAGGTTTTAGTCCATAGACAATGGGGTGGAATTGTTTGGAAGCTCATGCTTCCAAACTCCCAGTCCTGTGTGTGATTTCTAGTCTAAGTGTCCAGACTATAGTTAGTCTTTCTTAATTACGTTAATTACATTAACCATGAGCTGGTAAAATCCCAACGGGTTGGGACTCTGTGGGACTTCAGTTTGTTTAATGGTAAGATGCCTACATTGTTTTCAGGATCTGCCATAACAAAGGGCCCCAGACATGGGGCTTATGCAGTAACAATTCATTGTCTCACCGTCTGGAAGCTTTAAGTCCAACATCAAGGCATTAGCATGATTGGTTGCTTCTAAGAGCCGCGAGAGAGAAATTGTTCAGACCTCTTTCCTGGTTTCTAGTGGCCTCAGACATTTCTTATCTTACAGAAGGTGTTTTCCCCAAGTCTTCACATAATCTTCTTCTGTGTATGTGTGTCTCTGTCCAAATTTCCCCTTTTCCCAAGGACACAGTCATATTGGATTGGGGTCCGTCTTGACCTCATCTTGAGTGGGTTATCTGCAAAAACTCTATTTCCAAATAAGATCACACACACAGGTACTGGCGGTTAGACTTCTACATCCTTTCGGTAAACACATCTCAGCCCATGACAATGCCCATCTCTTAGAGTGGTTGGCACTGTGGGTCAGGCATTGGTGTGCACTGGGAAGCCAGAGGCTGTGGGAGGGGGGAGGTTGTAAGCAGATGTGCTGGCACGTTGAAGGGAGGGAATGTGCCAGCCCGAAGAAGCAAAGTGATGGCAGGGGAGCACTGGGCATGAGTCAAGACACTGTCACTCACTAGCCAGTGACTGGGCAGGTCACTTCCTTGCTCTCACCTCAGATTCTATGACCGTATAATAAATGGTCTCAGCTGGTCCCTCTGCCTGGCTTTTTGATGTTGTTGGATGTTCTGGGCCAACACTTTGAACTTCCATTGAAACTGTTCCTTCCCCAGGGCTTTCTGACCTTCAAGCTCCGACCTGAGCCGGGTGGGCTGCGCTGAGGTCTGAGTACCCAAGAGTACAATGGTGTTGATGTAAGTAACAAACTTATGGTAATAATAAAGCCAATTGGACCACTCTTAGAAAGGTCTAAGATATTATTTATCTAACTGATGAGAGGATTAGCTTGAAGTAGGAGGGCTTCTGTGGAACATAGCAGTTGATTAACTCGGATGCTGGGGAATTCTCTGCAGCATGAACTCTGTTTGTGGTGGGAAAAACCTTGAGTAAACAAGAGATGAAAGTGCAGGACAAGCAATTCCATCCTTTATTCTGAGAAAAGTCATCCTATTTCTTGTTTAGCTTTTTCAATTGCTTTAGGAGGAAGATATTTTTCCTAGAGTAAAATGTTTTAAATATTGCCTGGATTTAAAATTGGTTAAGGAGGTCAGCACTGCCTGACCCAGCTTAAATGTCCAAAGAGCCATTCACAGGTATATGACACATAGACTCAACTAGAGGCTTGGAGCAGATTTTATTTCCAAGATGAGTTTCATTTTAGTCCACATTAGGAAGGAAGAGGGTTGCCTATAAAATTAACACAGCACCATCTCTTATTCCATGTTTATTTTTCTAATTACGAATTCAGGTTTGTGGCTGTCCTTCCAGCCAAGTTCACTTTGAACTAACAAACTCAACGGTTTGGAAATAACACTTGGGCTTTGGAGTTCAATATTCCTTGGTTCAAGTCCAGATTCTACCACTTACAAGTGCTGTGACTTTGAGCACTTCATTTCTGGGATTTAACTGTAAGATGGGACAATAAAACAAAATAGCAAGTACAAGTTGACCAGTGGGCTAGGCCCAATAAACTTTCAGTTCCCTTTTCTTTCCATTTATAGACTCCCTCCCAGGATTCTGCTTATTTTAAAGCTGGAAAGATCTTGAGGAATGTAGTCCATATCTCTTAATTTACCTGTGAAGGTAGGTTGAGTAATGTGTGCAATGTTTTGTGGTTTAGAGGGATTGCCACTACTTTGTGTAGGTTCCCCTGTCCCTGGAATCTAAACAGATAAAGTGTTTTTCCATGCTTGTTTTACTACGAGGAGGAAAGTGATGGTAGTCATGATGTTGACATAATAATAGGCATTATCACATACCTAATACTATACAACACGTGTTACCTCATTTTACCCTCCACAAAACCCTTGGAGGCAAATATGATTTCACAGATAAGAAAACTTAGACTTAGGTATGTCAAATAATTTGCCTAAAGTAACACAGCTGGTAAGTGGAGGAGCCAGAATTTGAACGCTGCTTTGTTTGAATTTCAATGTACATTCTTAATCTCTACCTCCTTCTGCTGGTCTAATCAGGCCGGAAAATGGTGACGATGATGATGGTGATGGTGATGGTGATGATGAGGTGAAACTTATGAAGACGATACTACCCAGTGGTAACGGAGCACTGACCAAATGCCATGCACAGTGGTGAGCATGCATTAACCACACATCAACCCAAGGAGATCAATACCACCATTATTCCCACTTTGGATGTGGCTGTTAAAGACCTGGTCCCACTGCTAGAGAATGATGGACCAGAATTCCAGCCTGGGCAATCAGGTGTCAGGGTCCCCACTCTGAGCCACTGCACAGAGACAGCTCATTTTGCAAAGACTGGGAGTTTTGTAGGCTGGGCTCTGGAGTGGGAAGCAAGGCTTTCCTAGGGCAGTCCCCATAGGAAAGCAACGTGCATGTCTGGCTAATGAAGTCATGTATGCAAAGGTACCTGTAAACTCTAAAGCCCAGTAGGGGTTACCAGCACCCATCCTCAACTGCACTTAACGACACGGCCAACAGCAGTCTGTCAGGTTCATCATTATCAGGAAAACTGAGGGCTTGTCCCTGGGAGGCTGACTCCGCCCTCTGAGAGCTCCTAATTGGAACAGTCTGGGACTAGGGGTTAGGCCCAAATGCCCACAGCAGGCCAGGGAAATAGAGTGATTGGGTTAAGTCCCTAAAAAAGAAACAAAGCAATTGTTTACAAATTAAACCTATAGAATAGTCTTTACTTCCTGAAAAAATGTAGCTGCTCACATTTTTCTTAATACACAAAGTCAGTTCTGTCTCTTATTTTCTAGCTCTTGAAAGACAGAATATTGAAAATGTTACTTTCTTCATGATTCTACCAAAAGTGGGGTGATAAGTAACAACCTATTTGCTGTCCAGCCTCAGAACTGGGGAGAGGTGGGACCTGCTCTCAGGAGAGGGGCGTTGCATTTGCTACCCAGTGATTGTTGGTACAAGCACCTGATTGGTCAGGATCGCTCAGGAAAACCAAAATAATGTCTGTTACCAGACACGGGTCCTTGGTGTCCTGGCAGAAAGAATTCAAGAAGGAACACAAAAAGCGGTTGAGCATTAAGAGTTTATTTGGAGAAAAGAACTTCAGAGAAAGACAGGAGTACAAGTCTGAGAGCTGGGAAAGGGGTAGATGCAGAGGGATTCTCACTGAGGAAACCAGTGGGAGCCTTTTTTATATAAAGAGAGAAGAATATTCACTAAGTGGGGTTAGGTTTCAAAGGGAACAGGTGGAATTTTTTCCGGCATTTGGATTTGCTCCACCCTCACTTGGGGCTGAGGGATTTTCTTTTTTACCATATTTGGTTCCCATAGGAACTGCCCTGGACCATGGAGGTGTGATTTTTACTGTGTTAATGAGTGTATAATGTATTTTGGGGTGATATTTGGGTCAACCTCTCCTCCATACTGGAACCAGCCATTTTTGGCTGGTCTGTTATCTATATATTCTCACTCGCCTCATCCCAGGAGAGCAGCTTACTTGGAATGTTTGGAAATAAGCAAGCATCTCGCTGGATGTAAAAACCTACAAAGCCCCTTCCCCTCCCTGCTCCTGCCTGGCTGTGTACCTACTATAGCACATCAGTAACTTTAAGGTGGAGAATTATAAGGAGTGGTAAATGGAAAGAGACCAGGGGACTCTACCATTTTAGAGGGAGCACACAGGGCCAATGCTGAGCTGATAACTGCAAGAGGCTGTCACACTGCTGGTGCTGGGAAACATGGGGACAAGGGGATGGGGCTCTTAGGGCCTAGAGCCGTGACATCCAGTACGGTAGCCTCCAGCTCCATCTGGCTTTTGAGCACTTGAAATGTGGCCAGTCTGAATTGTGAAATGTTCTAAGTGTAAAATACATACTGGATTCCGAAGACAGTATTGTAAATAAGGCTGTAAATGATCTCATTGATGAGGTTTTTAATATTGATTATGTGTTGAGATAATATTTTGGCTAAATTGAGATGAGTACAATTTATTTCTAAAATTAATTTCTCCTGTTTCTTTTTACCATTTTTAAAGTGGTTACGAGAATATTAAAAATTACAGATGTGACTTGCATGGGTAGCCATCATTACATTTCCGGGGGCAGCGCGAACCTCAACACTTAGAGCAGGGCCACACGGAGTTGGTACCCAGACCTCTAAGGAGGGCGTGAGGGTCAGCTGATGCCCGAATCTCAGTAAGAGGTACAACTATGCTGGTTTGGGCGGTGTGGAAAAACCACAAACTGGAGCCCCCTACCCTGCCAGGGCAAGGAACTGTGGCCAGGGTGAGAATGACAGGAAGAGGAAGGAGCCAGGAAGTGTCCTTTCTTTTTCCTCCAGCTTTCAGACTCTCTGACACCTTCTACCGGCAGAGCCTGACAGGGAATCAGCTGGCAAAAGAGAAATGCCTGCAGATTCCCAGTGCCAGCATCATAGACCAGATTATGAAAAAATTGGCTTGCAGAGGAGAGCCTACAGTGTAGTAACCAGCAAGCCAGGCATTGTGAAAGCTACTTACTTTTCAAGAGAAGGAAGAACTTTAGAAAATTTTCTAGTTCTAAATGCTGCTAATTATTTTTTAAAACATGCATCCAGACAATGTATATCTGCAGGTTGTATTACCTCTGGGCAATATTTGGTGACCACGGTCTACATGTCCCCAGATCCCCTCCAGCTCTGACTTTCTATGGCTCTGTGAGCATTTAATGGTGTGTCATAAAGAGATTTGAAGTTCCTTTGACAGAGACCACTGTGGACTATGGTCCAGGAAGGCTTCCTGGAGGAGGGAAGGCCTGGACTGACACCCTGGATATTCTTTCTTATAAAAAGACCCTCATACAATGTCTCTTGTCAATTATATTAGGTATATTTGTATTTTTTTCATTTGCTTGCCCCCATGAATCTGTACACCTGAGGGTGAGATTTACCTGAGTCATAAGCTGAGCTCTGGATTAGCATCCAAACAAGGAGGCCCATGGACAACTTCTCCCAGAATGCCTCAGAGCTAAATAATGACTTTCAAACGGGGGAGGAGTGCGCATCTTGAAATTGCTCTTGAAACAGTGGATTTTCTCTGTTGAGGTTTTTTGTTGTTATTCATATGAAAAGGGGTGAATCTCAAAAATAAGAGTGTTTCCATTTCTAACTGTTTGTGTTTGTTTACTGATAAGGGAGGAATAATATCACATAATCCCTTTCAGAAATTAAAATGCTAATGCTAATCTTAAAAATTTAATAAGGAAGACCCTTTAAATATGTTTATTCAAATCTAATACAGAATGTTTATTAACATTTTAAAATTCTGAAAATTACAGCCTGGATCACAATGTTCTCCAGGCCAAGTTTTTCTCTAAGGGAAAACAATATGCATTTTCCACTGTTTACAGGAAAAAGTTGTTGCAGATACACTGTTGGATTGATTCACTCCTGACTGTGGCCCTTGAGGCTTGCAGGAGCCCCACACCCTTGGATGTCCACTCCGTCCAGCCATCTCCCCTGGGGCCCACCGAAGACTCCAACTTAAGGAATCCCCGCATCCCCTAAGGGCTTGAACTGGTCAAGCTTTAGTGTGTGCTCAGTGCTGCACAGCTGGTTAGAGGCTGCTTTTGAGTCTGGTTGGGTTAAGTGTGTGGTGGGGTCTGTAAAGACTCTACATTCACTGGACCTTGCTCAGGAAAGTACTTCTAAAGACCTGTCTTTTGAATATGCTGCTAAGGCTGGTGATTTGGGGGTGAAAGCAGGTCTACTGCCTGAGCTCCAGCTGTGGACAATACATTACCACACAGGCAAAAGGTGACAGACCCTAAAGATTGGTGTGGGATGGCCAGCCGGCCACCTCCAGGGTGACTTGGGGTAAACTCCAGTTGACAGGGGTGCTCCATGCTGAGTGGTGGCCACTTCAACCAACCAATTCCTATCTTTGTAGAAGCATAAATTCAAGATGACTAAGAGAAGGTACCTCACTCAAGATTTCTTTCTGAAGCAAGGATGAGTTTTTTCTTTGATTTTCTGTTGACTGTACTGCTGATTCCAGTGTCAAAGTTGCTGGGATTCAACTGTATGGTTGATTCATTCTTTTCCTCGTGTGTTCATTAACATGTCTAATGTTGGACAATCACTTTGCTAAATACTCGGAATATGACCAATTGCAAAACAGTCTTAACCATCACAGAAGATACTCTCTACTGGTGTTCGTTATCCCTTCTCCATCACAGAATTTACATACTGCCTTGTAGGCAGTTGGCCAGAGTAAGAAGACAACAGCAAGGCAGTATGTATATTCTGTGATGGAGAAGGGGCTGCAGACCTGTTCTGGGGGTGTCAGGGAAGAGCTTCTAGAGGAAATATGGTGTAAACTAAGAACTGAGATACGCATATGAGTCAGCCTTGTGAAGGCAGGACTTTGTATGCTATCCCGAGTTTCTGGCAATAAACTTTCATTTTCAAAGGATACCTTTGTGTGACCATGGGTCCTTAAGAAATTTTGTCTTACTTGACCAGTTCTGAGTTTGGAGCTTAGTGGCTTTAGGTGATAAATCCTGGACCTTGAGAAACTCTGATCTAGGCTTCCCACCCTGCTTCAGCCCATGTGTTGATGTGACTGTGAAGTGCGATGGAGCACCGACAGCAGTCATTGTCAAGAAGTCAGAAAAAGACTATGGGTGGCTTGGGTCCCTTCCTGACCTGTGCAGAGAACTTCAAGGCACGATGAGATCTTAGAATATGGAAAAGAAAGTGGCACACCCCCAGAAGTTTAACAGCTTTCTTTCTAAATTAACCCTGCCTTCCACTAATCGTACACTGAGGTACAAGATAAACACCTCATTTCCATTCAATTCCTGCCCTTATATCAAGGATTAATTCAAAATTCATCTCTTCTCCAGGTAGAATAAATCTGTTCCTTCTGTGTTTTCATAGCCCATGTTCTGTATTCTCTAATGTCATAGCCTTCTGTTGTGGGTGGCTTAAGGGCAGGTGGAGGTGGTATATGGATGTCTCTGAAAGGCTGAGTAGATTGGGCACTGGAAGGCAAGACTCACTTTCTTTCAAGCCCTTGCACATGGAAGGAATTTCAAAATGAATTTTTAAAATGAATTGTTGAGTTGAATTTGATTTAAAACATAGTCACCATCTTCTAGATAGATAACTTGGCTTAGTAGTAGTTTTCATGCTTACTGGTATTTGGTTAGAAAGCGTCTATGGATGAAGGGAATGTTGGAGACAATTTGAAATATTAAGAGTTAAACACACACATTGTTCTTAAAACTTTTCTGTAGGTCTGTCTCCGTGGCACTGGTTACAGAGAACCTGGGCTTCGGGGGTAAACTGTTCTGTGACTTGTATCTACTGCTGTGATGTTGTCATATGGGCTATTTTCCTGGGTCAGTGTCTTAGGTGGCTTATGAGCTGAGGGCTGCGGCTATTGCAACAAGAGCCTGGCGAAGAGTATGCACTCAATAAATGTGAAGTTCTTACTCTTATCTCACAGTCTGAAGAATTGGAATCTCATAGGTAGACTCAAATGACAGAATACAATATAGTTTTAAGGCTTTCTCCTTGTTCCTTTTCTCTATCCCTCCCCAATACCATGACCTTCTGAAACTTCACCATTAGTAGTTCATTCCTTTGTAGCTAACACAGTTCTATATTGAAAGACATATGTGGGGAGTAACCATATAGAGCCTATGAATGAATCTCAAAGATCATTTTTGTTGTTGTTATTAGTATGAGAACACTGGCCTTGAAGGACATGGAATGGGACACTGCTTTGAAAAGGAAGTTCAGATCACAATATTGGGAGTTCAATTCTTAGTGCCAGGAAAATTGGCTTTTCTAAGAAATGTGTTTTGTTAATCTTCGGACCTTAATATTGGAGTGGATGTGATGGTATATGTGTCTGCCCTATTTTTTTGTGGAAGCAAATCCACTAACTTGATGCTCTGACCTCCCTTAACCCTCCTTCCTGGGCAGTGGAGTGTTTTCTGGGAGCAGTAATGTTGAGAAGGGAAACTATATGCAGCCCTCTCCTCTTCCTTGTTCTGGTGAAGGAAGCATGCGTTCTGCTGGCTTGGCTTGCTGGCATGTGGTGAGGCGGGCCTCCCTGGGAGGCCTTCAGCATGGCAGGTCCCCCTCTGACTTGCTGGCAGAGTCTCTCTAATGCAGATTAGAAGGCTGCATGCCTGCAGGTACATGTACATTCTCCGTATCACTATTGTCTATATAAGGTGATATTTTGATATCGATATAACTTAATCCATAACCAACTCTAAGTTGATTCAAAACGTGGTCAAGAAACTGGTCACTTTTACTGACTGGCCTCCCTGTTCCCTCCCCAACATATGAGAATTGTCATTCCTCATTCCTCCTTGCCTTAACCATCAGGAAACTCAGAACCCAAAAGGTAAGGTACCCAATTTAAGTGTAACAGTAAATAGCAAAATGTCAATAAAATGCAAACAGATTTTGATAATGACTTTAGAACTTTTCTTGTATAAAGAACTGATAAGATCGCTTGGCCAGTTGTGAATAAATGAACTGAATAATGTCTGTTCTGGTCCCAATTTCTCTTTATCTGTTGCTCCAGTTCTCCAGCTGTCACATGTGTCCCCTGTAACTTTTGTCCTGGGTCAGCTGACAGGGTGTGTGCTTTTCCCTGATTATTGACATAATGTGAGATTGAAGACCAAAATCTTGGTTTCTCCATACTATTGTTCAAAAATAAAACATTTCTGGAAATCTCCATGACATTTACTACAAAGAACCTGGGCTTTGAAGAATTAAACTCTTTTCTGTTTAACAATAGGTATTGCAAATGTAAGCACTTAATGAAAACTATTTCTGCAAAGGCCCTGTCCCAGGGATGGGTGCCCTGTGCTGTTGCGTGGCTCTGCTCATCTCAGTGTGTGGAGAGTTCTACATCTACCTTTCTTTCTTTAGAGCCTGGTTGGCAGTATGTTTATATCCCACTCCTCTCGGCAATAAGAGCAACCCTTTGATTGGGGTCTGATCTGAAAATGGATTCCTTCTTTGAGCAGAAACTCAAATGCTATTACATTGACTATAAAAATGATTAAACATGTTTCCCTCTTTCCAAGTACAGCAGCTGGAGTTTTATTGTTTAACCAATTCATGCCCGCTGTCATGGGGTTTACAGCTTCACCTCTCTGAGCCTCAGATTTTTCATCCATGAGGATCCAAATATAGGTTTTCTGGCCTCTGAGTCCCTTATTTCCCCTTGCTTTATTTCTAAGTGAATCAGGTATCCATGGAAACCACTGAAGATTAATACTCAAAATAGACAATTATTCATTTCTCTCTGCACAATACAACAAAAATAAAGATTATGTGTTAGGAACAATCTGAATTCTTATAACATATTAGGAGGTCCAGTTGCAGAATACAGGTAGAAGGGAAGAGGCCACTGCTCAAAACATTTGCTTGAGCATCTGAATGTAACAATCATGGAAGGACAGAGACAATGCATTTGTCATACAAGGGAGCACCTACTTTCATGAGCAATGGATTTTGTCACTTAACAAGTACTTCCTAGGATTGGGTCCTGATGGACTTCAGTGGAACTGGGGGGCCATCCATATTTTTATGATAGAGGTGACCCAGGTCAACCTTGTCCTACTGTGACCTGAGGCCCCTAGCTAGAGCGGGCGTGGGTAAGTTCTGATCTCTGGTTCTGTTTTCTTTGTGGCCCCATCACCATCTGAGTTATTTACTTATTTTCTTTGTCCCCTACCTGGATTCCCTAGGAGCAGAATTCTGAATGATCTCTCTGGATCACAAGTCACACCCTTGGCAATAGGAGAGCAGAACATCTTGATTTTCAGTCCTACCAATATTTCACCCAATAAAGAAAAATTAAGAAAATAGACCATTGTTGCTGGAAGACAGGGGAATGGATGCTGCAGGATTAGAAGACAATGCATGTCAGTTACAGAGGGAGAAGGAGCAAATGCTGATGCAGGGAGATGGCTTTGAGCCATGAGATGGGGAGGCTGTGGATTGTAGAAGAGTGGAGAGTGCACTGGAATTCTTCAGGCTATCAAATCAGGAGTTTGAGTCTGGCTATGTGACTGGACCTGACATCTGAGACAGGTAGATGGCTGTTAGAATTTGTATTTCTTTGATTATCAATGGGTTGAACATTTGTCATATACTTATTAATGATTTATAATTCTATGAATTTTATCATTGTTTTTACCTATTTTTTTCTTAGAGTTTTATCATTTTTCCAATAATGAATGCTTTTTATTTTAGTAACAGTGTTAACCATTTGCCTAGCAGACTTTGGATTCTCTCAGGTAATAATTACCTTTTGATTTTCATGTTATGAAGGAGTCTTACATTTTTACAATATAAAATCAAATAATTATTTTCATGAAATTTTCTTTGTTGCTTTTATACTTGGGATGTCAGTCTATCATCTCAGATTAGACAGCTAACACAGCTACATTTTCTTTTTATTTTATGCTTTTGTTTTAGTTGTTCCGTATAGAATTTCTTTTTTTCTCTTCTGAGTGTTGAGTATTTACAAGTATGTCCTCCTCCTCTAGTTTGCTAACTGTACATACATCATTTATCAAGTAATATTTCCTCACCTATGGATTTGTGATGCCATTTATGTCATTAATGAAATCCTTAAATATACTAGAGTTTGTTTCTAAGCTATCTCTTCTGGTTTAACAATCTGTCAGTTGTTAAAAGCATAACTTTTTAAAAATTACTGATGCTTTGTAATACATTCAAATAAGAAAAAATAACCTCTCCTCATCAATTGCTGTTATTTAAAAAATTTTTTTAGCTGTTGCACTTGGCTGTATTTCTTAAAGAAATCTGAATGATGTTTATCACATAATATTATTTTGGAATTTCTATTGAATATTTATGTTAGTTTGAGAGAAACTTACATATCATAATAGTACTTGGTGTTTAACGAATACTTTCGATGTTCCGAAAGTGCTGCATAAATATCAACTCATTTAATTATCAAAATAACCTTCTAGGGTAGGTACTTTTATGAGACTCGTTCGACAAATGAGGCCTAGAGAAATTATTTCTCTTTCCCAAAACCACATAGCTGATCAGTGGTAGAGTCAGGACTTAAACTCAAGTCTGTCTTTAGAACTTGTGTATGAGAAATTCCTCCAGTTGCTTTGTTCATTTTCTACATTTTAGGAGAGGTTTATTATTTTGTTCATACAGATTTTGTAATTTTAAAAGATTATTCCTAGGTTTTTTATATGCACTTTTACTTTTGTTCATTCTATCTTTCTGTGGTTATTTTTGACATATATGCAAGGGGCTAATTTTCATATTTCTAGTGTACCTAGCCATCTTAGTGACCTGTTAAAAACGACCTGTTAAAATTGAGTTCTTGGATTTTCACCAGCAAAACATGAGAATATTATTAAGATGACAACTTTCTTCAAATTGATTTGCAGTTTCAACACAATCCTCATAAAATTCCAGATGATTTCTTTGTAGAAATAGACAAGCTGATCCTAAAATGTGGAAATGCACAAGACCCAGAAGAGGCAAAACAATTGTATAAAAAGAAAACAAAGTTGGATGACTCACATTTCCTGATATCAAAACTTTACTATAAAGACAGTAATCCAGACAATGTGATGTTGGCAGGAAGTAGACATACAGATCAATGGTATAGAATTGAGAATCCAGAAAAAAACAAAAACAAAAAACTTTTTACATTTATGGCTAATTGATTTTCAACAAGAATGCCAAGATAATTCAATGGAGGCAATTGTCTTTTTATGGTGCTGGGACTAGATATCACCTGCAAAGGAATGCAGTTAAAGTCCAACCTCATATGGTACACATAAATACACATGGCATACAAAATGGATCATACCTAAATGGGAGAACTAGAACAATAAAATGCTTGCAAAAAAGCATTAGGCATGAATCTTTGTGATCTTAAATAGATAATGATTTCTACAAATGATCATAAACACATGAATAGCTCAACATCATTGGCCATCAGAGAAATGCAAGTTGAGATCACATGGAACAGCACTTTACACCCACCAGGATGAATATAATACAAAGGATAAATAATAACAAGTGTTGATCAGAATGTGGAGAAATTAGACTTTCAATTATGGCAAGTGGGAATGTGAAATGGTGTAGCCACTTTGGAAAATAGTCTGGAAGCTCCTCAAAGGTTAAACATAGAGTTACCATATGGCTCAGTGACTCCACTCATAAGTATTTCACACCCTAGAGAAATTAAAATAGGCATCCACACAAAAAACTTGTACATGTATGGTTATAGTAGCATTATTCACAACAGCCCAAACCGGAAACAACTCAAATGTTTATCAATTAATGAATTGTTTAATAATATGCACATCAACAAAATGGACTATGAGTTGGTAATAAAAAAGAATGAAGTACTGATACATGCTACAGCATAGATGGATCTCAAAAACATTATGGTATGTAAAAGAAAGCAATCATAAAAGACCACATATTGTGATTCTATTTATATGAAATGTCCAGAATAGTCAAGTTTATATAGATAGAAAATGGATTAGTGTTTGCCTAGGGCTGCTGGTAAGGTGGTAGGGAGAAAGGGGAGTGATTGCTAATTGCTAACATTTAAAAAATGTTCTAAAGTTGATTGTAGTTATGATTACACAATTCTGTGAATGTTCTGAAATCCACTGAATTGGATACTTTAAATGGACGAACTGTATATTGTATGGATTGTATCTCAGTAAAGCTGTTACAAAAAATGATAAGTCTGTATTCTTTCTTAACAGTTACACCCTACTATTTTCATTATGAAAGGCCATAGACACAGCCTATATCACACATGGAAACATGTTTTTGTGAGCCTGGTCACTTACCGGTTACCTTCTAGGTAACTTTCTAGGATTGGATCATGCCACTAGGGTATTTGTTTAATTAGCAAAACTTTAATAATAGTTAAATTTATTGTATTCCTATTATGCACCTGATACCTTTCCAAGTATTTTCCTTTACTCATATTAATTAATTTAATTTATAAATAATTATCCTCATTTTAATATGCAAGCAGAGTTTAAAATGTTGAATAAAAATGGTGGGAAGAATACGGTGAAAGTGTTAATCCTTACAAAAAATTGTAAGGGTCCTCAAACACTATAAATAGAGGGAAATTCTTAGTTTCAAATTGTATCATTATCAAGGAACAAAAAATTTAAATTAAAAAGTTAAGCTTAAACTCAATGAATCCCAAAAGCAGAGTTAAATAAAGATAAGAAAAACAAAATAGAAAATACTAAAAATAGCAACTGAAGTTAATTAATTTTTCTATCAATTTGAAATGAATTTATATCTCTGAAGACAAATCATAACAGTGGTTTCAAAAGCACCCTGAGACCATATAGTTATACCTAAACTATATAAACTATTACAGAACCCAGAAAAGACAGGATACTTTCAAGCTCATTCTATGCAAGTAGCATAATTCTGATATGTAATAGGGAAAAAATGAAACAAAGGAGGAAAGCAATAGCCCATTTCCACTCTGAATGCAGATGTATGCAGCATAAATGAAATAGCAACAAATATAGTGTAACAGCATATTAAGAGAATAATTTACCATGACCAAGTAGAGTTTAACCTAGTAAGTTAGGAACAAATCAGCAAACATATCCATTAATGGCATAAAAGGGAAAAGTACACTTGACGATCTCCCTAGTTGACAAAACAATATTTGCTAAAATTTAACTTCCATCAGTTAATTAAATAAAAAATATTAGAAAATCTTAAAAGATTGTTTCCTTTATATGTTATAGAATTGAAAGCATCATATTACATGAAGAAACACACAGTCAATCTCAAATCCTGGTTGAAACCAGGACTAATACAAAAATGTCCATTATCACCATCACTATTTAACATTGTATGAATTTTAGCCAGGGCGTTAAGCAAAGAAATGAAACAAAAGATGTATCTATTGGAAAAGAAGAGAGCAAATTATCAATGTTTATAGACAAACTGACTAACTATATACTTCAAAAAGCACAGGAGGATGGAATGAGAAACTATTAGATTAATGAGAAAATTCAGTGAAGTTGACCAATTAAGACATCAGTGTACAGAAATTACAGTAATAATCAGAGAACAGAATGGAAAAAAAATCCATTGGTTTTATGAACAATGGTTTCAACTTATTTCAAAATAGCAAGTACATATTAATTTTATTATTTTCTTTTATCCAATAGTTATTTAGGAGACCATTTACAATTTTTAGGTGGTTAAGAATATTCTGTCTACACTTGTTAAACATTTTTATATTAGTATTGTATTGTGATCAAAGTATGCAACCTATTTAATTATTGCATTGGTGAAATGTTTTTAGGCGTTTTTTGTGGGGAGGACCTATTTTTAGGAAACTTTCTGTATATATTATATGAAAATGCGACATATGTATTAATCTGTCTTAAGATAAATATGTATTTATTATTTCAGTCTATTTACACTATTAAATTTTCTATGTTCTATTTTTTAAATTTAATCTGTAAACAGTTAAAACAATGTGTTACCATTGTGCTGTAGTCAAATTCTGGAGTTCTAACAGTCTTTTGCTTTATGTTTGATGCTATGTTGCTTGGAACATAATGGCACTGTTAGTCAATATAAAATGTCATATTTTTTAGCACACATTATAGCTTACCTAAAATTAATATTTGAACTCTTAATTTCTTTCTGTTTATGTATAACTGATAAACAACTTTCCATCATATTAATTTTCATTCTGAGTCATTTTAATTTCATGCATGTTTTCTTAATTGCTGAATATTGATTCTATCTCAGTCTGTTTTCTGTGTTTTGCCTTTTAACAAGAGTGTTCAAATTAGTTAAGCTTATTAGCATAGCTCTAACTCTGACTTTATTTCGTTGTCATTTATGATCTAGCTTTTACATGTTCTTGAGACTTTATGTCATTTACTCTAAATCTATCAGTACAAATAACACATGTTATTTTCTTACTATGTTCCACATGTTTTTCATATATCACATTTAATTTGCAATACAACCTTTTGAGTAGGAGCTACTAACATTTATTTTATAGATAAGGCAAAAGGGGACCAGAGAAGCTGATTAATTTGCCCAAAGTCACACAGGCTACTAGTATGTGCCAAGGTCAGAGTAAGGACCCCGATCTAAACTTTCTTGAGTTCAGATGTTTCACAACTCATTACTGCCTATCAAATACATCTATTTTTAAAAAACGTTTTCTAGTCTTAGTGTGTAGAGAGGTCATTTTTTTGGTTCCTAATTTTAGTAACTCTTTTTTCTGTTTTCTTTTAGTGCTTCTCCTACTGTCTCTAGTCCATCTGAAAGTTTTACATGTGGGTTAAGGTAAGGACATAAGAAAATCATTTTGAAATGTGTAGTCAATTACTTAAATATTATTTAATCTCATCCTTTTCTCAGAAATGTAAAATGCCCCAAATTGAGATACGTACATTTCTGACCTTTCCCCAGGTTTGTCTTCTGGGCTATGCTGCACTGTTTTACACTTTGCTTTGATATGTCTTGGGGCCAGGTTCCCCTCATTATTCTTCATTTTCAAAAATGTCCTGCCTTCCAGGATTTGTTTTTGATGGTGGTTAACATCAGTGGCTCCTCTGTTTTAAAAGCAGTGGCTAGAAGCCATTTTTAACTGGGAGTCATTTTAAATGAGAAGTTACCTGTGAACCTCTTTCCTAGGAATATGAAACAGTAATTCATCTGGTTCTTTAAAATGTAGAGTCAACTTTGTCCACATATTTGAAAGAAAGGAGGGAATTAAGGGGCTTATGGTGTCAGCGACTAATGAGATTAAGTTTGCTAATGGAGGCAATTTGCTCCTTTTAAGAAATACTGTGTCCTTCCATTAAAAAACACAGCCTGGGGATTATGGTACCACATTAACTGAATTCTGCAGGGGTAGGTGAGCCACATTCTGACACTCTTGGGTGATGGTAAGAGGGTAGGTGTGGTTGGTGGCTGAGCTACTAAAGCGCCCCCCCTGGAGACCCCTCCCCTCACTCCCAGACAACTTTCCTTTTTAATTATTTGTAAAGAATCTCACAAGGTGCACTTGGCAAATGTAGACTCCCAAAACCCAGTTGCAGAGGTAACTGGACTGAAGTGCAAAGTAGCCACAGATGTTTCTGATTCTCTCTTGCCTTGAGCAAAACCGCAGGCGAGTCACTAAGACAGGCTGGATTAGTGTCCCTTATGACAGGAAGGGAGGTTTCCACTGGGCCAAATGGAATAATCCTAGGCTGCCCTCGGTATGTTCTTGATGTCATTTGTCTGAATACCTTCTAACTGGCCAAATTCAATAGCTCACGGTGGCTTTCTCAATCATTAGTATGGCTGAGCCAGTGGAGTCCTCCTGTCACTGAGGGATGCTGTGACCAGATGTGTACCTGGCTTGCCCAGCCAGGACTCTGGTTCTTCGTTAATATTTTTGGTTCTCACAATCTCTGGTGCTTGGTTGTTCCTCTTGGTCAACTTTACATGTTGTAGTTGCATTGATCTTGTTTAGAACAAAGGTTCGTCATAGCAGGGAACGCATAAGCTGTGCGGCCAGTCGCACTTGTTTTGCTTATTAGTTGGAGGTCCTTGGGTGTCTTCCTTAGTGTTTCTTGGCCTCAGTTCCCCTACCTGTAAAATGGCAGTGATGACCCTCCCTCCTCCACTGGGATGGGTGTGAGCATTAGAATCAATGCATGCAAAGTATCTGGAACGCAAAAGATGCTCAATAAATAGTAGCTGTTATGATTAAGCGTAAGTCTGTTTTGCTACCTGTACCGGCAGACTTGGCTGGGACTGGGGAGTTTTCAGGATAAGAAAAGTTTGGTGTTAAAACTGAGAAGGTCTCAGGAAAGCAGGGTTAGTTACCCTGTTATATGGGGGAGCAACTGTGATGAATTCCATAGGCCCCTGCCTTTGAAATGCCTGTGATTTAGGGTGGAGATGGTAAATGCAAGAGATCTGTGTCCCCACCTACTGCTCCTGCACAATGGCCAATAGTTGACACCTTTCTTCCCCGAGGGAGCTGCTCTCCAGAAGCTTTCCCAGGACAGGTTCCAAAGTGCCGCTGTTAGAACCAGCAGAAGAAACAAAATGTGTTTGATCCCCCTTTTTTTTAGAGCTGGTAAGATTTTTATTTCTTTTCAAAAAGTGGACTTTAATATTCATTCAATATTTACATCTTAAAACACCACCCAATTTAGTGAAAAAGACATTTAATGGCATACTACCAGCAGAAACTGCTTATTAACTACTAATCATTTTTATGGTCATTATCTATAAACACTAAAGAAACAACTACAAATACCATATTTTAGACAGGAGTCTGTAAAAGTTTAATATATAGTAATCTCAAACTTGGATAACAAATTATAGATTTTCACTTAGATGAGGCCTATCCAACCTCAGTGACATTTCTGGATGAAGCATAAAGTTACTATGGGGCATTTTTAAAGGACTGGTCCAGTTGTGTTTTCCCTAATTTTAATGCCTCTTCTTCATTTATAGTATGGTCAGCAGCAGCATTCAGTGGACTGTCTAGAATGTCCATGTTAAGTCCATCTGACGACTCCTCCTCTTGGTCCTCCCCTGGGTTAACCTCTTCAACTGTCTGTGCCCTGGGGGTGTCCTCTAACAAGTCATTTCCTAGGGACTGAATATTACTCAGTAGCTTTGCCTGCCATCTTTCCAAGGCCAGTTGTTTATTTCTTTCAATTCTTTGATGTTGTTCTTCTGTTAGGCTTCTACTACTTGGTTCAGAAGCAAACTTCTCACGTTCAGATGAATTTGTCAAAAAGGATTCTAATTCGGTAGCAGTTACATCATGGCCATTATTTTCCCCTTCTTCATCATTATTGTTAATAAAATCTTTATGTAAAATAGGGAGATCAAGTCGAATTCGTTTTAAACAGGTGTGAACTTCCTTTTTATTTCCCAGGTATTCGACCCAGGTTTTCGAAAATTCCCTTTCCTCAAAATGTAAGCTTTCACTTTTGTGACAATGGACTTCAGCTAGGCTTCTCGAGTTAAAGCAATTTCACACTCATTTGTGTGAATTTTTTCAATTTCTCTTAATGCATTAACACTTTCATTAGAACATAACAAAAATTTGCAAAGTGAATGACAACTTTTAAGAAATTAAGAATTAAAAGAGAAAGTATGACATTATTGGAAAAGGACTTGGCATACAGCATATCAGCTCCTCATCTCTGGAAGAGATACAAAGACCTACCTCTCAAACAGGTTTACTTAACTGAGGAATAATTATTTTTTGGATTCTTTGAAGGTCATTGGAAGATGAGGAACATTTTCTTGTCCAGGATGGCAAACTTCTAGATTGAATAGGAACAGAGAAACAAACAGAGCTGGGTGGGGCCAGCAAGACTGCTTCACCAGTTTCCATAATTTACAGTTTTAACAACCTTTCAATGACTTTTCCAGCTCCATGGCTTCAAGTGCGGAAAACACCTTTATATAAACATGCAATGCCGATGCAGTAGGTTATGTTCAAACCCCAAATCCTCGGTATTCCCAAGGATCAGAGACAACATGTTGTCACCACCAGGGAGCCAAGTCAGAGAAACAAGCCTCAGATTTGCCTACAGCTCTCAATGGATCGTCACCTCTCTGTCATGAAGTCACTCCTGCCAACACTCAGTCACAGCGCTTGCTGTTTCCAGGATTTCCTGAGGCTTATCAGACAAAGACAGACTTGGGAGTCAAACTTGACCCTGCTTTTTTTCATCTGTATGACCTTGGGCAAAATTTTCAACCTCTCTGGGCTTCATATACAAAATACCTGCCTCCCCTGCTTGTGCTGAATGAGAGGTAAAGCGCAACACAGAAGTGCAGAATGACTGTGAGCTTTTATTCCTGATGCTTTGTTGATGCTGAGTTCTATTCAGCGTCATATGCTTGAGTAGCATTTCATGTACTTGCTCTCCATCCCAAGTGAATTATAAGCACCCTGAGGGTGGGACCAGGTATGGAAATACCTTATAATGCTCAGCGTATGTGCTGGGCAAATACCCAATAAGGGAATTTCAATTTAACAAACTCGTCAACTTTTGACCAGCTTATTAATGACTGTAAAACTCTAATGAGATGTAAAAAAGAGAGTTGATCAGCCATAAATAAATGGCTTAATACATTATGGTGTATTTCATTAGTGGATCATTATATGGAAATTAAGATCATGTTTGTTCCTGTTTGTTCAAATGATCTACTATGAGCATGCATTTCTTAACAATCAGGGAAAAAAAGCCTAGTACTTTTGTTTTAAGGAAAGTGGAGGGGGTCCCCCATTATGAAATGAATTTCCCAAGGATGTCACCAATCCTGCTTTAGGGAAACTGACCTTGTTTCCCCTACGCCCCACCCCGTGTAGAACCAGTGTGGGTTGTGTTGCCCTGTTGCATTCAATGTTCACGTCAGGGTTAAAGAGAAACAGAGAGAGAGTAGAAATTCCCTTCGAGACTGTGCTACTTATTTCTAACTCCCTTGTTAGGTGCCCTTGATATGTCCAGGTCCTAAATGGGGGCCTCCCTGCTTCGTTCCATTACCAGTTAAGTGGCAAGTCTTGATCTCTGGCATATTCTTTGACAACCCCTGAAAATACATAGTGGATGGCAGAGAAATAGATGCCAGGACCCTTCTCCTAGGCTAGAGAACACCTCCAAACAGCCGACCTCAAGACTGTGTACCTGCCAGGACATCTAATAAAGTGGTTCAGGCAACTCAATATATTGTTGTCATTGGTGAGCTCTGTGACTTTGGGCAAACTGTTTAACTGCTCTAAGTCCTATTGGCAAAATGGGGGTAATACCTCACCCACAGGGGTACTGCAAAGATTCAGTGCAATCATGCTTGTCATGTAACCCACAGAAGATAGCCACTGTTATGATTCTTACTAAGTCAGTGTGGTTTGGTGAAAGGACCCAGGTTCAAAGCCTGCTTCACCACTTGTTAGCTCTGTGACAAATGGTATCAACTAGCCAGGCTCAGCATTGGTCTCACCTGTAAAATGGGGTTTATATGCCAACCTCCACTTTTTGGAGTTTTAAGATGGTTTTAAGGAGTAGAGAGCATTCATGTAACTGTTGCAGTAACTACTAGAAGCCACGCAGGTAAAGTGAGTGAGTGAAGTGGGTTGAGTGCGGCAAGCTGGAGAGCATCTAAGCAGGGTTACCACCCAGGGAATCAAAGTGTGAGTGTACGTTGTCAGATCTGATTTGTTAAGAGAAGCAGTATGTTTTAAGTTTTAGAGGAAGTTCATTAGTTTTTAAATGTTGGAAAAGAATTAGAAGTTTTCAGGTAACATTGTGTAGGCCGCAAGAGGTTAAACTGGATTCCCAGTTATTGACATACCCTTTGCCATGGGTCTTTGCAGGAGGCAGAGTGTATTTCCCCAGCTCACTGATAATGGCCTTGTCCTTGTGACTGGCTTTGGCTGATGGATGCAGCATGAGCAGATGTGTGCATGTGATTTGGCCTATCTTCTTTCACTTCTTCCAGAATCTGCCAAGATAAGAGCATGCTTTGGGCAGACATTGTCCCAGAAAAAGACCCAGGACAAACGAGAAGCAGAGTTTCCCCAGGTGACGCACAGTCCCAGGAGTGAGAAAAATGTTTGTTGTCACAGGCTACTGAGATTTGGAGATTATTACAAAGCCAACCAACTCATGTACCACCATGGGCTTCTAGTTGCAGACCACCCAGGTAAAGCACCCAGCAAGTTGACTGGCACACAGTGTGCCCTTAATACATGATTGCCCTTAGGATTATTCTGGGCCTGACAAATCTCACGGAGTTTCTGTAAGAGATGGTAGGCTTAGGCCAACACCTCGTAAAATGTTTGCTTTATGCTGATTTGCTTCTGAGAAATTTGAGCACACCCATCTCTGTCTACCTCTTACCTTCTTACATGCCTGAAGGGATAAGTGTTACCCTATGTTGTGCCATAGAATACAGACTGTTTGAAACGTAATAGGACAATGCATGGTAAACAGGGGTTTCATGATTTCTTGCTTAGGAGTTTTTAACTATATCTGGCCCACTGATATATATGATAAAGTTTAGATTTTAAGGATTCAGATGGAAATGATTAAATGCATAGGCCTAGAAAAGTCTAGTGGAATAGAGGGCTATTCAACGAAAATAGCGTCTAAGGAAAATGCTAAGGTAGGGCACAAACCAAGTGCTTTTGGAACCCAGAGGGGATAAAAGACCCTAAACAGGGCTGGGGAGGCACCTCAGGGGACATGAAAATCAAGCTTGGCTTTTTAAAGATGAAGAGCTTTGGTTATATAAGAAGGTAAGGGGTGACATTCTTAGGAGGAAAAAGCATATGTGATGATGCATGTGACCAGGTGGCTGGTGAATCAGGCACGAGTGGGGAGGGATTAAAGATACATAAAGCAAGGGGGGAGCGGGTTGTGGGGTGTGGTGGCTGCTGTAGATGTTTGTGTGCAAAGAGGGCTGCCACCAATTCCTCCTGCTCTATATGCACAGGCCGTACCCATCAGGGAGTGGAGTCTGTGCCTTGAATCTGGGATACTTTGATGCACAGTGTCAAGAAACGATGCCATTTCAGTTCTAGGCACTGACAATTTATGTTTCTACTCTTCTGAGATGTTGGCTCTTGGAAGTTTCCCTCTCAGAATGCAACTATCATTCTGTGAGAACCCCATGGAGAGCCTGCAGAAAGTCACTCAGTCAACGGCACTAGCTAAGCTCCCACCTAACAGACAGTGGTGTGGATGCACCATCTTGGATGTGCAGCTCAGCCGAGCCTCTGATGATTCCATCCCCAGCCAGCATGTGAGCCTCCCAATGCAGGCCCCTGGCAGAGACCGGTGGACTCTCAGCAGAGTAACTGGTAATAATAAATTATCCTCCTGAATCTCTTAAGTTTTAGGTTGGTTTGTTATGCAGCATTAGATAACTGGAAGGGTGTCAAATAAATTGTCCTAGGCATCATCTGTCCTGATTACATATTGGTGACTTTAAAGAACTGATGAAAGAAAACCTAAAATGGTAAGGGAGGATAGGGGATAAATTAGAAGTTTTCTTGGCAGGACACTAGTAGGAGAGCAGTAAAGAAGCTGCTTCCCTGTGTTTCTTTTGGATTTGTGGCCATTGTACTGCATTTTCCTCAAAATGTTAATGTTCTAAGGAAGCAATGTGATGTTCTAGAAAGAACCCAGGCTTTGTAGCCAAGGGAGATGCAGATTCAAATCCTGTGTCACTCAGGAGCTGTGAGATGGGACAAGTCACTTCATGAAGTGGACTTTTTGTGGCCTGCCCAGATGCCCCTTCTAAGTCCAGCACACCCATGCCAAGGGGCTATGACTTTTGCCTTCTGGTTAGCCTCTTCTCTGTAGAACTGCCCTTGGCTCATGGAGGCCGTACTCCCACACACCCTGCGGATGGCCCCAGCCAATGACTGACTGGTACAGGTGCACAAGGGTGTTCTGTCTTAGTTCAGGAGGGAAAACTCTGCAATGTGGTCCAAGCTCAGAGCCCTCCCACCATGGACCAGGCCCAGGAAGCAGACTACCTATAGCTTTTCTAGGCTCTTACCCCTTCCCTAGCCTGCTCCCCATTGTTCCTTTAAAAATGCTTTTTTTCCTGAAGAACACTCCCTCCATCAATCTTGTGCCCTTGAAACTTGATTCAAGCTCTGCTTCTGGGAATCCCAATGTAAGATGTGTGCTCCTCCTTAAATTTCTCTGTCTAATCCCCTTCCAAAATTTGCTGAGATAATTGATTAAAATTGCCTGTCATTAATACACATTCACCACATGCTCACACATTTGCTTTCTCATCATCCTCATTGGTACAATGTGGGAAACCAGGAGGAAAGTTCTTGAAAAGAAAAATCCTCCAATGAATTTTCCATATTCTTTATAATTAATTTTTTAGAAGAAAAGGCAAGTGAGGCATTGATTTTTTAAAATGGGGTTATGAATGCCTACTTTGTGGAGTTGTGCAGACCAGCTGAAATGATGTCTATGGACCTTACAAAGAGTTGTTTGGTGCAGAATAAGCGCTCAACAAGTGGAAGCCACTGCCCTTCCATTAGCCAAGCTCCAAGGGTATAGGTTCCTTCCTTATGGCTCTGTCCTTGGCCAGCACCATGTCCAACACAGAGAAGACACTCCTGTGTCTGCCCAAGTAGCCTCAGGGAACAGGGAGTGAAGCCATGCTTTATAAAAGATGGTACAGGTGTCACGATGTCATTCTGTTTGGGTCTGGGCTATACATTCAAGTTCAGTACTGCTTCTTGCAGGCAGATTTCTCTGCCCATGCTCACAGAGAGCCAGACTCACTTGCTTTGGTTGTTAACACAGTTTATTATTGGCACACTTATCAGTAAAGCATACATAAAATACAGCTGTTTTATAACACACAGAACCACTGTGTCTTTACATGTGTGGTGGAACATATTAATATGCAAATGGAAAAATTAGTTTTCTTATAAAGTTTCACATAAATACACTGGAATTGCCCCGAAAGGAAAATCCTCATGAAAGAACCAGGTGAGGACTTTACAAAATATTATACAAGAAATATACTATGAAAAGAAACATCAGTCAACTCAGATACAATAAAAAACACAAAAAGTTTCAGGTTTATTCAACTGCCCACAAAATTAATGGATTACATGGCTTGAAAGTATTTGGATTAACAGCAATTTTACAAATGCATACATTCTCAAGAGGCCAAGTGTCTTTCTTTACATAACAATCCGCCTTGGTTTCTCTGATGACAAAAAAGACATTTCTTGTTTCAGCACTGGGGCTCAATTGAACCAACTCAGGCTTGAGAACCAATTGACATTAATTAGCTTGCCCATAAATTACCCTGCTGGGCCCTCTTAGCTGTTACCCAATGGAAGAAAACATGAAAGAAACAAACAAATGAAATTAAAGGTACATTGAAATGACTTTCCAAAAGCTGTTTTTTTTCTTTTCTTTTTTTACTGAAACAAGAAACTCTTAGATGCAAGTCAAATAGCAGAAAATATTTTACAATATTAAAAAGTCATCTGTAGTTAGGGTCGGCATATCATGAGATTGTGAGCACTGAGGGCTCATTGACAATATGGCCTTCATTTGTTGCTGGGGTCTGGGAGGGGACAGGGTTTGGGGCGGATATTAAACATGTGGTTCACACTGTGCCAGGAGAAGCGCTCGCGTTTGCTCTTGTTTTAATTAAGATCAGTCAGTGCCAGTATCTGCGTTACCAATGAAGGCCTCAGGGAAGGGTCATGGAAGTTTATTTGGAATGGTCCTCTCAATTAAAAAAAAAAAATTAGAGAAAGAAACTCAGATCATGGCGGTTTAGAAATAGATATTTGCGTGGAAAAGTTTTTATTTCTCCTCCTCCCTCTCCTGTAAATAAGAATGTGAAATAGCGAGTGTCACCCACGGGCCTACTGACGGTGGATTATGGTGCCGTTCGATCTTACTGGGAAGCCTGGGGTGGGGGATTTTCTGATTTGGACTCTTGAGTGGCCGGAGGTTTACTGTTCCACGGACTGCTGTTCCCCAGGGCGGGTGAATTGTTGAAGTCTTCCTCGTCGTCCATGCCGTTGGCCGCATCATACTGCGTGTTTTCTAATCTAGTGATTAGCCTTTCGTCCTCGTCCCCAAACTCACCTCCCATCAGAGTTGGCTCTCCTACCACCATCACATCCTGTGAACAGCAGCTGACATTATTACAGGGAAACCTTGGGAAAGAGAAGCTCAGCTTAAAACCCTAGTGGGAGGTGCTGGGGGCCTGGGCAGACACACTCGTGTACTGTACACCGGGGCCGAGGCGCACATGTGATTTCTACAGGAAATAAGCACTGCCTCCTGACGTGTAACAACCATGCGCGTTTATGTCCTTAGTGTGCGGCCTGACACCGGAGAACGAGCAATGCTAGCAATCTGCAGAAATAAAAAAATGGATTTTTCAAAATTAAAAAAATCCACGCTTTTAACTTGCCGACATTGGGGACTTTGGAGAGGGCTGTGGAACCTCCTGCTGGGGGCTTTTTGATACCTCCAAAAATCCGCCACTTTTCTTTAAGGCCTCTGAATGGCTTTGGAGACTAGCATCGAACATGGGTAGGACGCAATCCTGCAATATTCACGCAACTCAGTCCAAATGGCATTCTCTCTGTCCCAAGGACAGTATACATTTTAATTGAAGACAGAATCTCTCTTTTCTCAACTCAGCCAGGTCCTTTTATGCAGCCAATATCCTTGACATTCTGCTACTTAATTATGGTAATTAATTTAGGTAAAGTTTTCGATAAAAACAATGTTCACACTGATTTGACAATTTGCATAGCTAATTAAGTCATTAGCAAAAACCTGCTGATTGCCAACAAGCCCTGAATTTACCATCTGTTATTTCATAGTGCCTGTCACCTATCCCCACACAGGCAACCCTGCCACCAATCTGGGCAGAAAAGAGAACCAGTCTGTCCAGCTGGTGCCGTAAAAGAAAGATGAAGAGTGCTAATTATAATTACATTGATGAAGCTGGTAGTCATCAGAAATGGAAGCGTGCAAGAAGAATCCATCTAATCACTCCTTTAAGTACAAACTGTCCTTCCATGCAAACAAGTAAGCCACCTACTGTAGCCGGGAGCATCGTGGAGGCCACTGCTGGAGAGGCACGGGGACGGGGGAGAAGGCCGCATACACAGGGCACGGCTCCGGCCTCTTTGTTCAAGGGGGGCCATATGGGGTTGATGGGTGACCTGGGCATGGGACAGGACACCTGTCAGGTGGATTCTGCTGGGCAGGCTCTGAGCAATAGTCTACTTAAAAGTGCAGTGACTCCAGGAGAGTGCCCAACTGCTACCAGCCTCTGAGAGGCTAGAAATAGCAGGGCTGGGCCCGATGCCTTTGGAGATGCAGGGGTGCATTTCCTGATTGGGAAGCTAATTTGACAACTGGGCAAAAATTCTCTTCACTGGGGCAAGAGAGGCTTTCCTGGGGAAGTATAGTAGAATACTGCTTATGGTCGGAGAAGGTCCAGTGGGCCCTCCAGGTCCCTTCTAGAATTCTGAAGGTACCAATTGAACAAATTCCTTAATTACCATCTTGTTTATTTTGGAATGGAAAATCTTGATTGATATGATTAATTGATTTCCCCTTAGAACTATGGGGAACTAATCAATAGATTTCCAAACTGTGTTTTCTGACTAATCACCTCGGGAAATTAGTCCCACAGGAAGAAAATGTCTAAAATATGAACCAGGTAAACTAACTCAGCAATATAGGTACTGGCAGGATAATCAGATGTGTGTTTCCAAGAACGTATTTATTATGTAATGAAGAGCCAGATGTGACACTGCCTTGTAAGGAGACTCAGGAGGACCCTTAAGATGAGGTACAAAATAGACAGAGACTCTGGCAAGAATGCCGGCAGGATTGCAGGTGGAATGCGGCCCCCTAGAGGCGTGAACACTATCCAGTTAGCTTTTGCGATAAAAAAGTGCCACTTAGTTATAGGCAATTAGGAGACAGTGCTTATGATCAGGAACAAAGGTAGGAGGCAAGATAAGGCAAGGCAGGGCAGAGGATGGCATGAGGCTAATCTCATTTCATGGTTTGTGGGCAGCACACTTTGAAGGTCTTGGAAAACACGTGCATGGGTGTCACAGGGTGGGAGAAGGATGTTAGAATGGGCCACCTGGGTCCACATTAGCACTGTGAGCCGAGGGTCACTGGGAGAGGCCAAGAGCATGTGAGGAGGTAAGCATAGACTGGAAAAAGAGGAGATGAATAAGAAGCCACCTTAAGCGTAATGTTAGAAAAAAAGTTCCCAACACTCCAGACGCCTTCACTGTATCCGAAAATAACAGTTATTGAAGAAAAGTACTATGAAAATAGTGATTTGAATCTCTTCAAATGGGGCTGATGTGGCCTCATGATATGTTTGGTGTATCTTTGTTCATAGAACCGCTGGAGAAGATGTCCAGGTCTAGATTTTGTAAGCATCCTAAATTTCAGAGAGAAGCCACATTTGCCTAACCGATTATAAAAAAATAATCACATGTGTACGTGTGCACATGGTTAACAGATCTCAAGCTATAAAAGAGACATGGGCTAAGGACTTCATATGCCCATAAGTACCTGAGGCCACTTACACAATTACACACATCTCTACCTGGTCTTCTTAACCTCTACACGGGACAGCAGTTCTCCACTCAGGCAATCTTGATTTGTTATCCTCACACAAAGTGAATGGAGACACACTGCATGTTCTGGGCTGCATCTAACTAGGGGATCTGGCACCATTTTTCCCACCTCCCCACATCTTTAAAACCCCCCCGCAACATTCCACGTGGGTAGTGAGAGTTACATTTCTTTTCCATCTCTGCTATCTTGTGTGTCCCACAGGAGACAAGATTGGTCCATCTGAAAGTAACCCATATGCCCTCGGCACCCATGAGGCAGACCTCTGCTCCTTGCTGGAGGCCTGCAGGTGCCACCAACACTTGCCCGTGTCACCTCTTCTCACTAATCCCCCGTGCAAGGACCACCAACCTCTGAGGAGGACTGGAAGTGACTCCTTTCAGGGCCCCTCAATGCTTCTCCTTAAATTGGCCAGAAGGGGTCACTGCTGTTGAATGACACAGGTCTCCATCCCTCCCAGGGTTGAGGCTGCAGTTCGGGATGGCTCCTAGCCCCTGCTCATGGAGTGAGAAGCAGAATCCAAGGATTAAACCCTAGTCCTCGCCAGACACACATGTTTCTGCCACGGCGGCCAGACAGACCATGGCTGTGGTCGTGCTGGCACACCAGCTCTATTCATGCCTTTGGAGGAGGCAGTCATGCCTGCAGATTGCATTTCTATTTAAACAGTAAAATCGTGTTGGTAATTCAGCAGACAGGATTAAAAGATGTGGGCATTACAAGCCAACCACGATGCTTATTAACATTAATGTCCATTCAACTAGACTACACACAGAAATTTGCCCATTTTCCTAACCTGGTTGCCTTCCCTGTCTCTCCTGACCATCTGTAAGTTTTACTTAATGAAAACATCTTTAATTGCATGGTGCTGGGATAGTGCTGAAATTCTACTCTCACTTTCTAATGATGCCTTGTTCTCATGAAGTCCAAAGGGTCTCAAGTCATTAAAAACCCTCTGGACACAGGTAAATTCCACTAAGATGTTGTTATCGGACTGGAAGACAGGAGTATAATGGAGTAGAACAAACTACGTGCTCTGTAAAACAAAACTGAAATGCTTCTGACTAATCAGGTATGTCAAAATACATGACAAGTACACTGCCATCTGTTCTACACCCATGGCAGACATCACTAACTGATGGCCCTCTAAACCCAGTCTAGGCCTTACTTACTGTAAGTAATACTGTAACCCATGGCTGACACTAGGAGGCTGAGCTGGCAGGAGAGAGGAAACTTCTTTGCCATCTCTCCATTAGACATTGAGCTCTTCAATGATGGGACCTAAGTTGTTTTTTTTCTTTTTTTTAATAATCTTGGTATTGCCAATACCTGGTATAACGTGGGGCCTGGTATAGTGTTGGGCACATAGCAGAAGCTTAGAAAACATTTGTTAAACTGAATTGAATACTTGCAGCCACTGTGGCTTTAAGTAGCTATGTCACATAAAGGAAACTAACAGATGTTACTTTCTAAAACTCCAGGATTAGATGAATAAATGGGCTACCTATGCATGCTTTTGGGTGGATATATTTACACCAGGTCATTTTCTCTGTGCATTTTATAATTTAACCAGGAGTGGGCATAACTTATTGGCATCTTAATAAAAAGGCGCTGTTTTTCTCCTTTTTTTCCCCTCTGACTCTTTAGGGGTGATAGCCCAGTTCAGAAGACAAAGGGTGAGTCTGGCATGATTTAAGGACTACAATCCTTAGTGGCCTTCAAATTAAAATGGTATTTTTCAGAGAAAAAAATGGTACTGGACACTTTCACCAGGACCCTTTCTTTCTAATACAGTGGGAATGAAAACTATACCCTCTGTCTATGGAAGCCAGGAGAAAAATCCCAGTGGCCCAGGTAATTCTCTAGTATCAGCAGGGTTGGTTTTAGCCAAAGAGAATTGACCAATGGGAAGTGGGTGAAAGAGGGTCAGGGACAGATTTGAAAGACACATTGAGAAGTTAAGTGAAGAATCCCCATGAAAGAAAGGCCCCCTCTCACGTGGAGAAAGATGGAGCAGGGTCAGGACAAGGAGAGTTAGGAGCACAGGACAAGAGGGGAAAGAGTGAGAAAGAGGGAAAACGTAAAATTGGATGGGTTGAGGGGAGTAACAAGAAATGGGGCACATTTCTGACGACATGGTATCTAGAGGATATTCATTAAGCTCCATGAAAGTGTCAAGATTCGAACAACAGTCAGATGCCTGGTGACAGGGGTGGCAGAGAAGGCAAACCCACAGGTAATTGTGGAGGGGACAAGAGACAAGAAATGCTTAAAGGCACGTGAGAATTGAAAAGTGATAAATGGTCTAATGCTGGGGCAAGGAATTCAGAGTCAGGAAGGAATTAGGCAGAAGGGACAGAGTTCGGTAAGAAATAGTAGGGGGTGGAGAAAGTTCCAGCACAGTGTACACTCTCTGGGGACACTCCTGAGCTGTCAGCTTTGAAGCCAAAGAAACCCCTTCTAAGTGGTCCATTTCCTTCGTCAAGACCCGGAAATAAAAGAAAGGGGTCAAGAGGTCAAGAGAGTTGACACCAAACCTGGGGCTGACCCTCCCTCTGAGCTAATTAAATGGGGAAAGCAGAGCCCACTGAGATACATTTTTAGTGGCCAAGAGTTAATTACCTGAGTCTTAAAATGAGAAGGGATGCCCAAGTCAGGAAGGCCCAGTCAAATTACAAGATGGAGCCTGTGTGCCAGGAGCTAGTTTCTAGTGGAGCACAGGGTCTCCAGTGATGGTGCTGAGAGCCCCTTATATGCCACCAGGCATGCTGCTAAGTGATATTTTAATTAAACCTTAAGTGACATATCTCCTGTCTGTAATTCTGACTGGTTTTTAATTCAGGTCTCATTGCAGCTCAGACTCTTAATATTCTTTCCTCATTCCCAGTGTGCAGGGCAGGTTTCCATGGCAGAGTTCCTCCCTCCCATCCCAACCCCTGTCCTTGCCACCCCTCCTCCACCCCCAACCTGCCCAGAAGGTATCTGCAGTTTAGAGAGGCTTTAACATGGGCCCCGGAATTGGAAGGCAGGCAAAGGCTAGATGCAGGCCTAAAAGGAAAGCGAGACTTACAGGTACCTGACTGGACAGACTCAGGTTTGCAGCTGGGGTCTTCTTCTTGCTGCCGGTGCTGTTTGCGTTGTTTCCAGCACTGCTGTTAGAAGTGCTGCTGGTAGAGTTTTTCCTTTTTCTCCGTTTAGTTGTTGGTTGCCTTGTGGGTTCTGCTGCAATATGGAAAATGGAAGGAAGATCAGTTCTGGGGCAACCATCAGGATACTATTTCTTCAATAGCTGTTTTTGGAAATTAAAAAGAATAGCCTCTTTAAAATGTTTCCGTTTCCTCTAATTTTACAAAACATAAAAGGAGAAGGCTGTTGATTTATTTTTAGCACAAAATAAAAATAAATGCACACTTCTTTTCTTTTGTACTTAGGTAAAAAGATTTGTATTTAATTGTTCTTCCTAATTCCATATATGTGTCTGTAATCTATTATTGTATTTTGGGGGTGAGCTACAAATGCTACTTTCACAGTTGAATTAAAAATATTATTACAATTAAAAATTTTGGTAAATTATTTTTCTCTGAATACCTTTTTTTTAAATAACAAAAGGAGGGCTCTGGGATTCCTAGGGAGTCTTCAAGGTATGAGAGAAACTATAATATTAAATCAGTGAACCTGTGGTAACAGCAGCATCTACTGGCCAACTGTCAATACTGCAGCTCAGCTCTATTACACCTTGAAATGCTCCAGTAAAAAGAAGAGGAAGCCTCAATTCTATCAATTGTGAATCTGAAACTTAGGGATTCCCAAGCTCAGTATGTTTCCCAAGTTCCATGGTTTGGACACTGATGTTTAAAGGATGCTACTTTCAAAGTTCCTGGGGGAAAAAAGGTCTTAGTATGCTATCACCAGCATATTAGTGAAGGGAAGCTAGATCTTTTCCAGAAATTCCTGTTTAGAAATAGACAAAAATTTTGGATATGAAGGATGGGCAATGTCTTACCAGAAACCTAGGTGCCCATGATAATGTGTGATAAAAGGAATGTTATTTGTTATGTGAGCATTACTCAATGTTTCCATATTCTTAATGTTTTCATAGTCTTAATGTTTTCTGTGTCATAACTTTTTATACTCATAGCAACTCTATTGAATAGGTACTTTTATAATCTGCTTTGTAAATGATAAATCTTCAGAAGCCTTTCCAGGCAGTTACTAAAGAAGTTGAAGTGGCATGTAAGAGAATCCTCTGTATTAACCCTATTGTAGACCCAACTATGATGGACAGAAGGTAAGCCAGGGCCATATTGGAACTAAAAGTGAGAGGGCCTGTAGTATTTTCTCAAAACCCTATGCCACTTCTAATGGGTGATGGGGAAGTTCTCCTTTATGGCTTGTTTCAAAGACCATTTAATCCACCAACTTTTCCCTGACTTTTGATGAAAAAAAAAAGGAATTATGTCCCGATTACATGCCATTTTTTTCTTTCATAAATATTTTGTCTCTTATGTTCAAAGATTTTCATCAAAGGGCCTAATAGCTCTATCCAAAGAGAGTTAGAGGTGCTTATTCTGAAGTTTATGGAAACAGCAAATAGAACAGTTCCAGCTCATGGGGTCTGAGAAGAAATGAGTAGCACATTCTAAAGCCAGGCAGACACGCAGGTTCCCCCTGATCAGCATCCTCTTCCTTTGGCCTCAAGAACTGAAATCTGCTTTAAAAAAAATATCTGTACTTTCTTCATGAAACTTGGGGGCAATATACCTAAATTGCACACCCTGGATTATTCCCATTGGCAGTAGATAGCTGTGAGTCATAAACTTTGGAGACATAAAAACTTATTATATAAGAACTGAGAAAAAAACTGAAGGGACAAAACAGCAGGAGACTCACAGAACCCAAGAACGGACTAATAGTTACCAAAGGGAAAGGGACTGGGGAGGATGGGTGGGAAGGGAGGGACAAGGGGGAAAAAGGGGCATTACGATTAGCAGATGTAATGTTCGGGGGGTGCGGGGAGGGCTGTACAGCTCAGAGAAGACAAGTAGTGACTCTACAGCATCTCACTACACTGATGGACAGTGTCTGTAATGGGGTTGATGGGGGGGAACCTGATGAAGGGGGTAGTGTAATCACCATAATATTACTCATTTAATTGTAGATTAATGATATCAAAATAAACTTAAAAAAAACTTATTATGACATAGGTCTCCTTTATTGATTAAGTATGAGATTGACTTTGGCAAATTGCTACTCTAAACTTCAGGCCCCATTATGTAAATGGGAATAACAGTAACTATCTCATAAGGTTATTGTAAGGATTCAATAAGAGAATGAAAGGTTTGTTAGGGCTGGGATTTTTGACTATTTCATTTAATGTGTACGCCCCGTGGCTAGAGTGGGACTGGCACCTACTGGGAGCTCAATAAGTAAGTGTTGAATGAATGACTGAATTAATGAATAGTATATAAATTACATATGCATATGTTAGAAGACATAGGTGCTCAAAGTACTTAGTGAGTGAAATATTCTTCTTCCATAAAGCCTAATTAGTACTGAAAGAGAAAATAAGGCCAATTTAAGTACATTTAATATATTTGAAAAAAAAAGTTCTAAATGTCTAAAATTCCCCTAAGATGGGGATGCAGCTGTTCCATGTAAAATAATGCCCATTTTCTCAGCTTTCAAAATATGTACTTGGTTAAATATACTATATTCATTTTATGTAAAACCCCTGGCCAATTACTAGCAGAAGGTGACCATTATATTTTGTGATTCAGAAAGCTATGTGTCTCGTGTTAATAACTACTCTTTATAAAAATAACTTTTAGCGAATGGATACGTTTGGTTTTATGATCAGTGAGGCTCAACATATGCCTGGGAGTAAAAATGTATTAGACAGAAAGACAATAATGATGACTTGAAGCAGTAATTTCAGAACCCCAGCAGGAGACTGTAGTATGTAAACTGCATTCCAGAGAACTGAGGGAAAAGGAGTCTTTCATGTACTCTCCCCATGATCAGAGTTCCCTTTGACATTTATTTATTTATTTTTCCTGCCTTCTTGCCTTCCCTCCTTCCTCCACCTGTCGTGCTCTTCCTTCCTTTCTCCCTCCTTTCCATAATTTCTGTCATTGTTTTTTAAGACAAACAAAATAACAATAATCCAGGGGAAGCCATCAGTCTTGTCCAGTTGACCACTGGTCTGAGAGACAGGAAAACTTGGTTCTGATTTTGGCTTTGCCAAAGATCTTCTTGGTAACATTAAATAGGTCAATTTATTTCTCTGGGTTTCAGGTCCTAATCTGGCAAGTGAGGAGACTGTAGGTGATACCTAGGATGTTTTCTTTCACAAATTCAGTGTCTCTAAGTCCAAAATAATGGTCAGAATATCCTAATAAACTACTTTTGATAAATGTGTGATCACTTACTTTTCCCATCACTTCATCCTCAGAAAATGCATTTAGAATTAAGACCAAAGAACAAGGTTGTACCTGGCGGCGCCACCATCCGCTGCCACTTCTGAAACAAACAGGTCTTCAGGCAGTCTCGTGGACTGAGGTTGTAAGTTTTATGTCTTGACATCAGTTCCTGCATTGGCTCCAGTATTACACACAACTGGAAGAAGTTCAAAGACACTGGCGTTTCACTGCTTGATAATATTATTTGCAATAAATAATATTAACAGCTGGAATCAATTAGAACGCATAAGGCTACTTTTCTTTTTTCCCCTGGTTTTGATTTTCTCTATACAAGTCTGCAGGAAAAGAAATATCACTAACACTTGATAATGCCCACTTAATTTACTATCATTTATAATATATTACAGTTGAATGCGATTTATACACACACACACATATGCACATACATACATACCCGTGGACTCATTCCATACAGACTGCTGGGTGGAATATATGTAGCTCTATTCTGAATTCAAATGATTCTCTCTGGTTAAAGAAAAAAGCTCTCTTCTATGGAGCACAGCATGCTCTGGTTTCTGCTCTGGTTTCTGCTGTTGTTCCTGTTTGTGTAACCACACACTGTGCGTTACAATACCAGTTTATGTAGATAATGTGACAGTGAAAGTCATCTTTCAAACTTGCACAACAAAGTGGCAACAACAGGTACTTTTTTATCCTAATTCTTGTAGCCCATGAAGAACACTATTTTATTTTTATTCGTGTGCTCATTTGTATTTTACACATGATGATAATGTCAGTAACGCTGGCGTTCGTTCAGCATGGGAGCTTTTTTCTGTGGTTCTGCACAGTCGTCTTCTTTCCTTCTTTGGTTGGATTTTTAGCTTTACTTTTGTCCAAGACATCTGATGACAAATATTAATGAATGAAACAAGATGGAAAATCTGTTTAGGATTGCCTTGGACTTTCCTGAATTCTCTTTCAGTTGGAAGCTTATCAGAATGCTGCTGAATTGAGAGGACTGTATCTAAGAGGACAAAGCCCACAACTTGGAATGATGCATCCATTTCTGTTGCAATTAGTGATACAAATACTGGCAATGAACCGTTCCATTTCAAAAAACCTGATTTTATTATGGAAGGTATTGTGCAATCTCTACCTTCATTGGCCGATCCTTTTTATTATCCCATCCTCTTACGCCATTCCTCACCTTGAGTATTTCTCTTGAAGCCACACTGCTTTTTGTCTACTGGGTTCCTTCTACCCAGAATTCTTCTCTCCCCTCTTCTTGCCTAAAGCCCACTCATTCTTGAACACAAATTTGCTTCTGTTAGACCTTTCCTCCCTGGGTGATGCACCTCTGACCATGCAGGTTGAGTTGTGTCTTCTCTTGAGTTCTCCCCTAGCACCCAGCCCTTTCTGCTTCATGAACTTGCTCATTCACATTTTGCAACCGTCTGCTTCCAAGTGTGTATTTTCCACTGGATCTTGAACTATTTGAATGCCAAGACTGCTGCCTTTTATCTTTGTGTTCCTAGGTTTGGTTCAAATGAATGGATGCATTTAAGGAGTGATTCTTGGAAAGACGGGGGGAGTCTTCCTATGCCAATGTTCCTCAAAGTATGAGTTAAAGACTACTTGCATCAAATGAGTTGATTATTTAAAATGCAGACTTCTAGGCCCTGTGCTTTATCTTTCACTGGGTCAAGAGGTGAGCCCTGAATCTGCATTTTTAAAAAGCATACTCCTATCTAATTCAGATAAATACTACTAAAGTTCGAGGTCCATTCCCTCCATATGCTGGGCTTTAGGATAGACCCATATAGACAGCAAGGCAGGCACATATTCCCTGGGGTTTCCAGCTTGAATTCCACTCACTTTCCACCTCTTCTGGCTTTCACAGGTGCTTCCTCTCATAAGTCTAAGCATGATCATCAAGATTACCTTCAACTAGAATAATTCCTCAGCTCTTTTTACCTATCAGTGATCTTAAACTTCGGCAAAACCACTAACCCCCTTTAATGGCCAAGTGTAATCCCCTTCCCTTTGTAGTTTCTCTGGAAGAAGAGAGTAAGATTCAAAACCTGAGCTACACAAACACAGCGTGAGCTAAGAGACAAAGCCACTCAATGCTACTGAATGAAGCTGCAAAGTAACGAGATCTGTTTAAGTTAGGATGCATCTTCCATCTTGTCTATCTTCGTGCTGACTTTAGAGTCCTTTTTAAAGCCTAAAATGCTAGTAAGGAAAAACCTGTGAAAGGGGAGATTCTTGTGCAATTAACTCCTTCTCCAACTGTGTAGACTCTGTGTTTGTAAGGCTCCATTAAGGATTCTTTGCTGGAAATCAAAGTATGTGCAAGCTGTGGACAACCTCAATCTCCCCAGACACTGACGATCACCAGACCAAACAGAGAGGAGGATTCCACAAATAGAGATAAGAATGGATTATCCATCAAAGAAGAACCACAGCTAGATTCTGACAGGGTCAGCAGATGTTTGCATCCATTATTAAGCTAGGATAGTATGAAAAACTTTCAGAGTAATTCTAAGGACTGGGCAAACATTTTTTTTTAATAAAAAAAAAGTTAAAAAGATTTTCAAACGATTCCCTTTCATTCATTCTCCATTCTTGAGAAATGAGCTTACCAAGGATATAAAGTTATGAAATACATAGGTAGAGCAGAACAAGAATGGACTTTTAAGCTAAGAGGTCTATGTATGGATTTGAACTTTGTCACTAGGTGTGCATTCACCCCTGGGCGAACCACTTAATAATGCAGTATCTCAGTTTCACCTGCAAAACAACACCCACTCGTATATTGTTGTGAGAATTTGTGATAATATGCCCTACACATAAAAGTTCACAAACAGTTGGCATTATGATTATGTATTAGCAAAGACGGCGCAGACTGCAAAACAAACCATGTTTCTATTACTTTAAATCAACCAGCATTTATTGAGCTTCCTCCTAAGTGTCAGGCACTCTGCTTAGGTGCTGGTGACAGAATGATGAAATAACACAATCTATGCCCTCCGTGAGTACGAGTATTCAGCCCTCGTAAAAATGGTTTAAGCATATTTTTAAAAACCACCCTATATTTACACTTCAAGCATCTTAGGAAATTGCCTCTTTCTGCAGCAAATATTTTCATTATATGACAAGTTCCATGGCAAAGATGGCCGGTGCGTTCCTAGAGAGGGCTGTCAGCAATGCACAGGCTAGGACCTGGGAGAGTTGCATTTAACGTGAGAACCCATCGGCTTCCTACGTATTTCTTTTTTCAGGTGCCTCTTCTCTCTGGGTTTGGGTAACACTCTTTTCAGGTGCTAATTGTCAGGATTTATCCCTTCCCCTTTAATATAAAAAATACCGTCCCATCGCTGTACTCCTCCCTGAAGGAGTTTGCATCTCTGAATACTAATCAGGAATCCCCAAAGCCATTTTCCTTCCAGTGGCGGGTTCCCCAGGTGGAGAGGCAGCCTTCCCCTTATTCATGTATGCAAAGGAGGCTTCGGCAGAGCGGGCTGTAGCCTTGCTGGACTGCATGCTGTAGGTGGCAGAACTGACTCAGACAAGAGCTTGCCTTCTCTGGCAGCAAGCCAGTGTGTCTTGGCAACAGCAAAGGCCTGGGGCGTTATGAAATGAGATCGGCAAGATGGCTGGGGGAGTGGATCCTCGCAGTCACTAGCCAAATCCTTCTGGAGCCAGGATTCCTTCTCTCCCTGAGGTCTCAGACCCCTTTGAGAATCTGGTGAAGGCTCTGCAGCCTGTCTTTCAAATTTTATACACACTATCTGGAGGTTTATGAACTCTCTTCTACCTTCACCCACTGGCTCCAGGTACAGAGTTCCCTGTTTGTGGTAAGTGTGAACCAGGCTATAATATACATGCTTCTTCCCACCCTACACAAACACACACATACACTATGCAAATGCGTATTAATGGACTTCAGCATAATAACAGGGTCCTTTGATTCTGCAGACAGTTTATCTACAAAGTTGGGCCTGTTAACAAAGTTCCCAGTGGACCAGTCCCTCTGAGAGCCTGAAAAAGAAAGGCGGCTTTCCTGCCACATCTGCAGCCACCTGCTTGCAGGGCTGCAATGCCGTTTGGTCTCCTGGGGTGGTGTGGGAGGACACCAGGAGGAATCCCGAGGCACTGTGCAAAGGGATGGATACCAGCAAGGTCCGTGATTGCTGTTTAAATACGAAGCCCCTAAACTTGTAGTCCCTGCCAAGTCCACTTGGGATCTCAAAGGAAGCCATTGGTCATCCCAGCAAAGCTCCAAGGATACTGTTTTGCAGAGTCAGGGAGAGTTTTAAGTGGGGCTTGCTCCTGCTATCTTTCTGACTCAATTTTTGGGGATTCCAGCATTTGGGATTACTCTTTGGGGGTAGAGCCCAAACCTGCAACCACAACAGTGATTTGCTGAGTGAATGAAAGGATGGATGAGTGGAAGGATGGATGAATGGATGGATAATAGGTAGTCTGACCAAATTTATAGGAAAGAGTCATTTGCTAAAGGGGAACAAATTGGGCATTGTCCTAGGGGCTTAGAAGTGATGCGTTTGTCCATCTGATAGATAACCAACTGCTTCTTCGGTATAGAACACTTTGCACAAATGTATATGCATATACCCGAGGTCTACATGCCCTGGCCAGGCAGGAAGATCTTAGCTCAGTCCCAGCATGCTTACCTTTTCATAGTAACAAAGAGCTTAGCAAATGTAGACTCTAAGGTGTTTTGCTTTATTTTGTTTGCATCTGACAGTTTTCCTGGAAAAGCCGGTTTCTCCTTAGCTGCACCGTCAGGCTCACTCTTTTTGCTCATCTCCTTGCTGGAACCTGAACCCAGAAATAGGTGGGTCTTGTCATAGTTTGAAGACCTACAGAGAAGATGATGCCTTGGGGTTGGCATTTGGCTAACTCTCAAACCGGGGTCCTGTCTACTGCCAACCTTTCAACTCAATCTTTTCTGTATGATGGATGCTGTCTTCTGAGCCTGAGCCATCCACTCTTTGCATAGAGGTTTGTCCTGAGTTACTATGCAATACCAGCTCAGGCCTTTGCTCATGTTGTTCTTCTTGCCAGAAGACCTCCTGCCCTCTTTCCCAGTCATCTTAACCAGAGGTGGGCAAGCTACAGCCTGTGGGCTACATATGGCCATGCTTCTGGATTGTTGATAGCTGCTTTTGTGTTACAACACCGGAGATGAATAATTGTGACAGAGTCTATATGGGCCACAAACCTGAAAATATTTACTATCTAGCTGTTCATGAAAGGTTGCTGATCTCTGTTCTTAACCAGTGCTGTTCTGAGGAGGAAGTCCACAAATGATTTGTTACATTCCCATGACAGGATGAGGAGCTTGAAGCAAAGCGTAATTCAGTTCCATTGCTTCCTTCCTTGAGAAAGTCTTGTATTGAAAAAAATGTCAGATGAACTAAACAATGTGCACAACAATGCAGTTGATGCACACTCCACAGAAAGCTCCTTCTCTTGCTGTGATTCACTACAAATTTGCAGTCTGGCACTGGTTGCAAACCACAATTGAGTCACACCACTATGACTGTTAATGTCCTCCAGGGTCCAGCTCAAATCTCACAGTCATCTCTGACCATCCCCGCCTGCAATGGACTCTTGCTTCTATAGCACTTCTTACTAATCTATGTACATCCCAGTGCTTCTATTTGCATCTGGAAGTTCCTTTTCTTGTAGACATGTTTCATCTCCTTTAGCTCTAGCAAACCATATTTTACTTTCTTCTCCCTTCTGTTTAACATAGTATTAGGCGTATTCAAATATTTGTTGAGTCGTAACTTAATAATCGCTGAGTAGTATCTAACCTATGTCTGCCACTGGAGCATGTACCTGACATATATTATATATCAGTAACCCTCACTAGCTCCAGGCTCACTTTTACAGGTGAGGAAACTCAGACTCAAAGCCATTAAGCTACCCAGAGCTGACAGTAAAAGTGTGATTCTTATGATGCGTCCAAGGTTATACAACCATTTGAAGGGACAGAGAAGAGGTTCATAGTCATGTTTGCCTAACTCCAACGCTGTGCTCTAACTCCTGTTGTCTACCTCTCTGAATGGGAGTAGTTTAAATTGCTGCTAAAATACCAAGTTCAGAGGTTCTCACTGTCTTTGTATTGCTTCTTGCAAATAGTACGGGCCTGTACACAAACAAGATGGGTGATACATGAGGGATGGAGGCTTTGGAACCAGATATATCCGGGTTCAAACCCCCAAGTCTGCCATTTACCAGCTGTGTGTTCTTGGCCAAAATTTCAGCTTCTCTGGATCATAGTTGCCTCAGACTGTAAGATGGGGATAATGATATTTATCTCTGATGGTTGCAACAGCATATGTACATTCTTAACGCAAAGCCTGGAACAAGGTCAGTGCTCAAAAGTTAGAAGTTGGTATTATGATCAACACTGGTCGCATCACGGCCCAGCGCCACTGAGCCAGGAGATCAATGCGCGATATGCGTGGTGAGCCGCCCTGTGAACTAGTCAGCTAGTCTCCCTGACATCTGGGGGTCACTGGATATAATGCTCCAAGGGATGGTAATCAAGCCAAAGGTACATGGCGTTTTAGTAGCTAATGTCTCTGATAATAATCCATTTTTAGAATTCAGTGATAAATACAAATGTTCAAATCCACAAACCAGAGTTCTTTTTTTTTTCTCCCTCCCAGTCACTTACTCCTCTGGCTAAATCTGAATTAGAAAGATATCAGAGGGTGTGATGATTAAGAAATAAACTCTTATCTAAGGGTGAAGGAGTATCTCCTAATTAAGAAACACATCACAAAAAGAGATGTTAAAACAATAGAAAAATAACAGAATCTAAAAGGAAAACAAAACAAGCAGGTAATCCCACCTAGAAACAGATAAGAATGAACAACAGGCATCCACAGGAGTAAACCCCACTCTGCCTCAGAGAATGAAAACAGGAGACAGAAGGAAATGCTTTCCATAGAAGCCATGTAATTCCAAAACATCAGATTATGATTTGGGTTTATTTCCTGATAGGATTAATGGTAGATTGATTGTCAAATTCAAGACATCCTTTTTTTGTATCTGAAGATTCAACCAGGGGAGGCTTTGCCTCTTCTCAATTGTTTTGCAAATTGATTACTGGAAGAAGTTCTGGTACTCAGCCTGGAGACTGGCACCCCTCTCCTGGCTCAGGAAGGCGGGTGGTGGAGTGGACGAGCTGGTGTGCATACAGCAGCTGCTGCTCTGGGTGGGGAGGGCTCATCCCTCTTCCACAATGAGCAGGCCATGCATGCACATTTCAGTATCTATGCTCTGATCTCAGTCTTGAAGCTGCCAGGAAGGGCACCTTTGCATGATCACTGCTGCTTTTCTGTAGAGAGGAGCTGGGCTTATTTCCTGAGCTGCAGAGCCCCCATCAAACTAGCCAAGCTCATAGTTTCTACTGCACTGTAAGGCCAAAGAAAAGACAGTCTAAGGCCCCTGAAGTACATTCTCTTTTCTTCCTATCACATGGAGTTTATTTCCTCCCCATGTCATTTGTGTGGGCGTCCCCTTTCATAGTGCTCCGGTTATTTGCCGGTTGGCTCTGAGACCCACCTCTTCCTTCCAGCTCTGTATTGTAGGGACAGACCCCTACATACTACTTGCCGGCTGTTTTGCCAGCTGGCTTGGTGGGAGGTTTGGCCAGTTGGAGGCACCAGGGGACATCAGATTGAAGTGGGCTGAGTTCATTTCCCAGAGCCGCCATTACAAAGTACCACAAACTAGAGGACACAAACCAACAGGAAATGTATTCTTTCTCAGTTCTGGAGGCCCCAAATCAAGTGTTGGCAGGGCTGGGCTCTAGGAAAGAATCCTTCTTTGCCTCTTCCAGCTTCTGTTGGCTTTGGCCATCTTGGTGTTCCTTGGCTTAGAGCTACATCACTCCAGTCTCTGCCTTCATCATCACATGGTCTTTTCCCCTATGTTTCTGTGCATTCCTCTTATAAGGACACTGGTGACTTCCAAATAAGGTCATATCCTGAGGTTCCAGGTGTACGTGAAGTTTTGAGGGTCACTATTCAACCTACTACATGGGTAAAGAAGTAAATAAGGGTGCTTCTGTCATTTTTGGTTCAGATGGTCTCTCCAACAGCTGTCACCATAGGTCCATTGTGGTCCTAGCATCTTCCAGGTGGCCTGACAGTAACACTGCTTGCCTTTGTCCCCAGGGATGGCAGCTGCTCATCTTAGGGCTCCCTCTTCTTCCTCTGGTTGCTTTTCCAGCTCCAACACCTTCATAAAATTTGCCATATTAAGTTTCCTCTATTAAATTACCTAGTGTGGGTTTTGTTTTCCTGGATAGATTCTGATTGACATTCATGGCTTGCAAGAAATTAGGCAATATTTAAAAGATGAAGGATTTGGAGTGTATGGAGGCATCATATGTAGCAGTTAGGCAGGCAGATTTGGCTTGGGTTCAGATTCCAGCTGTTTAATAACTGAGTGAGCTTGGTGAGTTACTCAGTCTCCTGGTGTTTCCGTTTCTCTATCAGCAAATTTGGGATAACAACACTCACTAATTAATTGGGTTGTTCAAAGAAACAAGAAAATCCATTTAAAGGATGTGTGTAGGTCCTAGCATGTGAATGAGCCCTCTATATGTTCACTATGAACATAACCAAGCCAAGGGGCAGGGGTTTCATGGAAGACATTTACCCAGCACCAAGCAATGGGTCTAATGTTTGCAGAATGAATGAGTGCTTGAACACATGAGCACGACAGAATGGAAAACAAAAACAAATAGGTGATCAGACATCAGAAAATTAATCATATCTTGCTTCATCTACTTTGTAATTGTAGTGACTTGGGTACCAGAGATGCAGTGTTGAGTACGGCAGGCAATGCCTCCCTCCCTTGAAGCTTACTGTTTAGATGAGAGACAGGTGATAAACAAGAACTCCAAATGGGCTGGATATCATAAATAAGAGGGCAAGGGATGTCAGGGAAGGTTGTCAGGAGGAACTGATATTTGAGACCTAAAAAATGACTTAGGAGTCAGCCAGGTGAAAGAGAAGACAGCTAGGACAAAGGTTGGGGCAGACATCTCTGGCAGAGGGAATTCACATGTGAATGCAACAGAACAGAGCATGGGAAACCACCACATACTGGGATTAGAGAGTGAGCTACTGTGGAGAGGCAGGCAGGGGTGCGATGTGTCAAGGTCTCAGTTTCTGCTGCACAGCAGAGCTAAGAGGCACAACCGCTGCAGGCAAAAGCATTCTGTGCATGATGAGCTCTCCGCCAATACCATTAAGATGGACACTGAAATAAGAAATATCATACTGTTTTTCTTTCATTCATGTTTCCTGAGCATGAGAAAAGCATGACTGACATTTTGATGTGTTTGGATGCACAAAAGCACCAAATACCCCCAAAGGCAAACCTTGGCCGCATCGAGTCTCAGGCTACGGCGACCAGCCCCCAGCTGAGCGCTGTTGACCACAGCACTGGGAGCGTCTGCATTGGTCCATGCTGTCCTTCCCTGGGAACAGGTAGCTTGTGCAGCGTGTTGGTTATTTCTCCCAGGGAACTAAGAGACTGCACTTGCAGTGAGGTAACATTTAAACACTAGCATTTATAAATGCAGCTGTATAATCTTAATACTGTAAGAGAATCTGGATATGGTTCTTGGGTGCTGTCAGTAACAGTTACGAGGAACATGGCTATCTTGTTCGTAGTTATAATCCTCCCAGAACATTAACTGCATGGTTATGCCTGCCTCCTGCCCCGAGGTAAATACCCACATGACTGTTAAATACAGCTTTGTGTTCTGGGGTTTGGGTCAGCAACTCATGGCCGCTGTTTGGGAGGGTTTTTGAGTTATGGGCAGAGTGGGGACATGGGCTTGTTTCTGTTGGCTGTGTTTAGAATGCCTGCCTGCTTCTCAGGAGCTTCTGCCAGGCAACAGTCCTCTAGCTCCACTGTGACACAAAGGAAGGAGCGGTTTCTCAGTAATGCTGCGCTCAGCTGCTCAACTGCTCCCGCTGGCCTCCATCACTGCGGGCCTGTGAAGTCTTGTACCAGCAGTGTTTCCCCTCCCAGGAATAGAAGGGAGATTGGGGAAAAGCAAGGTCCATGTTGACAATGGACACGCTTTATGAGAACAGAGTCGGCAGAGCATGGGATTCGTTCATTCATTTATTCACTCACTCATCACACATTTACAGAATACCCACTCTGTGCCCCATGTTTGTCCTAGGGGCTGGGGATGTAAACAGAAAAAGATGAAGGAGATCACTTCTCTGATGGAACTACATTCCTGAGAAGGAGACAGGTAAATAAATTGAAGAAGCACCAGAGATACGTTAGTGATGAGTTCCAAAGAGAAAAAAGAAAGCAGGGAAAGGAGATAATGAAATATTGGAATTGGGAGGGTAGAACATGCGGATGTCATGTGGACACTTTGATGTGGGTCACTAAGCTAGGAGGAACAGTGGCTCTGCAGAGATGTCCACGTCCTCATCATTCCTTGAACTTGTGAATATGTCAGGTCCCGCAGCAGAGGGAATTGAAGTGGTTATCAGCTGACCTTGAGAAAGAGAGATGAGTCTGGATTTTCCAGGTGGGTCCAATATAATCGCCAGAGCATTTGAAAGTAGAAGAGGGTAGAAGAGGGAGTCAGGTTGGTGACATCATGAGAAGGACTTGGCCTGATGCTGCTGTCCTGGAAGATGGAAGGGGCCATGAGCCGAGGAATGTGGGTGGCCTCTGGAAGATGGAAAGACAAGGATGCATCTTCTCCAGAACCAGGCCTGCTGACAGCTTGCTTTAAGCACAGTCAGATATGTGGCTAACTTCTGATCTACCATGAGACAGTAAATTTGTGTTGTTTTAAGTCTCTACATTTGTGGTAATTTGTCTTGGCATCAACAAAAAGCTTATAACAATTGCCCAGAAGGCAACATCTGAGTAAAGATCTCTGATGAGGTGACCATATTTGGCAAATGAAAACATAGAATGCCCAGTTACATTTGAATTTCAGATCATAAGTAATAATTTATTAAAGTAATACATATAATAATAACTTGTTCATTATTTCTCTGATACTTAAATGTAATTGGGCATCCTGTATTTTTTCTGGCAATCCTAATCTTTGGAGAAGTTAGAAAGTGAGGTATGTGGGGGGAAAACTTTCCAGGCAGAAGGAATAGCATTCTGAGCAGAGGAAACAGCAAGGACAAAGGCCTGGGAGCTTTGAGAAACATCTAGGAGAGGATTCTGGTTGCAAAGAGAATTGGGAGAACAGAAGGAGAAGATGAGTTCAGAGAGGTTGTGAGGAACTGGATCAGGAAGGTCGTAAGGAGGATGCTGGCTTTTGGTCTGAGTGAAATGGGAGACATAGAACTCAATGCCGTGCCATTTGCCATCAGAACCATAAAGGTGTAGGGAGACACGAGGCCTTTCAGAGGAAAGAAGTGGTTTAGGAGAAATCTGAAGGCTATAAGGCTATCTGTCAAGGATGGGGAAAGAACAGATGTGTGGGGACCTCATGGAGGCAAAGACATTGTTTCCAAAGCCCAGTTTTACTCTGGAACCCACGTGTTAGGGAACTCAGGAAGGAGAGGGCCATTTCCACTGTTTACTCCAGTTAATGGAGAGTGGCAGAGTCTAAATCAGGATTTAAGGAAGCCATATTTCAACTCTCAAACACATCAAGGTTTCCTTGAAAAAATTGCAAGAGGGAAGAAAACCATAGCTGTAAAACTCTTTTAGTAGCTTGTTAATGAATCTCTCAATACCTTTAATCATGACTAGCATTGGTGTGCATTGGGCACTGGGCACTGGCAGTGGGCTCTGTGCCTCTCATGGGTTCTCACTGCATCCTCCCTGAGACTAGCATTAACTACAGACAACAGACGAAGAAAGGGAGACCAGAGAGATTGGGAACTGGTCCAAGGTCACACAGCCTTCAAGGACTCATTGGCTTCAACTTCCTCACACATAGCCCCTGCGCTGAGTCAGCTTCTTCCTCTCTTAATTTTCTTGCCCACACTTGTGAACACAGCTCCATCATCCTGCATCATAATGAGCTGAATATATGCTTGCCCTATGGGATTGGGTTCTGCTGGCAAGGAACGTTGTCCACCTTTACATCACCAGAAAGGGACACTTAATAGCAAGCAGGACAACAAACTGATGCTAAACCAATGAATGGATGGATGAGGGAAATGTCCTCTCTGAGTCTCAACTGCAGACACTGTGAGGGAAAAAGTGTGCTAAGGCCACAGGTAGAGTAGGCCCTGTTCCTCCACCCTCAGCAGCACCGAGTTAGGCACTGAGGGTCTCGGTCCTTGGCTACTTTATCTCTGGGGTTACACGAAAACTTGAATGTGCATCACTTCTGATTACACTGTGCTTATTTTCACATGTAGGGAATTAAAGTCGGGAGGGTCACAGATTTTAGTTCTATTTTGCTTTCTCCTTCATCTCTCTACAGCTACTGACATTGGGAGCTTCCTTTCCTTATCTTCCCCCATGTGTTTCTTTCATTGTTTTCCTGTCATTTTCTGTGCTTTGAGAGCATCCCCTAGTCCCTAAGTCCTTGATGCAAGATCTGTAGATGATTGAAAATCTGGTCCTGTTCTAGCCATTGAATTGGTCCAATATGCTGAGGCTTTAGCCTCCACTCTTTCTAGGGGTATGTGTTTGCGTGTAAGAGAGTTTTATGGCTGACTTCTTCCTGACCTTGCCTTCTTCTGGCATCGAATCCCTAGATGTGAGAAAGAATGGGTCTGTGGGGCTCTCTGATGACAGCAAGGGGCTGGGGGTGGGTGTCTTCATTGGAACTGTCTGGTCCCATTGGCAGAACTAACATGAGTACCTTCCAGCAAGAAACAAGAAAACACAACCACCAGGTCACTCTAGGCTAGTATTTGGACAATGTTGCAGATTCTCAAATTATTTATAAAGCAGTGAGCAGATATCCCAAGACTCCTAACATTACAGAAATTTGAAAGCTAGGAATACTCTTGGACATTTTTATAGCAGTGGAAACTAAAGCTCATTTAGTTTGAGAGATACTTCCTGATCTCACACTGCTGAGTTGGGGTCAGCCCAGGAACTGTGGTCTTCTCTCTTCTTGCTTGCAGTCTGTCCTTTCCACCACACCATGACACCTGGTAAAGAGTTCCCCTTTCTAAACTGGACATTTTCTTTCAGTTGGGTCTAGTCTCAGCCTTCTTAGGTAGTGGTTGACTCTCTTATGGCATGCAGGACTTTCTGTTTTGCAATGCTGTTATGTCTGGGCAAATCTCAGTTCAGCCACTAGCAGAGGTGAGTTCCCCAAGGGCACCCTACAAGTCCCTCAGGATCTGAGGCAGAAGCTAATGCCCTAAGTCCTGAAGAGGCACCAGCTCATTTCTGGCTTAAGGACACACATTCACCTGGTATGAAGTCAGACGTGGTCATCACACAGCTCCATTCTTTTGAAATTTTTTGCAAGATAAACCTTATTTTGAAAGCCTAAAGAACCTTTCCAAGATTGTAAATTCCCTTTTATCCATAGAAAAACTCTAAGTTTGTTCTTTCTTGAATTTGACCCACCTGAGCCAGCACAGAGAATCCTAAAAATGTGCCACTTACTGTTTTAGGGGACTGGCACACAACTAGTTGCTCTGTTACCCCATCTAAACGTCACAATGACTCTATGACTTAGGTATTATTATCATTTTACAGATGAGCAATCGGAGGCTTAGAGGGGTTTAAGTGACTCACCATTCATAAATTACCGCATTTTATCTTCCTAATGACATTATGGATTAGGTCTGATTATCCCCTTTTGCAAAGGACACCACCAGATTTCTAGAGAAGCTAAATGCATTGTCTCCAGACCCATAGCTAAAAAGTAACGAAGCCAGATTTGAGCGTAACTCCTTTTAATTCTATACCCGGAAAGGTGCTGAGCAAATAGCAGGTGGTCAATTAACATCTCCTGCAGAAATGGCTTATTCCAAAGCTACCCTCTACTACTGCGAAGTTGTTCTCTCTTCCTTTCGCACATGATTTTGAAATTGAGGTTGATTAAAGAACATTCTGCCACGTCCCTTTTCCTCAGGCCAGCCCTGGGCTGCCCAGTCCCTCTGGTACCTCACTGCTAACCCTTGGCTCCCAGGGGTATCTTTCGGAAGCAGCCTAGGAAATGACAATTTCCCCGTCTCCCATCTCTCTTTGCTATCTTGTGTGAAGTTGAAGAATGACATTTCCTTCCTCTTAATTTCTCCAAAGGCAAACAGCACATTATTCAGGAGTTCTGCGTCAAATCCTAACACCTGATATGTCTGATATGCAAACTGTTCCCTTTTCTATTTGTGCAGCAATGAGACCTTATCGCTCCTGCCGTTCCTCATTCCGATTATGAAATGCATCCCGTCACTCTTCACCTGTGTCCTCAGCACTCCCGCAGGTTCACACAGCTTCTCAAACCCTATTTGTCTTGTTCAAGTTCTTCTGGGTCCGAAATAAATCGTGGATTTAGAGAAATCATCCCTGTGTCATACTTGAGTGCTGGCATGGCAAAGGAGATAGACATATTCAAACCAGGGATGTAATTTAAGAAAACCTTACTTGTGGAATAATTTTTATCTAGGAATGTTTTGCCCAAAAGCACCCAAAAGGAATGTAATTTTACAAGGCATCATATAAAGAAATATGCCAACTAATTGCTTTTTCATTGACACTTTGCAGTTCAAACTGATGGGGGAAAGCAAGATAAGACCTAAGATGAGTAAAACACAGTTTCCATTTAGGAATAAGAGGCTCTCATAAAGGCTGTTTCTGAGGTTTTATTCTAGCTTAGCACGATCATGTTTTGCACTAAGAATAAACAGATTATGCATAGCTAGGGTTCTGGGGCCAAAAAATCTTCTCTCCCCATTTTCCTTTTTAATTTTATTCCTTTAATTTTCTGTATTCCAAAAAGTAAGGTTTCAGGAGAACAACAATTATGGATTTCAGGCCTCAAAGTATTTTTTCCAGGTACACACCCACACACCCTCCCATGTTTCTTTACCACAGCTAAAGCAGAAATGCAGTGTTTTTCACAGAACTAATGCTATTTTTAGACTAAACTGTAGGAAGTCTGCAGCATTAATAAGCGGACAAGAAGCACAGACCCACAGCACATGGTAAAATGCCAACGCCAAAGCTAGCTTGGCCTTTAGCCAATGAGCTGTGATTAGATGTTGCAGCAATGAAAGTAAAACACCGCTCACAAAGGACTGATTAATAAGCTGACAAACTTCCAGGCATTTATTTCCTATTCTTTAGTGTCAGCTATATTAATACTAGCATATCTTCAACTTTATTAGTGGAGTTTCACCGCCTGGTATTCTGTGGTGTGCTCATGGAGGACTTCTTAAATCAGCTGCAAATTATTTGGAGAGGTAAACATTTGATACACATTGCTTTTTCTGTCTGTCACCCTAATAGACCAGGTCTGTTTATCTGTTTGCATGACAGCTTACACTGAACAATGACTGTTATGTTTCCCCAAACCCAATGCTAGAGGAAACCTTCTCTGACAGAGGGATTAGCATCTCGTGGTGGCTGATTCTAAATGGGCCATTTAGGGTGACATCCTGGGTCATGTTTGTTTCTGGGGAGTTCTGTCCCGCACTGTGGCAAGCTGCTTCCTCTAGGCGTCAATATGAGATTCCTTGGAGGTCAACCACTTCCTCTGGAGGAAGCCAGCCAACAGCCACCATTCCCCCTCTGGGACAGACTCATGATCTCAGTCATCCTGGACGATGGAGTAAAATGAGGAATTAATGGGATGCTCCGGTTTGCCTGGGGCTTTCCCGGATTTTAAAACCAGAAGTCCCACATTCCCGAAGCCCTTCACTCCCATGCAGAAGAGATTGGCTGGCTGCCCTTCAGGGAAGTCATGACCGTGGTCCTGAGGGAAGCCTGGGAAGGGCCTGGTTCGCAGCCGGGCCCTAGCAGCTGCGTGACTCTGGAGAAACTTTGACATTCTCAAGCCTCGGTCTTACCAAATGGGGTAATAAAACCTCGTCTTTAGGTCATTAGGACGTTTAAATAGCTAAGGCATTTAAGTTGTGGAACACAGGGCCCTCCCCCACACCGGCCAACACCCCACATCTGAAGTTGTAAACCATTCCTGTCTGCAAAAATGGAAATAATATCAGCTACCTCATGACTCTGAGGAGACAAGGCAACATCTTGTGTGTGAAAGCATCTGCACGCTCAAGAAATAGTAACTTGAGAGCCCAGGACAGTGGGCTCCAAAAGTGGTTTGTGATGGGCTCTCAGGAGTGACAGTCAATGGCAGAGTCAAATCACGTCCTCTAAGGCCTTCCCCTCCTTTTGACTTTGAACTTAGTTTTACTGTTGTCCATAAAGCTGCCACTTTTCCCAAATGAGCAAGACTTAGAAAGAAGAGGCTAGCCTCCTGCACTATCTCCTTAACATCACCAGTGACGTCACCCTGGCTGGATAGATGGGTGTGTGTTTAAAAGACCTTGACATCCAATAAAATTCCATTTTGGGGTGACATAAAAACAGCAATTATGGGAAAGTCAAAATTTTTAATTAAATGTATTCAAAGGGAGTACAGATTAATGCATCTGAGCAAGAGAGTATTTAATGCTTACAGGCCAGCTCATGCCTACTGCAGCAAAAATCTCACTGCCAGCAAAACTTTTAGGTATTGATGTTTCCTGCATTAATAATACTCTAAACTGCATTCACAACAATATAATTAGTAACACAATTCATATCATACAGCACGCAAGGACTCTGCATTATTAATCACACCAGTAGAGCCTTGTGTTGAGTGCCATGCTCTAATTTTAGCTTTCAAGGTAAATGATCCTAAATTTTGGGGTAGGAAGGCTTGTAGGGAATAATGCCCTGTGCACAGTTCATGTCTTCCTGGTGATCACACAGCACCTTGGGGGATGACACCCCTTTTAAAGTCCAAGCTTGAGTGAATCTGGCTGCGCTCTCAAATGTTGTATGTGGTAAAAATATGATTAATGTCCTAGCAGTGTTTTTCTATCTCAGAATCCATCTTAAGACCTCTGGGACATCATGATACTTTTACATGGATGAGATGAGCACTTTAGTTAGGGTCTTAGAAACCTTACACCTTGGTTAGGGTCTTAGCTTGGCCACTTTGGGCTGGCTTTGTGGGAAGCTTCGCCCCTAGTACTGGGAAGTCCTGGGACAAGGGACATGTACTTTCTGTCATTGATGGTTCTGCTGAAGGCCTGTGCTAGTCCTGAGTAAGGAAACACAATGTTGAAGCACAGAGCCGTGCTCATTTCTATTCCTCAAGCAGCTAGAAGGGTGTCCGTTTTCAGGTATCTTCACATACACTATTTTTGGTCATTTAAAACATAACTTTTCCCATTTGATAGATGGAAGATGATATGGAATTGTTATTTTCATTTTCCAATGTGAAAATCTTAAAGAGCGCAGCTCAGCTGAAATCCCACCAAGGAGGATGTGAGACCCAGAAACGATTAGGACTGATTCATATGCAGTTTCCAGAAGGCTTCCCTCAGGGCTCTCCACCTATCCTCATCTACACTGCTTCCCTCGTAAAGATCTTCCTGACACTCCTGTTTCCCATCTCAGAACAGCCAAAATGGGTGTTCCTCTGCCAGAATCTAGCACCTTACTGTTTTCCTATTGTTTACATTAGACTCAAATAAATAATAAAAGAAAAAGAGTGCTTTTCAATGATCTACTAGAAACTAGACGGACATTAGGACACTTCCTGGAGATGCCAAAATAAATAGGTCCTGTTCTCTAACGTAGAGGACCTCAAATTCTGGTGAGGAAGATGGACAAGTAAAAAAGAAATTACGCTTTGCTGTGAAAAAACAGAAACATAAATAAGATCCACATATGACTCATAAAGTGCTTATCCTACCCACCTACTCCTCCTTACAATGCGTGAGTGTGTTAAGAGAACAGCAGTGGCCCTCATTCTGACTCTCTGATCTGAGCCAGTAGGAAGAGAATCATTTTGGCTGGAGCCTTACTACCTGAGTGAAACCTCAGTGAGGCCTGGCTCACAAAGCTCTGGCCCCTGTGAACATTCAGGGCTGGCTTGGCAGGAATTCTTTGGCTTTGAGAAGGGAGTTATTCTCTTCTGCATGATCCCCAAAGAGGGAGGTCCACTGAACTAGATTTCAAACGTGAAAAGGAATTTGCCAGACAAAAAGAAGGAAAAATCATGTGCAGATGTATAGAAGCATTGGGGCGGGGGGGGGGGTTTGTATATTTGGGGAGTATCTGGTATTACTTGGGGGAGGACTGGCAGGAAATGAAACCTGGGCTTGAAAAATTTGTATTATTAATGTATTGATATTTAATGTATTTTGCAGATTTTAATTCACATGAAGCAAAGAATAAAAAAATTCAAGATTGACTGTAAGTTTAGGAAAACATACAGAATGTATGAAAATTAAGTAACTTTTTTTTTGCTGTAGGACTTCTCAGAGCCTTCAGCTGAAATCCCAAGAGGAGGACACAGGATTTCCCAAACTTACACTAAGTTGGACCATTTTTGTAGACAAATTACAGACAAACGGTGGTAATTTTATATGATTCAATTTACCAAATTCTTTGATTGGGACTTCTGTTTGGATAACAGTCTGTAAAATGTGAATATGAGTATTTTCCAAACCAGAACACTATGCCCATCAAGGAGGAAATGTGTGTCCTATTTTCTTGTATACCATCCCCATTTCCAGACTAGTAGTTGTTCAATAAAACCTTTTAAAATCAGGTAAAATGTGATGGCCTTTTTCTACAGGACAAGCAGACCTACGTACAGATAGCCGAAATGTTTCTAGGTCATTCTTTATAGGCCCAAGGGTGCAGAATGCAAACCGGCTCAGCAGCCAGCCCTAAGTCAAGGGACTCGCCTCCGATGTTTGCCATATGGGCCTGCCGCACCCCATCCTAGAGTCCAGAGCTAAATTATACACTAGGAAATGTGATAAAATGAGAAATAATCATAGCAAATCTGATGTTGGGCTTTATGTCAGTCTCAGTTCTCCCCAAAGTCACATGTGACTTTCGTTTTTGACAGCTTAAAAGAAGGCAAGAATTTCTCTAGCTCTCTTAATTACACTAGACTGTTCCATGCATTTCGGGTGAGGGAGCCTGGTGAGCTGGCTGCTGTGATTGAGTGAGGGGAGGGCAGAAGTGACAGCTGGTTCCAAAAAGAAAATCATTTGGGTGACCATTTAGGAGAGGGAAACAGAGGATTTTCACAGGCAGGAGAGACTTTCAACATGATCTGATGTGACATAAAAGGCGTGGATGGCACTGAGGGGCTGGCTGACCTGAGTGATGGCCTCACCACCTCTCCCCATCACTGTTATGACATTGTCTTCTCACGGTCCTCGAGTAGAAAGAAACCTTGGTGCCTTTACTGATGTCGGGGCTCTTGAGCATGGCAGAGACTGCAGGCTCTCCTAAGAGTCATTCATTCATTCATTCAACAACCATGTTTTGAGTGCCTACATTTATGTGTGGCAGGTTTTGTGCCAGATGCAGAAAACAAAGCAGACATGAGCCCTGCCTTCAAGACTGGCTGACATACGCTATTACAGTGGAAAATCAGGGGCCATGCAACCTCACCCAGAGGTGGGAGAAGGCGTAGTGCCAGAGAAGCCTTCCTGGGAGAAAAAAATATTGGAGCCGGGCCCAAGGTTTAAATGTTGATTCCAGCAAATGTTGAACCGTAACAGTACATAATATCAGTAACACTTGCTGCATGCTTGTGTCATGTCAGGTACTGTGCTGGGCACTTTTCAAACACTATGCTCTCCATGAAGGAGGTTTTATTTGCAGTGCCAGGTACGGACAAAGGCACTGACATTCAGGAAGTTTCCCTACTTGGTCTGTGGTCTCAGCGAGGAAGTGCAGAGCTGGGAATTGAGCTTGGCAATCGGGTCAGCAGAGCGCCCCCGGTGCTGTCCTGCTCATCTCTGCTGAGTGTCGGGAAGACGACCTTGCAAACACGCACCGAAGCACCATGTGCAAAAGCAGATGCGGGAGAAGGGCATGGAAACCCAATCCCCAGAACCTAAGGGCATAAAGAAATGTGCAAAGAGCACCGGACCACAAAGGATGATACAGGAGGGCACTAGCGGCCGGCTGGCTCTCTTCCCAGCCGTGACTTTGTTTCCATACTGGACATCAGAAGAGGTATGGCAAAGAAGGAGGTGCTTATATGTTTTGTTTGTTTTGGAGAAGAAATAACAAGCATCAGCCTATCCCCTGGATGGATGTGACCATGGTGATAGAGCCACCCGGGGGAGACAGATCCCTCACACTTCAGGGTGGGCACACGGGCCGCCCCGGCCACACCACCCTCCTACACCGCCACGGGGAGGGTGCTCGGCGGCTGGACAGGCAGTCCCGGCCACCACCCGGAGAAGTTAGTGCTTGTTTAGGATGCTTCTGCCCCAGGTGACACAGAAAACCCTGACGCCTGGGTGAGGAGCCAGTGGTGTGATGAACAGGCATTTGTGTTAACTCGAATTGGCCTGTGTAATGCGGACATTTGTTCCCACTGAGCAGGAAGTTGGCCGGGGCTGGAGGGAATCCTGGTTAGGCCATCCTCGGGAATCATGTGACCTGGCCGGCTGAGGTGGAGAATGGCCAGAGAAGGAGGGGCAAGCCTGCTGAAATCCTTCTCAGGGGTCATGGGATGGGGAGAAAGGCCTAGAGGGGCAAGTGCAGGTTAGATGGCACACATGCCTGGGTGTTAATCTGTCTCCTCCAGCATGGACTGGGTATCCCTTAGGCCGGTTATTCAATCTCTCTGTGCTCGAAATAAAGCATCCTTCTCTGGGCCACTCTGAAAATTAAAGACATGATGTGTGTAAAGCACCATGCCCCACACTGTGCAGGCACATAGCAAGTTCTGTTATCAATCATACTGTTACTCACTTCAGTTGCTTTCTTTCCTGAAATCATATTTATATATTGTCTTTTTAGAGGCTTTATAAAAATGTACACATCTGGACTTCCGGGAAGATGGCGGTGTGAGCAGGGCGGCAGAAATCTCCTCCCAACACTATATTTATCTACGAAAACACCGAAAATACATCTATTCCTAAAAGAGAGACGAGAATACACAGGAAAGCACACAGCGTGCAGCTACAACCGAGAGGACTCGGCACCCCAAGAGGCGGTCTTAAAGAGCCCAGCTGACATACGTGGCAACTATCAGTGACCAAATTATACAGTCATGAAAAGACAGAGGAATATGGTTCAGACCAAAATCAACCAGACAACCCCAGAGAGGGAGTCTGAAGGGATGGAAATGCACAGCCTCCCTGAAAAAGAATTTAGAATAAAAGTCATAACCATGCTGATGGACCTACAGAGAAATGTGCAAGAGCTGAGGGAGGAAGTGAGGGAACTGAAGAAAGACAATACAGAAATCAGACAAGCGATTGACGGGCTTAACAGCAGAATGGATGAGATGCGAGAGACTGTTAATGGAATAGAAAACAGAGAACAGGAGTACAGAGCAGCTGAGGAAGAGAGAGATAAAAGGATTTCTAGGAATGAAAGAATATTAAGAGAACTGTGTGACCAATCCAAACGGAACAATATTCGCATTATAGGAGTACCAGAGGAAGAAGAGAGAGAAAAAGGGATAGAAAGTGTCTTTGAAGAAATAATTGCTGAAAACTTTCCCTCGCTGGGGAAGGAAGTAGTCTCGCAGTCCACCGAAGCTCATAGATCTCCCAACACAAGGGACCCAAGGAAGACAACACCAAGACACATAATAATTAAGATGGCAAAGATCAAAGATAAAGACAGGGTATTAAAGGCAGCTAGAGAGAGAAAAAAGATCACCTACAAAGGAAAACCCATCAGACTATCATCAGACTTCTCAACAGAAACCTTACAGGCCAGAAGAGAATGGCATGATATATTTAACGTTATGAAACAGAAGGGCCTCGAACCAAGAATATTGTATCCAGCACGATTATCATTTAAATATGATGGAGGGATTAAACAATTTCCAGACAAACGAAAGTTGAGAGAGTTTGCCTCTCATAAACCACCACTACAGGATATCTTAAATGGACTGCTCTAGATGGAAGCACACCTAAGGCTAAAAAGATGTCACCAGAGAAAAATAAAATCATAGCAAAGAAAGCAGACCATCCAAATACTAACTAAAGGCAAAGAATAAAACATCTATTATAGAAAGAATGGAGGAGGAGGAATAAGAAGGGAGAGAAAGAAAGAAACATCAGACTGTGTTTACAATAACTTAACAAGAAAGTTAAGTTAGATTGTTAGATAGTAAAGAAGCAACCCTTGAACCTTGGTAACCACGAATCTAAAACCAGCAATGGCAATAAGTACATACCTATCAATAATCACCCTAAATGTAAATGGACTGAATGCACCAATCAAAAGACACAGAGTAACAGAATGGATAAAAAAGCAAGACCCATCTATATGCTGCCTACAAGAAACTCACCTCAAATCCAAAGATATACACAGACTAAAAGTGAAGGGATGGAAAAAGATATTTCATGCAAACAACAAAGAGAAAAAAGCAGGTGTTGCAGTACTTGTATCAGACAAAATAGACTTCAAAACGAAGAAAGTAGCAAGAGATAAAGAAGGACATTACATAATGATAAAGGGGTCAGTCCAACAAGAAGATATAACCATTATAAATATATATGCACCCAACACAGGAGCGCCAGCATATGTGAGACAAATACTAACAGAATTAAAGGAGGAAATAGACAGCAATGCATTCATCTTAGGAGACATCAACACACCACTCACTCCAGAGGACAGATCAACCAGACAGAAAATAAGTAAAGACACAGAGGCACTGAACAACACACTAGAACACATGGACCTAACAGACATCTACAGAACTCTGCACCCAACAGCAACAGGATACACATTCTTCTCAAGTGCACATGGAACATTTTCCAGAATAGACCACATACTAGGCCACAAAAAGAACCTCAGTAATTTCCAAAATATTGAAATCCTACCAAACAACTTCTCAGATCACAAAGGTATAAAACTAGAAATAAATTTTAGAAAGAAATCAAAAAGGCTCACAAATACATGGAGACTTAACAACATTCTCCTAATTAATCAATGGGTTAATGACCATATCAAAACAGAAATCAAAGAATATATGGAGACTAATGACAACAACAACACAAAGCTACAACTTCTGTGGGACGCAGCAAAGGCAGTTCTAAGAGGAAAATATATTGCAATCCAGGCCTATTTAAAGAAAGAAGAACATTCCCAAATGAATAGTCTAAAGACAAAATTACTGAAATTGGAAAAAGAAGAACAAATGAGGCCCAAAGTCACCAGAAGGAGGGACATAATAAAAATTAGAGAAGAAATAAATAAAATTGAGAAGAATAAAACAATAGAAAAAATCAATAAAACCAAGAGCTGGTTCTTTGAAAAAATAAACAAAATAGATAAACCACTAGCCAGACTCATTAAGAGAAAAAGAGAATCTACACACATAAACACAATCAGAAATGAGAAAGGAAAAATCACAACGGACCGCACAGAAATACAAAGAAATATAAGAGAATATTATGAGACTCTATATGCTAACAAGCTGGAAAACATAGAAGAAATGGACAGCTTCTTAGAAAAATACAACCTTCCAAGTCTGACCAAGCCAGAAACAGAAAAACTAAACAGACCAATCACCAGTGACGAAATAGAATTGGTAATCAAAAAACTACCCAATAACAAAACCCCTGGGCCTGATGGGTTCACCTCTGAATTCTACCAGACATACAGAGAAGAAATAACACCCATTCTCCTTAAAGTTTTCCAAAAAATAGAAGAGGAGGGAATACTTTCAAACTCATTCTATGAAGCCAGCATCACTAATACCAAATCTGGGCAAAGACCTCACCAAAAAAGAAAATTACAGACCAATATCCCTGATGAACGTAGATGCAAAAATACTCAACAAAATATTAGCAAACCAAATTCAAAAATACATCAAGAGGATCATACACCATGATCAAGTGGGATTCATCCCAGGGATGCAAGGATGGTACAATATTCGAAAATCCATCAACATCATCCACCACATCAACAAAAAGAAGAACAAAAACCACATGATCATCTCCATAGATGCTGAAAAAGCATTTGACAAAATTCAGCATCCATTCTGATTAAAACTCTCAACAAAATGGGTATAGACGGCAAGTACCTCAACATCATAAAGGCTATATATGACAAACCCACAGCTAACATCATACTTAACGGCGAGGCGCTGAAAGCTTTTCATCTAAGATCGGGAACAAGACAGGGATGCCCACTCTCTCCACTGTTATTCAACATAGTACTGGAGGTCCTAGCCACAGAATCAGACAAAACAAAGACATACAAGGCATCCAGATTGGTAAAGAAGAAGTCAAATTGTCACTATTTACAGATGACATGATACTGTACATAAAAAACCCTAAAGATTCCATTCCAAAACTACTAGAACTAATATCTGAATTCAGCAAAGTTGCAGGATACAAAATTAACACAGAAATCTGTTGCTTTCCTATACACTAATGATGAACTAACAGAAAGAGAAATCGGAAAAG
>JAVSCE010012333.1:0-35052 GCA_032199065.1 Smutsia gigantea
CGCTCCCTCCTGGCTCTGAATCCTCTCCTCCCACCAGTGCGCTGGGGTGGGGGAGTGCTCAGTTCCCACTGGGACGCGGCTCCGTATCTTACCCGCCTCATGGGGTGCCGACTCCTCTCAGGTGCAAAGCAGGCTGTGCACTGTCCTGTATGTTCTGGTCTCTTTTTTAGGAATAGTTGTATTCACTGTATTTTCATAGATATATATGGTTTTGGGAGGAGATTTCCGCCACCCTGCTCACGCCGCCATCTTCCCGGAACTCCCTGTAGTAGTTTTCTATTGCTTGATAACAAACTGCCACAAACTTAGCAGGTCAAAACAACACTCCAATATTGTCTCACAGTTTCTGTGGGTCAAGTCTGTGGGTACAGGTTATCTGGGTCTCTGCTCAGGGTCTAACCAGGCTGAAATCAAAGCACTGGCTAAGGCTGTGATTTCATCTAAGTTTCAAGGTCATCTTCTAAGCTCACTGGTTGTTAGCAGAATTTACTTTGAAGAACACATTCAAAGTTCAGGCAGTTTATAAGTCTGTCCAAGCTTTTATTTTCTTTGTGTGCAAGACCTAACACTTATCTTGATAAATAGATAGCTTGGGTCCTCTCTGGTCTTTTCTTAGTGTGGATGCAGCCTTGTGCAAGCACATAGCCTTACACCACCAAAAATCTGTGAAAGGTCACTATGCCTGTCCTGTTCCTCAGATTTCCCTGTTAAATTTATGGCTGGTCTGCCAGTCTGTTGTTTTCTCTAATCTGTACAGCACCTCAGATTAGCTGTGATATGTGCCAGATTCCCACTGTTCTAACAAGGCTTCATAGCTTTTCTTGAACAAATGCTTCTTGATATGCTATATGCCTTTGGTCACATTTCTAGATTCCCTAAGGGGTTTGTTTTGATAATTTTCCAAGTTTTATCATTGTTTTTGTGGGGAGACAGTGTTTTCCAAGTTCCTCACTCAGCCATTCCAAAAGTCCCACAATTACTAATTTATGCACAAGATTTTATATCCATGAAAATAGATACTGTAATTTTCATATAGCCACAATATAAAAATGTATTGCTGTCTTGAAACATAAGGCAAAGGTTGTTCCTTCATTACCCAAAATCACAAAACAAAACAAAATATGTCAAAATTATTTTTAGTATTCAGCTAATAAAATAGCAGATACCAGGTAATCTGATGGTCCTTGTCCAGCATGAAGTACTTTTTTGTTTTTGTTTTTGTCTTAGAGATGTTTTACATTTTTGATGCAGTCAAATTTATTTACCTATATCATTATGTTTTATGCCTACCCTACCCCAAGGTTTAAAACATTCTCCTATAGTTCCTTTTAAATTTTTATATTTTATGTTCAGGCCTTTAATCTACCTGAAATTTACTTTTATAAGAGTTGTAAGGTAAAGAGCTAACTTTATTTTTCCTAAGTGGAAAACCAGTATTCCTAATATGATTTATTGAGTACTTTATCTTTTTTCCTTTGTCTAAAACTAGATTTCCACATATACTTGGATCTCTTTGAGCCCTTTACTCTGACTCACTGAAATGTCAATTTTTGTTCCATTACCACATCATTTTGATTATGATACTCCTATAGTATGTTCTGATATCCTGTGGGGAAAGTTTCCTCTCACTATTCTTTTTCAAAATTGTCACAGCTATTCTTGTACATTTTCTCCTCCAAGTGATTTTCAGAATCAATTTTTGAGTTCTGAAAAAATATTATGATTTTGATTGGGACTAAATCTATAGACTTTTTAAAATAGTTGACATTGAGTTTTACCATACTGAAATATAACAAATCTATCACCTCATTCAGATATTCTTCTATGACTGTTAGTAAAGCTTTATATTTTTCCCATCTAGATTTTATACATTTATCCTCAGAGTCTTTTTCCCTAGGCAAATCATAGTTCTGGGAGTATTTATGACTGGGATCTTTTCTTTAATCTATTACCTTTTCTGGTAGATTATTGCTGGTATATAAAAATAGCACTGCTTTTCATATGTTGCTCTTGTATTTTGCCACTTTGCTGAGTTGCTTTATTGGTTCTAGTGGTTTCTCAGCTGACAGTCTCGGATTTTTTTATGTAGACAACCATATTGTTTACAAATAATGAATAGTCTTACATTTCCCTTTTTAGTATTTATATCTCTTTTTGCCAAATTTAATTCACTCATTCAATTAATATTTGGCAGCTGCTATGTGCCTACCATTATCCTACACTCTGGACATACAGTAGTGAACAAAACATACAAGGTTTATGCCTCCAGAGTTTATATTCTCTTCAGGAGAGATCAACAATGTAGGAAAAGCATTAAAAGGCCAGTCACTACTGGCAAAATATCCCCAAACTTAGTGGCTTAAAATAACAAGAAGTATTTATCTCACACAGTTTATACTGGTCCTGAATCTGGGAATAGTTTAAACTAAATGATTTTGACTCAGAGTCTTTCATGAGATTGAAGTCAAGATGTCTTCTGAGTGAGACAGGAAGCCATCAGAAAGTTTTGAGCAGAGAAGCAAAGTGACCTGACTTATGTCACATATGTTTTAAAAGGAACATTCTGGCTGCCCTATGGAGAAAAAAGAACTGAAAGGAGTCAAGGGCAGAAAAGGGATTCCAGTTCACAGACTTTCACAATCATCCAGTTAAAGGTGATTTGTGGTGGCTTGCACCAGAATGATGACAGTGGACATGGTGAAATGTGGTTGCATTCTGGATAAATATTTTGAAGGTCAAACCATCAGGATTTGCTGACAGATCAGATGTAGAGTATAAGAGAAAGAGAAAGCAGGCACAAAGACACGGCCTCTTCTATAAGTTCAGTGAAATCTCAGGTCCCTTTAGATGCCCCTATAGCACTTTACATATGGCATAATTTAGTGGCAGGATTCAGGTGACAAATCCTGCAATAGGCCTCTGAACACTGGACTGGTTGGAAATCCTAAGCCTAGAGGCACCATTCCATAAGAATTATGCTACTGAGGTAGCTAAATTCATGTAGCCTCTACATATGAAGGTGAGAATGCCTGTATATTTCTAGGCAGTCCACATGTCTTCAACAGCATGCATTTCCCCAATGAAAAAATCACTTATAATTTTCATTATGCTCTTTCACAGTCTTTCAATTGGAGACCATGTAAGTACTTATGACAGCTCTCCAAAGTGTGGGCTTCTTCAAATGATAACTAACACATGTGTACTCCTGATTAAGATACTTCAGATGTTATGCAAAATCTCCTAGGATGTTGATTAACATTAACCATATATACACACATGTATCCCATTCTCTTTGTTGAAGTATTTAAAAGTAAATTTCCAGGAAATTTAACTCCGGTTGGCCTCAGCTCTGGAGCTCAGAAACACTTGGTCTGTGGACATTGATGCCGTCATAGTTTTACCCATAAGAACTTAAGATTATTGTTGGGAGGATTTGAGTATAGCCAGGGGCTGGGAGCTGAATTCTCTGGGACTGGCTTATGAGACTGGGAGTCCACGAAGCACTTCCTGTTGCTCTATGGTAGGACGAGCAGCACCTTCAGGGTATGAACAGAGTGGAGAATGCTAACCTGCTGGACAAAACTGTCATTGCTGAAGGAAGGGGAGAAGTAGGTTCTTGCTGCCTCTGAGCTTGAGAATTGTGTAGTCCTCTGTGTTTGTTCCTATTGATTATTTATATGAACTAAATATGTAAGGCTCTTAAAAATGGTTTATGCCATTGCTTAGCTACCTCTCCTTACTCTAGTCTTTCCCAGTAGCTAATACTGGTCTCTGAGTTGTAACCATTCCTATTTCCTTACTTCCTTTCCTTCTTCTATAATTCTCTCCGGGCCCCAAGTATCAACTTGCTGCAAAAGCCCTCTCTTTTGCCTGTTTCTCCACTCAGAACTCCAGCAATCTGTTGGGACATCAAACACAAGATACAGTTTCTCTCCTTTTTATCCTTGGAAATTAATCCTACTAGACAAATTCACTTTTAAGCCATGTCTGAATATTCACAAAATAAAAACAAAATGTCTACATTTTTTTCAATACAAATATGTACTTGTTTAAGCTGCTAATCCCTCTTGGAGCCCCACTTAGGCCTCTGAGTTTGTCCTTGACTCTTGGCCTGGCTCTCACCACACTCTTCCCCAATGGGAAGAATCCCACATATATTTTCCCAGGGCTCCCCTGTGAATGGACCAATTATTCAAAACCCCAAGTCCACTACCTGCTTAACCTAAGAAGGAGATGGATGAATGTCAGGGTAGTTGTTTCATGGCACTTTTATGTAAGAAAACCATGTTAAGGGACATCTGAGAGTAGAAGACTGGAAAGATGGTTGATAACTTGGGCACAAGATCTTAAAGCTACACTCCAATGACAGGAAGTCTCTGACATTTGTCATGTGGACTATTTGGGGGGAATTTTAAGACCATCTGGAAGAGAACAGGGATATCATGAAACTTTCTTGCCTTTGCTACAGAACAGGAAGTGAAATCAGAGTATTGTGTAGTGTCCTAGTGGTGGGAAGGAAAGGGCTCGGTGTTGCAGGGAAGTCATCAGATATAGTGAGACAAGAGACCAACGTCAAGAAAGCAAAGTTTTAATACACTCTGCAGAGAGTAGCAGAGCAGGCCTGCCTAAGATAAGACAGGCAGGCTCCAATGCTCATTCTGAGGCTTCTTTTATGTGGTTTTGGCGGGGCAGAGAGGTCCTTGATTGACAGCAGTCAGCTCTCTAGGCTTGTTCTGATTGGTGAAATGGCGACAGGGGCTGTGCTGTGCTTGCGCTTCTGATATTCCTTATCTGGGGGACCCTGGACATTTCCTGAGTCACTTTTGGACCATGTGACTTCATCTGATTAACTCTTTGAGTGATTTCTGGCTTTCTGGTTCTATTTGATCAACTCCCTGAGTCATCTTTGGGGGGCCCTTTCTCCTTTCCATCCTGATCGTTTCTGTCTTTCTGCCTAACACTAGTATGACATTATCAGAGATCATAAGCCTCACAGTATTGGGAGGTTCACATGGTAATTCTCCAGTGGATCCTGGACTATAGAGTCAAACAGACCTGGGTTGGAGCCCTGCCTCTACCAATCACTAGCTTTGGACCCTTAGGCAAGTCATTTACCCCTCTGTTCTTATTTCTTCACCTTTAAATTGGGAATAATGATAGAGTTGTGAGGGTTAAATGAGTATTTGGAAATGGCAGCTGTTACTCTTAGCAAGAAGACAAAGCTAAACTGAGTCTGTTGACTGAAGGAGAAAGCATATAAGTTATGATACATTTTGAGGAAGAGGGACGAGAGAGTGAAATCCTGTGAACTAGTTGTCCCTCACTGCTGTTCCTTATTGGTAAGGTAACCATATAATGTATCATCCAAGCTGCAACACTTTTGAAAATGAAAAGAGTCTATTCATAATTACACTATAAATACAAGTATAAACTGGGACTGGCCCAGGGCAAACTAAAGTATGTGGTCACTCTACCCACAGGGAAAATAGTATAACATAAGATAAAGGCCCCAACATTGTAAAGATAGGAGTTTAAATCCACAAATCCATGCTCTTGTCTCATGGGACCTTCGGCAAATCATTCTGCCTTTCCGAGACTCCATTCACACATCTTTAATTGGAGAAAGAAAAGCCCACTTTGAAGAACTATGGATGAGGATTAAGTTCCTTGAGATTGTAAAGTAACTGACTCTTCCAGGTGCTTAACAAATGCTAGTTCCCATCCTCCTATCTCCCCTTTGCCCTCTGGGTAGGCCCTCTACTACCACTGTCTCTAAAAGACCCAACATCAACTCAAGATGCTCAACTGGCCTTCAGCCTGATAACACTGAGCCCAGGTCCCACCCATCCAGGAAGATCAGTTAATAACTGATTTTCAACAGCAATCCAGGCTCCTTTGGCCTAGAAAAACTTGGAGGATCTGAGGCTAATTATCATGACCCTATCCATCCATATTTGCTTTCACATTTGCAAAATATTTTCTCATCCATCATTTCATCACTTTGTCCCAGGAATCCTGTGAAATACTGGCCCAGGACTTCTCCTGCTTGAGTGGAGTCTAGGAGGTACTATGGCTGTCCATACTGAAAGGTCATACTTCTCAGTATACCAATAGCAGGTGTTCTTTTTAATACTTTCAAATGTCCCCATTTAAGGCCATTTTTGAGTTTCATGGTTATTTGAGAGTGGAATATTCATTTTACTTCTAATGAAATTTGTTGTTGCATCCTGATTGTCAAAGCAGCACGTGCTCATTGTAAGACAGTTGGAAGATACAGAACAGTGTAAGGAAGAAAATTAAAAATCCCCTGAAATTCACATTCAGACACAAGCACTCTTTCCTTCCAGACTTTTCTAGTAGTGTAAATAATAGTAACAGTAATAACTGGTAATATTTGATGAGTACTGTTGCTTTGGGAGGAGGGGGGGGTCCCTACCCAGGCAAGTTCCCTATTAATTTGATAAGACTGAATAAAGGCAAGGGCAAGGTGTTGGGGGTTTAAAAGGGGGGTTATTCTCACAGCAGTAGTTCTCAGTCTCTCCTCCCTCCCTGATCTCCTGGCTGCTCACACCAAGAGGAAATCTGTGGTCAAGTCTCTGGTGACTGATGGATCCCTGACTAATTATGTACCAGGAACTGAGGGGAGGAGAGAATGGGTGTTTCCTCTCCACCCTTCCCCTGAGCTGGTACTCCCATGACTGACCAGTAGCTCTGTCCCACGTAAACATCCCATGGATGTGAAAACAGGCTCTTATTATATATATGATAGGTGCTATTAAAGCTGAGTGGGAATCCTGGTCAGAAATTCCCATTTTCTCCACAATCCACCCCTCCAGGATTCTCACCTCACAATCTATGAGCCCACAATCTTCCACAATGACCCCTGTACAAAAAAGCTACAGCATTGTAACCAGATTCCACAATGGCAACAGAGGTTACTAACAACATACAGATAACAACAGAAATTGTGATATACATAACCAAACCATGACAGTCCTCAGGCCTGAGGATCCAGCTGTATTCAACCACTCCTACTCCAATAAGTCCTTAACTTGCACTTCCCAAGGGAGGCCAGTAGCTGAATGAGCGGGGAGCTCTGTGGCCATGAACACTTGGCAAGCAGCAGATAGGGGGTGTGCCCAGACTGGAGAGGAGATTAACCTTAAAGGAAATAAGACAAATGTTTTAGTGATAACAATAGAGGCAAATCTTGTCCATCAGGTAGGGTGCATGCTAGAGAGTGGTCCTGTGATAGGACCATGGCACATGCACTGGTCATAATGAAAAGACAAACTCCCTGGTAAGATGCTCTTACTTTCTGGCCATTTAGGTTACACTATCATAATCTTTGGTGGCCATTCTTCTGTTACTCCAGGAACACACAGGAGGCCAGCTTCTAAGTCTTGTCCCCAAGGTGTCAGAAGGGCCAGCCATCACTGGTCCATACATCAAAATGTCCACAGCCACGTTCACTGAACAGAGTCTCCAGGGTATAGTGCAGTAGGTGCTGGCAGCAAGATGTTATTCTGATGGCCAAACCATAGCTTCAATAATTCCTCCTTGGTTTGTACTTGCAGTTGTTTAGGTGAGACAGCAATGTGTATTAGCATGCCCATGGGTTTCAGTGCCTTCTTCTGGGGTTTCTTATTCAAACACCGTAGCACTGTCAATAAGCAGACTGACCAGCCCTGTAGACTATTGGTGTCTGATTTCAGGCCAAATTTTAACAAACCATTGACCTCTCTATCATACTTGCCTCAGTAGGATTATATGGTACATGAAATTTGCACATTATCCCTAATTGTTGCACCCATTCTTGTAATGCATGTCCAGTGAAGTGGGTGCCTTGATCACTCTCAATCACCTGCAGTCAGCCATAGGCAGCAGGTCTCTTTTGGTCATTTGCTGATCTGCATGACATGCAGGAAAAGCAACCAACAGTCCAGTAGCTGGGTCCACACAAGTTGTGGCATATCAATACCCTTTTGATATGGGCAGAGGCCTAATATACCCTATTGGCCACCTGATGAGGGGTTTCAGCCCCATAACTATTGTCTCATGTTGCTGTGGGACTTTGTGTAAGTCCCTCTTAGAGCACACAGTGCACTCCTGCCGGGATCTGTTAACTTCTTCAAAGGTCAAAAGCAGGCCCCACCGATGGGCTACAGCCCACATTGTCTTTTGTCCTGCATGCAACAAATGTTGATGTAACCATTGGGCAACATCAGAGTCAGGCTTTCCTTCTAGCCCATGTACCTGGGCCAGTGTGTCTGCATCATCATTCCCTGAGGATGCCAAAGGCAAGTGGCATGTCACATGATACACTATAACTGTTGTAGTCTGACCAGAAACCTATAAGTCTTACCACAACTCTTGCCACCAAAGGAGTTGGTGATCAACCATCCATTTGGCAAGGTACCATGTCGGTAGAAACAGAGTCACACCTCATAGATGGCCCAGATGTCAGTGCAGACAACTATTGCAGAGGGCACCTGGATGATCACGAGTCATACTGCCCACAACTCTGCCCATTGGCTGCTCTTCCCCTCCCCATCCTCCACCCATATTGTCTCAGTCTTAGGATGGAAAGCCACTGCCCTCCACTTCAGGGGCTGCCCATGACTGGAGCCATCTGTGTAACATGGATCTTCCAGTATAGGGGCTCTTCCCTCCTGATAAGGGCTCTCTGTTGCTAGTGGCTCCAGTGCAAATTCTTCCTGCCTTTCACTGGTATATGTCATTGGCCCCAGTGTCAGAGTTCTCCAGTCAAGGGGCTAGTAGAGGGGGCACTATGCTGCTGAAAATATGCACCTCACTTGGTCAGTGTCAGCAACTGTGCCACACCACTCCATGGCCTTTAGGTTCAGTCTTGTACCCACCCTGTGATAGGATAGCTGGTTATTACCTTTGCTGTGGCTGTTCCAGTGATGGGCTCCATAGCTAGCAACGTGTGGTAACGTGGCAGCCAATTGCCTTTCCAGAGTTGTGAAAAGAATCCAGTAGGTTGGTGAGTCTGTTCAAGCTGCTTCCAGAGGCCCCAGCCATAACCATCTTTGGTTACATGAACATCTATCTCACAGGGCCTTGATGGGTCCATCACCCTCAAAGCCTGCACAGCTTTGACTGTCCTCTTAACAGTGGCAAAGGCAGATGCACATGAAATCATCCCAGTCCTGATGCCAGGGTTCTTGTTTACAGTGTCGAAGAATGAACTTCACAAACACTCAAGGTAGGCAAACAAGAAAGAAGCTTTTTATTGATAGAGAGAAGTAAAGATACAGAACTCCCAGGCATATACTGGGAGGGACAAGGCTACTGTTTATGGGCTCAGGCCTAGGGGTTTTATGCCTGTTACATCGATGAGGGAGAGAAGCTCTTTGTTTTCTATAGGTTCCCATCAGAATGCCAGCTATATTTTAACCAATCATACTAAAGGCCATTTCTGTTTTTAGCCAGTATGCCTTGGTGAAGTTACATGAGCTACGTGACTTAAAGTCAGTAAAATGGTCCTTTATCATGGAGATTTGGTGGGAACTTTCTTATACACTGTTGCATTGTTTCAGCTGCAAGTCTTCTATTTTTCACCTTTCCAAGGTCCTTAGTAATCATCTCCTTTGTCCTTCCCAGGCATCTTATCTTGCTCTAACTGGACAGGGACTGCCCCTTGTCCTTTTCCTATCTCAGTCCGCCCTCTGCAGATGGAGACCCTAACTGCTGTTAGGGTCTTGGGCAACAACTGGTCTAACTGCTTCAAGCTGAGAGGGGGTGAAGTGAAGGGATGAAGTCAGGTCTCCATCATTAGTTGATAAATATGGCCCCAGAAGATGGATGTTTCCATTCTGGGTTCCACACCATCACCATCTGTAATGTTATGGATTCTAGGTGAGATAAAATGAATCATGTTATTAGATTCAGTATGAAAAGACCAAATACCAGGATGACAATGATAATAAGCCCAATAAGCAAAAGATATTTCTACCAAAGGGACTATTGCAGGGTATAGGAGACCTTGGGCCCTTAGGTTGTCAATGATTGGCCTCAGGCCCTCATGAGCTTCTGGTTTGAAAGGGTACTGTCTTCTATGAGGAAAGTGTTCAGGGTCTTTGAGGCAGATCTGCACTGCTTGGGCTGACTTAGCCTTGCCAGTTTTTCCTTCAGTCACCCAGACCTCAGATTTAATGTCTACTTCTACTACAGGGAGGCACCACTCACCTTTCTCCATGTTCATATGTATAGAGGCCTGTACCTTAGAGAGCACATCGCAGCCTAAGAGAGGTGTTGGGCTTTCTGGTACTACTAGGAAAACATGTGAAAAAAGCACAGAGTCCCATTTGCAATTTACAGGCTAAGTAAAAAATTTTGTCATTGGCTTCCAGGATATGCCTCTAACAGTAGCTGACTGGGAGGAGGGAGGATGGCAGTTGTGAAGGAGGACTGAATAGGCAGCTCCTGTATGGAGCAGGAAATCAATGGTGTGGCCCCCTGCAGAGAGAATCACCCAGGACTCCTGTGGTGTTATAATGGTGATGGGAGCCAGCATGGACAGCCCTGGGCCCCTTCACTCCTGGCTTTGCTGTTGCAGATAAGACCTTGGCAGCCTAAGCCTCTGAGGGTAGTCTCACTTCCAGTGGTTTCCCTGGCAGAGCAGACAAGGCTTTGGCTGTTCTTGGCATTCAAGCCAAGGTCATTCTCGCTTAAAGTGTCCCTCCCCACAACAGAGAAAGCAGGCCCTGGGCCCCATCCCCTGCACTGGCTTCCCTTTCTCGAACCTAGGAGCCCAAGGCTAACTCCCTGCAGGGTTATCACAAATGCCTCCACCTGTTGCTTGTCCCTTTTAACCTGTTCTCTCCTCTCTCCCTCATCTCTATTATAAAACACTGACATGGTGACTCTCATGAGGATTTCCAGATTTTGTTCTGGGCCAAACACCAATTTTTGTAACTTTCTCCCAATATCTTGAGCAAACTGAGTGATGCATTTGCCTTTAAGAACTATTTGACCCTCCAGAGACGCTGGGGACATATAAGCATGTTTCACCAGTGCCTCCCTGAGTCACTCCAGGAAGGCCAAGGCTCTCCTTCTCCTCCTGTGTCACTGCTGATAGCTTACAGTAGTACAGGGGTGTAACTCCGGGGGAAAATCCCAGGGCAGAATACCTTTGAAACCGAAATCAGTCAAAGGGAGAAAGGAAGTGGGAGAAACCCATTTATTGCTCACAAGCAGTCGTCCCACTTCTCTCTCAACCTGGCTGCAGAAGAAGAGAGAGCTCCAAACACCTCTCTGGTCCAGATAATCCCTTGGCTTGCCCATGTAATTACCTATTGATATGGAGATAGACTACTTCTTTCTACCCCTTGGAAACACCTATTGGTATGGAGATGAACTAAAGCCAGGCAAGAGATTCTGGAATTATTGCAATTCTACCCACAGCCCACCCCTCCAGAAATCTTGCCTCACAATCTACTCATTCCCCATCTTACACAATGACCCCTATGCGAGAAAAACTGAAGCATTGCAACCAGACTAATAACATAAAATCATGATACTCGTCAAGCCGGAGGATTCAGCTGGGTTCAAAGTCCTATGCAGATTAAGTCCATAGCTCGCCCATACCACACGCAGTTAGTAGTTGAACAGATAGGGAGCTCAGAGCACTGATCACAGGGCAGCTGCAGCCAGGGAGCGCAAACAGGCCAGAAGGACTGTAGGAGACAATAACCTTAAGGGAGATAAGATACATGTTTTAATGATACCAGCATAGGCAAATCTTGTCCATCAGGTAGGATACATGCAAGAGAGTGGTCTTGTGATAGGACAGTGGCAGGAATGGGATCTTGTCCTGGTCTAGTAGACTTTCACCCCCCTCCCTGTGGGAGTTACAGATGAGTCAATATATGGGCTACAGGAGGTACACGCACTGGCCATAAAGACAAAACAAAACTTCCCCGCAATATGCTCTTACCTCCTGGAAGTTTTGGGTACACTACCATGATCTTTTGGGGCCACTGTGCTGTTACTCCAAGAACACACAGGAAGCCAGCTTCCAGGACTTTCCCCCAAGGTGCCAGAAGGGCCAGCCATCACTGATTCATGTGTTGAAATGTCCAGGGCCACGTCCACTCAACAGTGTCTCCAGGGTTTAATGCAGTTGGGGACAGCAGCAGGATGTTGCTCTGCTGACCATATCCTGGCTTCAATAACTCCTCTTTGGTTTGCACAGACAGTTGTATAGGAGAGGCAGCAAGGTATGTGAGCATACCCACAGGACTCAAGGCTCCTTTTTGGGGCTTCTCATTCAAATGCTGTAGCACTGTCCATAAGCAAACTGACCAGCCCTGTAGACTACTGGTGTCTGACTTAAGGACAGATTTCAACAAACCATTGTACCTCTCTATCATTCCTGCCCTGGTAGGGTTATATGGTACATTAAACTTCCACTTTATTCCTAATTGCTGCACCCATTCTTGTAACGCATGTCCAGTAAAGTGGTTGCCTTCATCACTCTCAATCACCTGTGACCAGCCATAGGCTGCAGAGATGCTCTCCACCCCTTTTAGTGGTTTGCTAATCTGCACGATATGCAGGAAAAGCAACCAACAGTCCAGTAGCTGTGTGCACACAAGTCATGGCATACCGATATCCTTCTGATATTGGCAGAGGCCCAATATAGTCTATCTGCCACCTGACATGGGGTATCAGCCCCTGTACTATTGTCCTGTGTTGCTGTGGGACTCAGTGTAACTCCCACTTAGAGCATACAAGGCACTCCTTCCAGTCTCTGATGACTTCTTCAAAGGTCAACAGCAAGCCCCACTGACAGGCTACAGCCCACATTGTCTTTTGCCCTACGTGCAACAAACACTGATGTAACTGTTGGGCCACATCAGAGGCAGGCTTTCCTTCTAGCCAACATACCTGGGCCAGTGTGTCTGTGTCATCATTCCCTGGGGATGCCAAAGGCAAATGGCCAGTCACATCATATACATAACAGTTTTAGTCTGGCCAGAAACCCATAGGTCTTGCCACAACACTTGCCTCCAAAGGGGCCAATGACTAACCATCCAGTTGGCATGGTATCATATCAGTAGCCACAGGGTCAAGCCCCAATAGACAGCCCCGCTGTCAGTGCAGACAACTATAGGGCAGGGCTCCTGGGAGATCATGAGCCATACTACCTGCAACTCAGTCCACTGGATGCTCTTCCCCTCTCTGTCCTCCATCCACATTGTCTCAGTCTTAGGATGGAAAGTCACAGCCCTCCACTTCAGGGGCTGCCCATGACTGGAGCTGTCTTTATACCAAGCATCTTTAGGTACAGGGACTTTTCCCTCCTGATAAGGAGTCTCAGCTACCAATGGCTCAAAGGCAAGTTCTTCCTGCTTTCCACTGGTATAGGTCACTGGCCCCAATAAGCGTTGGAGTTCTCCACCTAAGGGGCTAGTAGAGAGGGTGCTATGCTACTATAAATATGCACCCCATTTGGCCAGTGTAGACATCTGTGCTATGCCACTCCGTGCCCTTTAGGTCCATTCTCACACCCACCCTATGACAGGATAGGTGGTTATTACCTTGGTGGCAGCTGTTCTGGTGATGGGCTCCATAGACAGCAAGGTGTAGCACATAGCAGCCAGCTGCTTCTCTATCAAGGTGTTCCCGACCTGTGCTCCTTTTCATAGTTGTGACCAGAATCCAATAGGTTGGCATGTCCATTCAAGCCACTGCCAAAGACCCCATCCATAACCATCTTTGGTTACATGAACATCCAGTTCACAGGGCCTTCATGAGTCCATTACGTTCAAGGCCTGTACAGCCTTGACTGCCCACTTGGCAGCAGTAAAAGCATCTGGACATGAGTCATCCCTGTCCCACATGATGCCTTTTTGCACCACTGGTATAAGAGCTTCAGCATTTGTGCCAAGTGCAGGAAAAACACTCTCCAGTAGCCCAAAAGACCCAAAAACTCTTGTAATACTGCCACAGTGGTAGGTTTAGGGAAAGCCTGGACCATGTCTATGACTGCTTCAGGAATAACTTAAGTTTTATCCAATCAGACAACCCCAAAGAATTTTACAGACAAACCAGGTCCCTGAACCTTGATGCTGTTATCAGCCTATCCTCTCTCTGGTAGATGTTACACTAGTCTAGGAACTGTTCCTTCTAAATCTGCAAGAGAACCAGACGTGAGCATAATATCATCAATGTAGTGATACAGGCGCACTGTTTGCAGTTTCTTCCACGTGGCCAAGTCCTGGGCTACAAGTCCATGACAAATGGTGGGACTGTGGAGGTATCCCTGTAAAAGGACAGTAAATGTCGACTGCAGGCCTTCCCATGTGAAGGCAAACTGTTTCTGACTTTCCTGTACTATGTCAATAGAGAAGAAAGCATTAGCAAGGTCCACAACATAATGATACATCCCTAGTTCATAACTGAGCGTCTCCATAAGGGCTGCTATAGAGGGGTCAGCAAAGGGGGTGTGACTTTATTCAATTCCCTGTAGTCCACAGTCATATGCCAAGAGCCGCCTGGCTTTCTCACTGACCACACTGGGGAATTGAAAGGACTATGAGTGGGCTTTATGATACCCACCTTCTCCAACTCCTGTAGAGTTTCTCTAATTCCCTTGTGCCCCCAGGCAATTTATATTACTTAGTATTTGTCAACCATCGAGGTACAGGTAGAGCTACAGGTGGGTGCTTAGCATGTCCCCTCAGAACTGCCTTTACCACACGTACCCTCAGTCTGAACTCACCTGCAGTGGTCTGTAACCACAGGCCCTGCAGGGTATCTACCCCCAAAATATATTCATTGATTGGAGAAATGTACACAGTATACTTCTTTGCTATTAAATGGCCTATCCCCAGTGTGATTTGGGCTTTCTTCACTCTAATTGCCTTACCCCCATAGCCATCTATCACAGCAGGAGGAACAGGAAAATGCTCAGGGTTGCCATAAATCAGAGAACATTCAGCTCCTGTGTCCACCAGTGCCAGGACACATTGTACATTCACAGGGGACCAATGAATCGCTAATTCTACATGTGGCCTCTGGTCCCCACCATGTTCCCCAAGGTGGGGGCTTTGACCCTCCACTCAGTCGAAATGCAGTGCCAATCGTTGTCCTGTTGGGGTGAGCATCCAGGCGGAGCCTGAGTACTGTCCTCCAGGAAGACTTGCAGGGACATAGGCCAGACATGGGGCTTTGACTCTGGTTTCCGTGCCCTGGACCTCAGTGGCTGAAACTGCTGCTCTGGCTTTAGTTGGTGCCAAAGTTCTAACAATATTCTATTGGGATGCCCATCGAGTTTTTCTTTCACTACCCTGGCCTTTATCTAGTCAAGCCACATCACTTATGGGTTGCCGTATGTCGGGGGCAACAATAGTCAGTAGGGACCCAAAGAGAGATGGGAAAGGTGTATGGAGCACCAGATTTCTCATTCCTGTGGTGAACAACTCCTCATCAGGCCCTGGGAGTCCATACTATAGATGATGTTTTTCATGCCCAGCTCCTGTAACACCTGCTGCAGGTCTGCACACATTTTCCAGCTATTGGGTAAGTATTAGGCTAAACTGCCCTGATGGCTGCTGTCAGCCAATCCAGAAGCTCCCAATTCCCTGAGGTGTGATGGAACGGGCACTTTGCAACCACTGCCAGAGAGAAGGGCGAGTCATCAGGGAAGCCAGTCTATTCATCTCAGAACCCAACATAACAATGTTTTCCACCCCCATATCCCGGAGATGCAAAAGCCATGTACGCAGAGGTTCCTATGGCTTTTGCCAATACCGGACGCTCATGTCCACCAGCTCATCCCGGGTATAGAGGTGGAGCATGGAGGGTTCCACAACCTGTTCCTCTCCCTGAGGAGCCTGCAGTTGTTGCATTTTTACTGTCTTAATTACAACCAAGCAGGCCTTTAATACAGGAGAGGCTGGTGCCTCGGGCAGTGGCCTCAGCAACAGATCAGCTCTCAGCCACACACTGTCCTCTCCAAACATCTCCTCTTTCATCTCTTGGGCTTAAGGCTCTGCCCCCCCCCCCCCCTGCCCCCACAACCTCCTACAACGTGGACTCTCTTGCTGTCTCCCCCCTTACTACTGCTAAGGAATCTTCCAGGAGCATTACTCATCTTCTCAGTAACTGTCTCTCTTCCTTAAGGGCATCCCATAGGTCATCACCCAGCTCCTCCAAGCAATCCTGAAGTGTGTCTCTCTCCCGTCAAAGTCTCTCTCTCTCCTTGATAACCCTCTCTCTCTCCTCAATAACATTTTCCACTATCTTGAGGAAAAGAGATCCTACAATACCAGCTGCTACACGGCCATTCAGGGCTTCTAAGCAGTCTTCTATCTTATGGAGGGCTAATTCTGCAGCTTCCAGTGTCTCCAACCTTCCTCAATTCTGCAGAAGGCCCCACTCCTCTAGGAGGTGCTTTACCCTAGCCCAATTCCCCACTAGGGGTTCTCCAATTGGAAGTCCCACATATAGGGGGTTCCTGAGTGAGGCTGCCCCCTCTACTGCTGCAGCCACTTGGGCCTTCCCACCATCCCTAGAGGCAGCCCTCCCAAGGGTCACACCCTTGTAGACAGATTTTGTGTTCAGAGGTCCTCCTGACTACCACCAGACATAACTCTGGGGGAAAATTCCTTTGAAACTGAAATTAGTCAAAGGAAGAAATAAAGTGGGAGAAACCCATTTATTTCTTACAAGCAGTCATCCTGCCTCTCTCTCAACCTGGAGTAAGAGAAAGCTCCACCCAACCTCTCTGGTCCAAATAAGCCCTCACTTGCCCATATAATTACCTATTGATATGGAGATGGATTAATTCTCTCCACCCCTTGGAAACACCTATTGGTATGGAGATGAACTAAACCCAGGCAAGAGATTCTGGAAATATTGCAATTTTACCCACAAGGGGTTTTACTCATACCCTTTTTAGCCCTTCCAGAATGCAGGTTATAAAGTGGTTTTGGTGTCAGTTATTGGTATCATCTGTGTCTTGGCCCCTCTCCGTGTCAGAGAGTGGTACTGCCTGACAGCCAGTGGGGACTCGTGTTAATTCCCCCGGAGACTTGCCACTTGCATTTACAGTGTACCACTCATCTCCCAACTCTAGGGCTCCCCTGATCACTTTTTCTTTCTCCCCTCTGGTAAGAGTTTGGTTTAATATAAGCATGACATCCTTCAAGGTTAACTCAAAGATCATGATAAGTCCTTGGAAGGCTTCTATATATTTGTCTGGGTCATCTGAAGACTTCTCCAGGTTCTGTTTTACTTGCCTCAGGTCTTGGAGAGAGAAGGGGACATGAACCCTAACTAGTCCCTATTCCCCATTAGCCTACTTCTGGTAGGGGTAATAAGGATGGGTATAATTGTTTCGCCACCACCTAGAAAGGCTGGTGTGGCTATTAGCCTGATGGAGCTTGGGGTTGTGGCCTTTTCACAACCTGTCTTGCAGGGGTCTCAGGGGGTGGACCTCGATAGGGTGGGCAAGATGGGGCCAGTGGGAAGGGGTTAGTACTTGAGTAGGATCAGGGATTAATCCACATTCTTTGCAAACTCTTATCTTCTTGAAGGGCAAAGAAAGCCTGCACGTATGGAACCTCTGACCATTTCCCCTCCCTGCAGCAAACAACTCTAGCTGCAAGATCTTATGGTATTGTATACTTCCCTCAGGGGGCCAGGCCTCTCCATCAGGGAGTTTGTATTAAGGCTTGTGTGCAGAAGATTAGGCACTTCTTTTCCAGAGCCTGGGGATCAAAACACTCCCAATTCCTCTGTATACACATCAGTGAGGTTCCTGATTTTAGGCTTGACAAGGTTGTTCCCATCTGGAAGAGAAAGCAAGAACAGGCATCCAGCACCTGGTTCTCTACTTCCCATATCTGGGCATCCCCCTCTTGCAGCTAGAAGACAAGGTGAACAGTGACAGTTCACCCTCTTGGGCCTACTGAACTCTAGTCGCTCCTGTACCAGTGTGGCCATAACCATTACTCATTCCGTACTTCCCACTACGTAGTGGGTGTGGGACATCAGTTTTAGTGGGCTTACACAGGTGTTGCCATTCCTCACTGACTTTGGGAGTTTTGAACCAGATGAGAAGCCTCTGTTCACGCATTTCTGTGTGGAACACTGAGGCACAAAGTTGGTGGTAGATTTCATCAGTGCAGTGTTCAAATATCCATCTTACACACAATTCCATCAGGAACTGGGAGTTCTTATCCAGCCGGACTCTGACCTTTACTGGAGCAAAGGCCTCCCTTGCCCTGGTGAAACCTCCCAAACACCAAAAGAGATTGAACATTTTGAGTCCAACTGAAGTCGCATCTAGGAGGAGGAGGTACACAGCCTGGGTGAGATTCCAGGCCCATGCAAGGGGCCGAAGCAGGGGACTCATCTCGTGAACTTCCTCTGTACTACAGTGGAGAAAGTGTCGGAGCCCAAGGAGAACTGCCTCCAATGAGAAGGTGGTGGAATCTGGTCAGGGACTCAAGTCAAAGGGGGAGCAGAGGTGCCAAAGACAGCCATGAGGGTGGGAGCCAATAACTCTAAGAACAAGTCCCTGCCACTGCTGGGAGATTATTCTAATAGTTGCCTTCTGTAGAAAGTCTGCCCTATGAGGTTAGAGGTCAGGGGTCATCTGTGACTCTTGCATAGGCAGGAACCTAGCTGGAGGTTCACTCAGTGCCATTGGTTCAATTGGCCAGATCCAAGATCCAAGGACTAGTGTCTACTAGTCTGGGCTGCCCTCAGAGTCCTCAGATTAGGATAAGAAAGTAGGAAGTTGGCTCAACAGCTTCTCAACATTCTGCCCATGGGTGGGGATCAAGGGGCAGCAGATGCCAGGAAACATTTCACCCAAATCTTAAGGCTAGTGGCCTATGCTAGCCATGTTTAAGTGACCAACAGGTGCTCAGAAAATGTTTCCAAGATAAAGAGAAAGTATGAGCAAAGGTGAGAGCAAGAGTGTTTGCAGCCTACCTGGTGGTGGTGAGCTTCAGTTCCATGAAGTTAACAGCTGAGTCAAAGTATACAAAAGGAGAGTAAAGGAAGTAAGGAAGGGCCTCCCACCAGGCCCAGAGTGGGCCAAGGTGAATTGAAAGTACATAGATGACTACTCAGTAGGATACCCATTAGGGAATTCAGGGTCTGAGTTCAAACAAGCAGACCTTTGAGAAGCTGCTCAGGTGCAGTCTCAGCTTGGGTTCTCATAATTGTCCACCTGCATCCATCAGTCCCTCACATCCAGGGAGAGCCTCTGAAAGGGAATTCTGGTCTCCGCTCAGTCTACTTTCCCAGCTCCCAGTGGAGACGAGGGGCCCACTGAGGGAGACACAGGGAAACCTATCACTTGAGATTTGAGATCAGCAGCTGGGCTAATCCCATTTTAAATAGCTGATGAGTGCCCAATGTTGTGTACCATAGATGGCATCCTGTTATAAGGAAAGTGACAGAAAAGGAGGAGTTTAGTTGCCGCTCACCTATGAAGATGTCCTGGAGGAGACCCCAAAGATGATGCCAGGGTTCTTGTTTACACAGTGGAAGAATGAACTTAACAAACACTCAAGGTAAGCAAGCAAGAAAGAGGCTTTTTATTGATAGAGAGAAGTAACAATACAGAACTCCCAAGCATATACTGGGAGGGTCAAGACTACCATTTATGGACTCAGGTCTAGGGGTTTTATGCCTGTTGCATCGACGAGGGAGAGAAGCTGTTTGTTTTCTATAGGTTCCCATCAGAATGCCAGCTATATTTTAGCTAATCATACTAAAGGTCATTTCTATTTTTAATTAGTATGGCTTGGTCAAGCTACATGACTTACAGTCAGTAAAATGGTTCTTTATCATGGAGGTTTAACCATCTTATACACTGTTGCATTGTTTCAGCTGCAAGTATTCTGTTTTTCACCTTCCTAAGGTCCTTAGTAATCACCTAATTTGTCCTTCCCAGGGCCCTTATCTTGTTCTAACTGGACAGGGGCTGCTGCCTGTCCTTTCCCTGTCTCAGTCCCACCTGATGCCCTTTTGTATCAGACAGTATATTGGCTTCAGAATTTGTGCTGAGTGCAGAATAAACGCTCTTCAGTAGCCTAAGAGCCCCAAAACTCTTGTAATAATGCTACAGTTGTAGGAGTAGGGAAAGCCTGGACTTTGACTGCCTCTGGGATGACTTTAGTTTTACCCAACTAGACAACCCCAAGAACTTGACTGACAAACCAGTTCCCTGAACCTTGGTGCTGTTCACAGCCCATCCTTCTCCTATAGATATTGCAGCGGTCTAGGTGCTGCACCTTCTAGATCTGAAAGAGAATAAGACGTGAGCATAATATCATCAATGTAGTGATACCACTGCACTGTTTGCGGTTTCTTCCATGTGGCCAAGTCCTGGACTACAAGTCCATAACAGATGGTGGGCTGTGGAGGTATCCCTGTGGAAGGACAGTGAACATCCATTGCCATCCTTCCCATGTGAAGGCAAACTGCTTCCTGTTCTATGTAAATGGAAATGAAGGCCTTGGCAAAATCCACAACATAATGATTTGTCCATAGTTCATGACTGAGGGTATCCATAAGGGCTGCTATTGAGGGGACAGCAGCATGCAGAGGACATGTGACTTTGTTCAATTCTCTGTAATCCATGGTCATACATCAGGAGCCATCTGGCTTTTTCACTGGCCATGCCAGGGAATTATAAGGACTATGAGTGGGCTTTATAATGCCCACCCTCTTCAGCTCCTAAAGGCTTTGTCCAATTTCTTTATGCCCTGCATGCAATTTGTATTGTTTGGTATTAGTCACCTGCCAAGGCACAGGCTAAGCTATAGGCGGGTGCTGAGCATGTCCCCTCAGAACTCCCTTTAGCACATGTATCCTCACTCTGAACTTACCTGTAATGGTTTTTGGCCACAGGCCCTACAGGATATCTACCCCCAAAATATATTCGGGGATGGGAGATATACACAGTATACTCCTTTGGGGGTATATGCCCTATCCCCAATGGGATTCAGGCTTGCTTCACTCTAATAGCCTTACACCCATACCCATCTATCACAGTGCGGGTACCAGGAAACCTCTCAGGGTTGCCATAAATCAGAGAACATTCAGCTCCTATGTCTATCAGTGACAGGACTGTGAGGGTTAAAAATTAACTTGCCATTTCTGCCTCTGTATTAGTGCTTGCCTCAGTAGAAGTGGCAGACAGCCATATCCTGTTATTGCAAAACTGATTTATTGAAGAATTGTTATTTGAAACTGGTGCAAACTAGCTGACGCAGGAAGAAGCAACTGGCCTAGAAACTAGCCTCAGGCAACCAAGTGAAACTAGGACAGTTAGCCAACAGGAAGTTCAGAGAATATAAAAATGTTGACCAAACTTTTGAAGCTGCTGTTAGCCGATCTAAGGCTGGCAGCCCCTGTGCAGGTGGTCTTACTGCTAATAAATTACTTCTTTTTCTCCTGAATTCTGGTTGTGGCCTGGTGCGTCTGTGCTTTCCCCGTACAAGCAGTTGGTCCTGTGGAATTCAGGACTAATATTTGGGGGCTCGTCCGGGATCGGAGCGCTACCACCAGTGCCTGGTCAGAGGAGGCACCTCAGACATAAGGAGACTTTGGAAAGCAGTAAGACTTTGGGTTTGAAATGCACTGTACAGAAGCCCAAAAGGAAGGCTGGACGCAGCAATACTTCCCGGGCTGGGGGAAACCCGAGACGTCAGGCATCCCCCTTGTAAAAGGCGGCCGCCAAAATTGTCTTTGTTTCATTTTCATCTCTGTGTGTGGTTTATGTGGTTATTTGTGTGTCTTCTCTTGGAACTGTTTCTTGGTTAATTCTGTACAAAATGGGACAAGGGAGTTCTACAGGGAGTCCCCTGGAATTGGTGTTAGAACACTTCAAAGATTTTAAGAAACCGGCGTCTGACCTGGCACTTGGTGTCATGCCTGGAGATCTGACCACCTTCTGCCAACTCGAATGTTCATCATTTGATATTGGCTGGCCTGACGGGTACTTTAGACCCACCAGTTTGTTATCGAGTCAGGCAAGTGATTTTTGGGCGCCCGGGCCAACCAGACCAAATCCCCTATATTATGGCCTGGATTTCCCTCATAGAAGACCAGCCTCCCTGGTTGAGACAGTTCCCCTTCAGGACCCCCTGGCCAATACTTCTTCCCTGGAAAAAAGGGCAACCACAGTTTTCGTGAACCAGCCTAAAGTAGGAAAGCCTACACAGAAGGTTGGAGGGGAGAAGGAGACCCCCTCCCCTGTTGTCCCTGCAGAGGACAGAGGAGAGGTACCCGCTCCCTCGTACACCCCTGTTTCAAAGTCTGCTAAACCTAAGACTCAGGGAGTGAGTAGACCCAGCCCTGGGCATACCCGCAGTGGGGGCACTTATCAACCTCCCCGGACCCCCACCTCGGGGTCCCCCCAACTCACTCCTGAAGCTCCTATTGTCCATTTCCCTCTGACTCCTCTTAGGACTCGGAGGATGAGTCTAAAGCTCCTGACCGAAGCGCTATTCCTTCTGCCCCTCTTCATCCCCTTACACAAACCACCTATGGGCACGAAGATGAAGGAAAGGACCACCCCTTCATGGTGTATGTCCCACTTTCCACTAGTGATCTGTATAATTGGAAAAACCAAAATGCCCCTTTTTCCGAGAAACCCCATGAGTTGACCAGCCTGTTAGAGACCATCTTCTTTACCCACCAACCCACCTGCGATGATTGCCAGCAACTCTTGCAGACCCTTTTCACCTCTGAGGAACGTGAGAGAATTAAGCAAGAGGCAGGCAAATTAACCTTGGGTCCTGATGGGAAATCCGCGGAATCGAGTCTAGTGAACACATGTTCCCATCTGCTCGATGTACCTGGGACTATAATAGTGATATGGGAAAAGAGAAACTAGGAACCTACCACCAGACCTTGCTGGGGGCAATTAGAGGAGCCGCTAGACGGCTGCCAATCTTTCAAAAATAGCATATGTAGTGCAGAGAGGGAATAACTCTCCTTCTGCCTTCCTGGAGAGGTTGTTAGACGCTTACCGTACCTTTTCTCCCATGGACCCAATGGCCCCAGAAAACCAGAGAATTGTGGTCATGACCTTCATATCCCAAGCTGCCCCAGACATCAGATGTAAGTTGCAAAAATTAGAGGGGTTCGAAGGAAAGGCACTATCGGAGCTAGTGGCAGTTGCACAGAGGGTTTTCAATGGGCGCGACCTGCCCGAGGAGAAGTAGGCTAAAGCAATGGCCAAGGAGGTGGTGGCAGCCCTCCAAGGACAGGACTCCAAGAGTAAGTCCTGGAGAGACAAGCCACTGAGACCCTGTAACAAAAACAGGAAGAGTCAATGGAACAGAAAGGAAGGTGATGCGTCGGAGGACAGCAGAGCCCCCCTAGCAAGGAATCAGTGTGCCTACTGTAAAGAGAGAGGACACTGGAAAAATGAGTGTCCCAAGAACTCAGAAAAGAGGGAAACACTGGAAAGTGCCGTGTTATCCCTCTAGGACTCGGACTGAGGAGATCAGGGCTCCATCACTGTGTGCCCCCAGGAGCCCAGGCTAACGGTGAAAATAGGGGGCACTCCTGTAGACTTCTTAGTGGATACAGGAGCAACCTATTCTGTTTTAACCAAACCCTTGGGAGAGGTATCCAACCAGAAAGTAGCAGTGCAGGGGGCCACCGGGTCCTCAACCTGTTATTGGACCACCAGCCGGCAAGCAGATCTAGGACGCAAGATAGTGAGACACACACACTTTCTTAGTGATGCCTGAGTGCCCCTACCCACTGCTGGGATACGACCTTCTCTATAAAATGGGAGCAGTGCTGACCTTTGAGAGCCAGCCTCCCCCAAACAGCAGAGGGTCTGCAGGCTACTCTCCCACAGTCCCTAGCTCTGACTATAACAGCACCCCTGGACCAAGAATGCCACCTGGGAAAATTCTTATCCCAGGAGAAACCAAGAGATAAGCAATTGCTGCAAGAATTGATAAATGAATTTCCCCTTGTCTGGGCAGGCAAGGGAGAACCTGGGTTAGCAAAAAATCAGAGCCCGGTTGTCATTGAGTTGAAGAGCTGGGCCGAACCCATCCTGCTAAAACAGTATCCTATGAGAGCAGAGGCACAGAGAGGTATTCGCCCTCACCTGAATTGGCTACTGCAAGAGGAAATACTTGTAAAATGTAATTCCCCCTTGAACACCCCCCTTTTGCCCATGCTGAAGCTTGGGTCACGGGAGTACCAACCGATGGAGGACCTCTGGGAAGTCAACAAGGGAGTAGAGACTCTCCACCTTACTGTGCCTAACCCATATACCCTGCTAAGCCTGCTTACCCCCTCTCACGCTGTCTACACTGTCCTTGACTTAAAAGATGCCTTTTTCACCCTGCAGGTAGCGGAAAAATCACAACCCATCTTTGCCTTTGAGTGGGTTGACTCCGAAGCTGGGGAAGCTGGACAGTACACGTGGACCCGGCTGCCACAAGGATTTAAGAATTCTACCACCTTGTTCAACGAAGCCCTCCACACTGACCTGTGGGGCTTTCGAGAAGAACATCCTGAGGTAAGCCTTCTTCAATATGTTGATCTATTAATTGCAGCCAAGACACCCACAAACAGCCTGACGGCTACCAGGCATTTGTTAAGAAGACTGCAAGATTGTGGGTATCGCATCTCTGAAAAGAAAGCCCAGGTATGTGTCACCTCTGCCGCCTACTTAGGGTATATTTTAGAGAAAGGTCAATGCCGAGTTGCAGCATCATGGATTGACACGACCATGAGGATACCCACTCCCACCTCCAGGCGACAGGAACGTGAATTCTTAGGAAATGTGGGGTATTGCAGGCTATATGGATTTTGGGTTTCCCTGCGAAAGTTCAACCCCTGTATGAATTGATTAAAGAACAACCTGCCTTTCAATGGGAAGATAAGCAACAGAAAGCCTTTGATGACTTGAAGGTGGCCCTCTCCTCGGCTCCTGCCTTAGCTTTCCCTGATTTGGCAAAACCCTTCATCCTGTATGTCAGTGAGAGGCATGGGATAGCTAAAGGAGTGATGACTCAACGACTAGGTCCCTGGGAGCGGCCAGTTGCCTACCTATCCAAAAAGCTTGACTCTCGGGTGGCCGGGTGGCCAGCTTGTCTACGAGCCATAGCGGCCACAGCCTTACTCACCAAGGAGGCCCAAAAACTGACCTTTGGGCAGGTCCTTATGATTGTCGCCCCACCTACTCCACTCCCCGCCCGGTAAGTGGATGACTAACTCTTGCATCATACATTACCAGACCTTGCTCCTAGACACCAAGCAGGTGAAATTTCTACAGACATCCAAACTGAATCCTGCTACTCTCCTGCCAGACTCAGACGACAACACTGTGAGCCATGACTGTAGTGAAATAATGGCCTTGGTCAGCAATGTGAGAGGAGATCTCACAGACACTCCCCTGAAAGAAGCTGAGGTAATTCTGTTTACAGACGGCAGCAGTTTCATCGACACTGGGAGAAAGAGAGCTGGAGCTGCAGTGGTCCAGATTAACCAGCACAGAACTGAGACAAAAACCCTTTGGGCAGCGCCACCAGAAGGCTGAACTCCTAGGGCTAACCCAAGCCCTGATCCTGAGCTGAGGGAAGAAAGCCACTATCTACACTGATAGCCAGTACGCGTTTGCCACCACACACGTGCATGGGGCAATATACAGGGAGACAGGGCTGCTCACCTTAGAAGGGTAAGCCAGAAAAAACAAAGAAGAGATCCTCAGACTCCTGGCCACCCTCTGGCTGCCCCAGCAACTTGCAATTGTACATTGCCCAGGACATCAAAAAGGTGACTCACTTGAAGCAGTGGGAAACAGACCAGCAGACCGTGCTGCTAAAAAGGCAGCATTTAATGAACTGACTGAACTCATTCTCATGCCAGAGCCTGTAGTGGTGGGTCCCCCTTCATACAGCACAGCAGAAGAGGAGTGCCTGGGACAACAACAGGGAGAGAAAAATAGTAGTGGATGGTATATTCTCCCTACCAGAACCACAGGGCTACCTGAAGCCCTAGCCCAGCAGATGGTAAAACAACTTCACAAGAGCACCCACTTGGGGGCGAAAAAATTAATCACCCTGATGCAGAAAGCCTTCTGGCACAAGGACCTATCTCGATTACGTCAAGATGAAGTGAGTAGGTGCCTCACCTGTCAACAGGTAAATGCCAGGGCAACAAGGGCCCAGTACGGTAAGAAAAGGAGCGTAGACTGTCCTGGGGGGTATTGGGAGATTGATTTTACAGAATTGAAGCCTCTTCAGTTTGGGTGCAAATATCTCTTAGTATTTATAGATGTTTACTCTGGGTGGGTTGAAGCGTTCCCTATTAGAGGAGAAAGCGTTGAAATCGTAGCTAAATGTTTGATAAAAGAAATAGTACCTCGGTTTGGGCTCCCTCTGAGTTTGGAATCTGATAATGGACCCGCCTTTATTTCCAAGGTAACCCGACAAGTCAGTGAAATCTTACATGTGCCCTGGAAACTGCATTGCATGTACAGGCCCCAAAGTGCAGGGAATGTAGAGAGGATAAATAAGACACTGAAAGAAACGATAAGAAAGCTAAAGCATGAGACTGGGTTAAGTTGGGTCTCTCTTCTCCCGTTTGCCCTAATTAAAACCCACTGCACCCCCTACTTCCTTGACCTCACACCTTATGAAATCACGTTTGGCAGATACTCGCCCTTGCTGCCACAAGTAGATAGTGACAAATTAGCTGAATTGACTGATACTGACCCACTTCAGTCACTGCAGGCTTTTCACATCTTGCAGGAAGAAATAAAAGCAACATCTCCGCAGCTGTAGAGGGAGCCGCACCAGTGAGACCGCACTCCCATGCTCCCGGAGATCTCGTGTGGATCCAGAAGCCACACCCTGAAACTCTTGAAACGTGGTGGAAAGGACCATACGTTGTAATCCTCTCTACACCCACCGCAGTGAAAGCAGGTGGTGTCCTCCCTTGGATACATCACATGCAAGTGAAGAAGTTCCTCAACGATGGAGAAAAGCAGAAGTGGACTGTAACTAAATCTGCTACTAACCCCTTGAAACTAACCTTTAAAACTAATCATGTATAAAGCTTACTTGTGGGGGGTCACTGCCTTATTCATATTTCAGCTGGGCCAGGGAAAGAATAAGCCGCATCAACCACGGAACTTCAAATGGGAGCTGCTAGATACCATTACAGGGACAACAGTAAGTACATATGAAGGAGAAGGGCAACCTGTTTTCTATTTTGATTTGTACAAATTATGGCCCACATTAGAAAACTGGCACCAACCCACCACTCGCAAGGGAGGCAGGTCAAGTTCCAATTCCCATTATGGGTGCCGTGAGATGGGTCTGCAAAACACTACCAACGAGGCCTACAGACCATGCACTACTATGCCTGCCCTGCGAATGGAGGTTCCTCGTGCCAAGGAGCCGGGAATTTCTACTGTGCCACGTGGGGTTGTGAAACAACAGCCTCCTGGATCCAAAAGGATCCCTATATCAATATGACCAGGTTAAAAACTTACAGTTGCTCCCCAGACAATTGTAACCCCTTTGTTACGATAATAAGATACTGGGACCCCTACTCCCTCTCCCTAGCATGGGAAACTGGGTGGACATGGGGCCTTAGGTTGTATGTAACAACATAATCCAGGCACCAAATTTACTATACAGAGACAAGTGGTGATAGCCCAGCAGAATCCCATTGGCCCCCTCTGGGAAATATTTCAACCCCCACCGGAGCCTCCGTGCCCGACTTAGCCACCCTTGCCGAAGCTGCAGTCTCACTCTGTGCCCCGGCCAATAACAAAGACCACCCTTCTGCCAGAAAAATTAACCACTACCCCCCTTGCTGCCTCTAGCCCTGCACTTCGATTAGAACAAGATGTTTATAGAGATTTCTAAACACCTCTACGGTGTCTAATTTGACCTGAGACTGCTGGCTATGCGTAGACCCTAGGCCTCCCTATTATGTCGGCATAGCTGTAAACGCCTCCCTAGGAAACTCCCAGTCCCTAGTCCAGAAAGGGTCCCTAGAAAAACTGAAGCAGCAAGGGAAGTGCACCTGGAGACAAGTTCCCTCTTTAACCCTTGGAGATGTTCAAGGGACTGGGTGGTATATACACTCCCCAGATTACAATTGAAACAATTCTCCCATTTCTCAAGAATTGTGTGGTAAAATCGAATTATACAAGTACAGCCACTTCTTCTGGCCAGTATTTCTATGACCCAGAGGGCACCTGGTTCGCTTGTGTCACAGGGTTAACACCTTATGTAGCAGAAGAACTGATGGCATCAGATTCCAACCCTGCAGGACCAGAGCTTTGTATACTTGTCCATCTAATACTGCAAATTTTTCTGTATGATGGAGAGGCAGGACGAGAACACATAGGAGTTCAGTACAGGTGGAGAACTAAGAGAGCAGCTCCTATATTAGTCCCCTTGCTACTAGGGCTAGGTATTGCCTGGCCAACAGCCATTGGAACAGCCACTCTAGTCACCTCAGATACAAATTTCAAAACTCTAGCTCACTCCATCAACCGAGATTTAGGACTCCTAGAGAGCACTGTGTAACAACTTGAATCTGCCTTAGACTCCGTAGCAGAAGTAGTACTGCAGAATCGCTGAGGGCTAGATTTATTATTCATGAGACAAGGAGGGCTGTACATGGCTTTAGGTGAAGAGTGCTGTTTTTATGCCAACAAATCAGGCGTAATCTGAAGCACCCTAGCCATGGTGAGAGAAAACATAAGAAAAAAAGACAACATGTGGAAGGGAAACATGAACTGGTACCAGAGCCTTTTCTCCTGGTCCCCTTGGCTCACTACCTTCCTTACAGCAGCTACAGGTCCCCTGCTCATTCTATTAGTCTGTCTCCTAGTTTGACCTTGCTGCATCAACATTTTGACTGGGTACATATGTAAACAAATTGCAGCAGTAAAAGTTCTTTTCTTCCAGCAACAATATCAGATATTAGATGAAGATGAGTCACAGGTCTGACTTATGAACAAAAACTAGGGAGGAATGTGAGGGTTAAAAATTAACTTGCCATTTCTGCCTCTGTATTAGTGCTTGCCTCAGTAGAAGTGGCAGACAGCCATATCCTGTTATTGCAAAACTGATTTATTGAAGAATTGTTATTTGAAACTGGTGCAAACTAGCTGACGCAGGAAGAAGCAACTGGCCTAGAAACTAGCCTCAGGCAACCAAGTGAAACTAGGACAGTTAGCCAACAGGAAGTTCAGAGAATATAAAAATGTTGACCAAACTTTTGAAGCTGCTGTTAGCCAATCTAAGGCTGGCAGCCCCTGTGCAGGTGGTCTTACTGCTAATAAATTACTTCTTTTTCTCCTGAATTCTGGTTGTGGCCTGGTGCGTCTGTGCTTTCCCCGTACAAGCAGTTGGTCCTGTGAAATTCAGGACTAACAAGGACATGTTGCACATTAACTGGGGACCTATGAAATGATCATTCAACCATGTCCCCCAAGGTAGGGGCCTCAATACTCCCCTCATTCAAACTGCAACACCCAGCTGTCTTCTTTTGAGGGTCCAGGCAGGGTTGACTTACTCTCCCAGAGGAAGTCCTATAGACACACAGGCCGGACATGTGGCTTTGTCTCCGGCTTCCATTTCTTGGCCCTCTGGGGCCAAAACCGCTGCTCCAACTTCAATTGTTGCCATAGCTCCAGCAAAATCTTATTTGACTTTCCATCCAATTTCTCTTTCTCTGCCTCTTCCTTTATCAGAGTTGACCTTCATAAGACCCTTTAAACTCTCTCTCAGTAGCAGATTGCACTGTCTTCCACCCCCTCATTGCTTCTGTCTCTCCCAGATCTGCTACAGTGGAAGTAACCTCATTTATGGGTTGCCTTAAGTGAGGGACAAGAGTAGCCAATAGGGACCCAAAGAGGGATGGGAGAGCTGTTTGAAGCTTTTGTCCAACTCCCATAATACCTGTTGGAGCTCAGCATACATCTGCCATCTAGCATGGAAAGATGGCAAATCACCCTGATTAGGCCATACTGTGCAAAGAGAGGTCATAATCCAATCAAGAAGGGAGTGGTTCCCTGTGTCTGATAAGCATTTTGTAATCTCTGCCAGAGGGAGGGGTGATTCCTCAGGGAAGCCAGCTTCCCCATTTCTGATCCAGACATAATTCCATCTATCCCTAAGTCCCAAAGGTGCAAAAGCCAGGCTGATGTAGGCTCCAAGGCCTTCTGCTGAAACTGGGAGCTCAAATCCACCAGTTCAGCCTAGGTATGGGGGCGGAGCATGGAATGCTCCACAACCTGGAGGGGGGGTGGGGGCTGCATCTCTCCCTGGGGAACCCATTGTTGCTGCATCTTTTCTTTCTTAACTACAACTTGGCAAGCTTTCAATAGGGCAGAGGCTGGTGCCTCTGGCAGCACCACCCTTGGCACCACCCCCTCTTCTTTCCCCAGCTCCTCCTCCTCTGATGTCTCTTCTACCATTTCTAGAGCTGAATTCACAACTACTCCTTCATCTCTCCCATGGCATCTCACAGCCTTCATTCTCCTGCTGCCCCTTCCTATGTCACTATCACATCCTTCAGCAGTGCTATCTCAGTCTTTAACAACTTTCTTTTCTTCCTCATAATATCCCACAACTAACGCACACTCCCATTCTGCCACTTCCCTCAGAAACACATCTCTCTCTGTGGTAACACTTTCCAAAGCAGTGAGAAATGTAACCCACAGTTCCATCTACCTCATGGTCACTAGTTCCCCTAATGAGTTCCCTAATTTGCAGAAGACCAACTCCACTGTCTCAAGTATCCAGACCTCTCCCCAGTTCTGGGGAGAGGCCCAATCCTCTAGGAGGCAAGCCACCACAGACTATATCCCCACTGGGTGATCCCTGGGTGTCTCCCCATCCATAGGGGCAGCCCACTGAAGCATCCATCCCATGAGGACAGCCCTTCAATCTCAAAAAATCCTGCTGACTACACCAAGAATGTTGCTCCAGGAGGAGGAGTTCCCTACCCAGAGGAAGATCTCCATGAATTTGATGAGACTGAATAAAGGCAAGGGCAAGGAGTTGGGAGTTTAAAAGGAGGTTTTATTCTCATGTCAGTATGTCTCAATCTCTCCTCACTCCCCACTCTCCCAGCCACTCACCACCTCCCCACGCCTCACACCAGGAGGATCTCCATGGGTGGATCTCTGATGACTGGCAGATGCCTGACCAATTATGTACCAGGAACTGAGGGGAGGAGAGAATGGGTGTTTCCTCTCCACCCCTTCCCTGGGCTGGTACTCCTGTGACTGACCAGTGGTTCTGTCCCTGGTAAATATCCCATGGAAGTGCAAACAGGCTCTTATTATATATACAATGGGTGTTATTAAGGCCAGGTGAGAATCCTGGTCAGAAATTCCCATTTGCTCCACAGTACTTACTATGTGCAAGTGCTATACTAAAGGTTTTGTATTTATTACCTCATTTCAGCATTCACAACAACCCTATGAGGTGCGTGCATATTATTATTACCCTTATTAAAACTGATAAACTGAGGCATAGAGAGTTTAAGTTATTTAGCCAAAGTTCCCACAACTATTAACTATTGACGCTGGAGTTTGAATGTAGGAAATCTGCCTCTGGAGCCTAGCTCCTACCACTATGCTATGTGGCCTCATATCTTACATATTTCATACCTAGTGGCAGGTAGATAATGCAAAATGTAACTTGAAACTATTCACTTACTCTTCTTTGCCACATCCGTTCCTTTTTGCCAGAGTTGTTCCCCTTCTAGGAAATGGGCTAGGAGCCATTAATTGGCCTAATACCATACAACAGGAAGAGAACTGAGGAGGAAAATTAAGAGCTGGATGAGGTGGCTTGAAAGTTGAAGGAAGCCAGGACCAAATGGAGTAACCACAAGAAGCCTGTCCTCCATGAACTAACAGTCTGCAGCAGACAGTTTGGGCAGGCATTCTCCTATCTTGCTAACAGAACTCTAACATTGACAAATCCAGCAGAGATCTTTTGATCTCAGGGAAGGTGAGCCAGCATTGGGAGATGAGTCATGATTAGTTTGACAATTACAACAACAATTTTCCCCTTTACCAGTCATTGGCTCCAGTTCTGGCCAGTGAAGTATAAAGGGAGGCCAGCTAGGGAACTTCTGGGAAAGATTACATCCCCTCCTGTTGAACCAGATGCCTCCCAGAAGAACTTCCTGTGTATATTGCATTTAGACATGAGACTCAAAGTTGAAGAGAACAAGAAATCCTTCCAACTGTGCATGACAAAATATAAACACTGCTAAAACCCAAAGTAAAGTCTAAAGGGGTGGGAGGAGTTGAATGGCCAGATTATGGAGCAAGAGAAGGATTCCAGAAAGACACCAAATGGCAGGACTGAGGTACTGTGATCAATCCATCTTATATCATGTGGTCATCACTCTTATGGCCCAATGAATGGACTCTATTACTAGAAAAAAGAGAGAAAATGTAGTAGGCAGAAACAATAGGTAGTCATTATTGGGATCATCCCCTATTTATATTTTTACAATGACTTCTCCTATATTATCTGCTTTAGGGGTCTGCCAAAACCATAATCTCCCTTCTCTGATAACGGGATCCCTCCCACTCGTAGGCGTAGGATCCTGGAAGCCATATTGTAACCCTGACTCTGGGCCAAATTTATTGAACCATACAGGATCCCTGATCCAAGCTGGGATAATCAGATTCCATCCTGAGAATTTGGAATTGGAATTCAGAGATGCTAGTCAGTCTCTTCTGGTCTCTTAAACCTAGGATTTGTAAACCCAATAGCTGTGGGGAAGCTCTATTTAGTCAAATTCATGGAAAAGCAAAGAAGTCAGGGTTGCAAAGTTAAGACTAGAGTAGATATGAAAAGATAAAAGACCATATGGACTGAGATGGTGATTAAAAGAAACAGAGAACTAACTGCCTTGATTCCTGATGACTTTCTAGTTCACAGCTTTAGTCCCTTCTGAAACATCACTATACTTACTGACCTGTGTTCCACAAAATTCCTGTATCCTATAATAATGTAGGATTTTTCAAAACTAAACTAGCTCAAGTAGGTTTCTCTTCTTAGCAACCAAAAGAGCCTTGATGAAGACACTGTATTGTTTGCTCTTCAAACCAAATGAAATAAGGGTAGTTAGTCATCATCCTCATTTTACAGATTAGGAAACTGACAACCCCAGAGTTCAGCCATATAGTTTCCAGTGAGATATGCCTACTGGAGGCTGTGCAACCTTGGGCAACTCACAGAACCTTTCTAAGTTTGTGAAAAATTTTTGTGAGTAATCTCTGGATCTCTTCAGTTCCTTGAATTAAAGACCCATTTAAAATGAGACATTTAGTTTTTTTCTGATGTAAAGCCTCCCTTCACAAGAGATTACATAGGGTCCCTCTCTCTGCTCCCATAGCCACCTATGCATTCCTATTACAGAACTTCTATCACTGTATTGAAATTGCCTGCTTACTTGCCTGTTTCCCCCCCTGGACTGTTATCTCTGGGGATCATTGTTTAGCAGGGACTAACACACATCAGGTGCTCAATAAACATACATTGAGGAAATAAAAGAATAAATGTCAGTTTTTGATTGGCTTCTTTCCTGATTACATCCTGTCTGAATGGTTCACATGACACAGTTGGACCCAAGAAAAATAACGTCTGTTAGTAGAAAGATAATTGAAGGCACACACAGCTTCCAGGATCAGCTCTGTCATTAATAAGTCAGTTGTGTGACAATAGAAAAGTCATTTCCCATCTGAAAAACCAGAGAAGTAGATATATGGTTTTATCATTTTTCTTATAACTTTGAGTCCTCTTCCTTTGGGGACTGCCCTACATTATTAGTCTATGTTTTCCCAAAGCAGAAGCCAGAAATTTGCATTCCCAGCCTGCCTTACCACTAAGTTACAGGCATATGACTTAGAGTCTAATAAAAAATGGTAGCTCAGTTTCACACAGGTTACATACTTAAGAAATATATAAATATGGCATATTAAGACCTGGATTTTGCTTGCAGAAGCAAGTGTTGAAGGGTTACAGCTTGTGAGTTATTACTGAATTGGTGAAAGAAATGTTATCTGAATTGGAGGGGAAGTTGTAATGCAGACATAGATGGTATCTTTGTATATTTTTTGTTTTGTTTTGCTTTTAGTTTGTTTCTCTTGTTGCTCTGGGGATCACATTATACACGTGTAACTTACTGCATCCTCTTAGTATTGGTACTTTATCACTTCAAGTCCATGCTCTCATTTTATAATTTACTTACCCTAAATATTTACTTTACATACATTGTGAACCACATTAGGCAATATAATTTTGCTTTTAATAATATAACACAATTTTTAAAACTCAAAAGGAGATGGATAGTCTATTATATTTACACATATCTTTACTGATTCCATTGGTCTTTCTTGATGTTCCAAGTCTCCTTTCATTGTCATTTCCGTTCTGTATGAATAATTTCCTTTGGTCATTCCTTTAGGGCAATTCTGCTGGTGGCAAATTTTGTTAATGTTCATTATCTGAAAATGTCTTCATTTCACGTTCACTCCCGAAGGATGTTTTTGATAGATAATGATTTCTGAATTGATAGTCCTTTTCTTCCAGCACTTGAAAAATGTTGTGCCATTTCCTTTTGGTCTCCATGGTTTCTTTTTTTTTTTTACATCTTTTATTGGAGTATAGTTAATATACAATATTATATTGGTTTCATATGTACGACATAGTGATTCAACAGTTATATACATTACTAAATGCTCACCATGGTAAAAATAGTACCATCTGTCACAATACCAAGATATTAATGGTTTCTAATAAGAAATCTACTGTCATTTGATTCTGTGTTCTTGTACAATATTGCTTTTAAGATTTTTTTTTTTGGTCTTTATTTTTCAGAAGTTTTATTATGTGTCTTGGCATGAATTTCTTTGAGTTTAACCTATTTGGATTTCTCTCAGCTTCCTGAATCTGTAGGTTGTGTCTTTTGACAAACTTTAAAATAATTCAGTTATTATTTTTCCTAAATTTTTTAAGCTCCATC
>JAVSCE010012334.1:0-24948 GCA_032199065.1 Smutsia gigantea
GATGAGTCTCAGGGGCATTCCCTGGTCAGCCCAGTGGCCCCCAGAAGGCACTGCTGACTTGCAGAGGGAAGGCAGGAGGCAGAGCGCCACTGTTTGGTTTGGTGTTGGGGCTGGTAGTGAGGAGGCACCATGTGCTGTGGACGGATGACTCACAATTCCTCTGGGTCTGTCCAGGTGGACACGCATATTAGGAGGCAGTTGGAAAGAAAAGATGGGAGCTCTGGAGAGAGGCTGGAGCCCAAGGAGGCACGGGCCCTGCCTGGAGCTTGTGGGGAGAAAGCCAGGGTGCAAACTGGGGGCCACGTGGATGGGGGTGACACAGAAGTCCACGGACTGCAGAAGGGCTGCGAGTGTGGGAAGTGTGGGAGGGGACAGGGGAGCAGCGGGCCAGGCCAGCAGAGCCCAGGGCATCCCGATGCTGAGGGCAGTGAGGCAAGGTTGGAAACACCCGTTTGTTTGACTGTGACGAGCTCATTTGGGTTCATCTCTGCCAACATTTATTGACTGTGAAACATTGTCTGGTGTAGTCTCCCCCTGCAATTAACTATTTCATGCCCATGGAGTTTTCTTCTCCTCTCTGCTGGGGAGATACAGGTAGAAGGCGCCGCACATGCTAGGAGACTCGTTGTGTGGGTGCTTCCATATGTGCATTCTGGTCTTTCATTAATTTTCATATCAACTAGTCAGTAACTCGTTACCATTGGTCAACCTAAAGATTGTACGTTTAAGTCACTTACATTCTAACTCTTGGAATTTTAGAGCTGACCCAGATTGAGGATCCCAGAGAACAGTGGAGGCGTGAACAGGAGCGGATGCTGAAGGAGTATCTCGTTGTAGCCCAGGAGGCTCTCAACGCCAAGAAGGAAATCTACCAGATTAAGCAGCAGCGCTTCGAGCTGGCTCAGGAGGAGTACCAGCAGCTGCACAGAATGTGTGAGGACGACAGCCGCTCACACGCCAGCTGTGAGTTGATTGTCCTGCGGTTAACACGGCTGGCTTGAAAAGCCCTCTCTCTGCTAGGTGATCGGCCAACACTCAGCTCTATGTGGGCAAGACCGCTTCATAAGGTTTCTAACCGCACCCTGTTGGGTAGTCAGGGTTTGGCTGGGGACTCGGATGTCATGTGGTAGCCCCTCCTTTAGTGAGTATCTGTCAGACAAGGCCTACCCTGTGCCCACACACAGGGATAGGTGGAGCCCAAGAAAGGAGAGGTCCCTGCCCTTGAGGGGCTGACGTTCGGCTGGGGAAGGGAGAAAAGCAAATTCCAGGTAGTGACACCAGACAAGCTTGTATCTCATGTGGTTGGCGTGGGAAAGGGCTTCTAGCGGAGACCTGTGTGGTGAATGCTGTTGGCCTGGGGCCATCCTTGGGAGATCCACACGACAGTTTTGTTGATCCTAGGTGGGAATATTCAGGGCCTTCACACCTGTCAAGTACTTGCCTCTTCATAGAGCCCTTTCTTGGGCAGTGCACTGAAGGCGGAGGCACGCAGTGTGGCCCAGAGGATCAGGGTCTATTGCTTTCTGCCCTTCAAGGGAGACTGATATTCTCAAAAGGACTCCCTCTGAGCTTTGGAGGCTGCTGGAGGTGGGCTCTCAGCTCATGAGTCTCAGCAGATACTCAGGTACTGAAGGAACCAGGTGCAGCCTCAGAAGCCAGAGCATTTTGTAACTGACATGCTCAGTCACTGCTTGAGCTGGTTCCTTCCTCCACAGAGCTGTCACACGTAAGAGTCCACCACAGAGGTGTTTGGCCAAGACTGTCTGGGACTCCGGTGAGCTTGAAGAGGAGGTGTGGTGAGGTTTTATTTTATAAAAACCTAAGTCTAGTTGGGCCATGGAAGAGCTTACCTGTGACATGACCGTCCTGTTGGCAGGTATTTGGCTCTGGTGACATATCTTTGAACATTAAAGACATGGTTAAAGCTTTACTGTGTGTTGCAAGTCAGAATGGAGGTGAGGCGAAGGGGCCATATGCCTTTTCTATTGCAGCACTGTTAAAGGTAAATAAGCCATACAAGCTGTGGGAAGAGGTGGGGTTTCCCGTCTAACAATGTCAGGGAGTTCTGTAACCACGTGCCTAGAGAGAATGTAGGGACTCAGGTATACTGGTATGTTGTCTCCAGGTTGTCTTATCTCTGGTTCTTCAGATATTGGTATGTAGTAGATTTTTTTTGTTTTTTCTTTTAACTGTCCATCAGAATGTGATGGGTTCAGTTCAGTGCTAGCTTTTAAGAGGCTGGCTTATCTCCACAGTTTTCTTGTAATGTCTTCTGATTTTGGTATCAGGACAATGCTGGCCCCACAGAATGGATTGGGAATTGTTCTTTCCTTCTCTCTTTCTGTTTGTGTGAGATTGGTATTAATGCTTTCTTAAGCATTTGATAGAATTCACCAGGAAAGCTATCTGTACATAGTTCTTTGTGGGAATGCTTGTAACTACAAGTTCAATATTTTAAGTGGGTATGAGGCGATTCATATTTTCTGTTTCTTCTTGAATCAGTTTTGGTATTTGTGCATTTCAAGGAATTTGTCTATTTTATCTAATCCAAAAATCAGAAACATTTTTATAAAGGGTCATAAATATTTTTGGCTTTGTGGGCCATATGGTCTCAGTCACAAGGACTCTGCCCTGTTATGGTACTGAAGCAGCCAGAAACAATACATAAAAGAATGTGTGTGGCTTGTTCTGATCAAAGTGTAAAAACAAGTAATAAGCTAGATTTGGCCCACAGGGAATTTGCTGACCTCTGATCCAAGCTGTCAAGCTTATAAAGTTATTTGTAGAATTCCCTTACGATTCTTTTAATGTCTGGATGCTCTGTAGTGGTATCCTCTCTTTCATTCCAGATATTAATAACTTGTGTCTTTTTCTTAATCAGTGTAGCTAAGCTTTTACTGATTGTATTTTTCTTTACAATAAATTGGCTTTGGTTTTCCTTTTTTTCCCTATTACTTGTCTTATATTTTATTGATTTCTCTTCTTTATTCTTTCCTTCCTTCTACTTAGTTTGGCTTTGATTTGTTCTTCCTTTTCTAGCTTCCCAAAGTAGAAACTTAGATCACTGATATTAGAGACCTTCCTTATTTTCTCACATAGCCTCAAAAGGTATAAAATTTCCCTCTAAGTACAACTTTAACTGCATGCCGCAGATTGTGGCATTTTTATTTTTAGTCAGTCCAGTATGTCGTTTCCTTTGTGATTTATTTTTTGACCCATGGGTTCTTTAAAAGTAAGTTGTTGAGACTTTTTACAGATGTCATGTTGATTTTCAATTTAATCCCACTGTGGTCAGAGACTCCACTATGTAAGATTTCAATCTTTTGATATCTGTGGAGATGACTTTTATAGCACAACATACAGTCTCTTTTAGTGCTCTCATAGGATTGAAAGCCCATGGACTTGGTGCCTTGTAGTACACCTAGCTGAAACATAAACTCATAACTATTTCTAAGAATAGATAGGTAGTTATTCTAAGTCTTTCAGAAAGTTTCTTGGTAAAAGCTAGGTTGAACCACATAAAATTGTCATTTTTGTAGCTTAAAAAGGGCCAAATATTGGCAATTTCATATGATTCAGTCTAATAGAGTGTTTCTTCCCAATAGCCTCTAGTGACCATATCTGTTCCATGGGTGGGTTTGCTTAGGTCTCCAAAGAGGCTCTCTGGCCAGTCTTTCTAAGAATGGAATGCGAGAAAGACATATCAGAGAACTGGGAAGGAAGTTTCATGCCAGTGATTGGAAAGAAAAATTACATCAAGAGAAGGTGTTTATCACATCCTGGCTAACACCAGCACAGCCAGGACTTCAGCTGTAGTGTGCGTGGGAGCTCGGGACTGGAGCCCTAAAAGGTGCACATATAGGCAGACCTGCGAGCAGCATGTGGGGTTCCACAGCCAGCACGAGGGGAGCGAGGGAGCAGTCCCAGTGCAACTTGAGCCTGTAGGTTAAGGGCACTCAAAACGTGTAGTTCTATGGAGCTGCGACATCCCTCAGCATCAGTTTTTGTATTTCCCTGGGCTTTTCACTCCCTTGACATTTGGGCAAATAGGGAATTATACTCAATTACGTTTCCTTCCTGTGCCCCATGGAGTTTTATTACTGCCCAGTAAAAGAAGAAATACTGACGATGCTGTCTTTGAAGTGGTGCATGAAGAAACCTTCAGCAGAGGAAGCAGATGACTCTGTGGTGTTGACTTGAGATTTTAACGTTAGCTCATCAGATTCCCAGCCTGCTAGGAGTCTCTGTGGAGACACAGTCTCTGCAGCCACTGTGTAGGTGGCCGTGGAGGCCAAATTGGGCCTGCCTCTGCTCATGAAGGGCTGGAGGTGGTAGTGATCTTCTGGGGCCTAGCGCCTCATCAGGCGAAAGACTCCAAATGGAATCTAGGACCTAATCCAAGTACTTCATCAAGTTACTTCTGTCCCTGAGGCTTTGACCATGTTCTTTTCAATTTGCCGTTTCATCTGAACTACAAAATACAGTGAGGAAAGCTCTGTTCAGTATGACTCAGATGAATTATTTCTGGCCACAGGATAAGGCTCAAGACAGTGATCCATGGCTCGAATCATTGTGATCTAACAGATGTCTCCTACAGAGAGAGGGGTTGGGCCCATGTAAGGAGCCTGCTGGTGGCAGCATCCACAGCACACCTAGGCTCCAGTTGGCCGCGCCTGTCATACTCAGCCCAGATCACTCTCAGTGCTTAGTCATCTCAGCAGGGTGGCGTCTCCTTGCTCCAGTACTGGGAACAGACTAACATTTGGGCTTATTTCCTTTATTGTCAGTGACTTGAGGCGAAGGAACTAATATTCAGTGAGCTAGTGTTTTCTATACATTGTTATGATTGCAACATTGTGAAGCACATGATGTGTTCTTCCTTGTACACACGAGAAAAGATACTGGGAAGGCTACATTATGTCTTCAAGGTCACATACTCAGTAAACTGTAGAATTGGGATTCAGACCCAGATCCGTTTGCCTATGTAGCTTCCCTTGCTCTGTACAGTTCCCTAGGCATGGAATAGGCAGCTCGGAAAAGCTGATCATGTTTTTGGAACATCTTGCTCTCCCATTGTTCAAGTTACCTGGAAATAAAGACCAATGTAAATGGACAAGTTGTCTGGTAATTTTGCAACTTTAAATAAGACGGGCTAGGAGGGCAGAGCAGTTTCTGCTTCTTGATCTTTCTCTTGACCCACACTAGGATCCCCAAACTATCTGTTTTGTTTCCAGCAGATATTTATTTAGTACCTGGTGTTGGTATATACTAAATGTTGGGAATGCGATTTATCCCTAAGGGCTGATTATAGGGAAAAATGAGGCAGTGATGGTGAACAGAGGAATTAGCTAGAATAGCCATATCTAATATTGGAGCAGAAGGATATGACAGAGGGTGGGGGAGGGGATGTGCATCTCTAACACCCTTCACAGATTCCCATCCCGAGTTATGGAAACCACCAGAATAAAATTTCATTCATTGGACAGGAAAGATTTTGTGTCGACGTTGGGCCATCTGGTATCTCAGAATGTCCAAGCCTTGACCTTTTTTGTCTCTGACCAAAGCAAATGTAGATACTTTCCTAGATTTGAGCACACATGTCCCCATGAGACTAAGACCCCTACTCTACTTTATTTCTGGAAGCTTGAGAACTAGCTGCCTGGTACCCAGTCCTATTTTATGCTTTGTAGAACACTGGGATGCAGCTGGTCTACAATGGACTCACTGTCTCTGAGACACACCCTGTACTTTTTCTACAGCTCTGTTTTGTAGAGTTTTCTCCTACTTTCTTCATTCTAATATGGTCTTCCATTTGCCTGTTAACGCTGAATACATTGGTTATTTCAGAAACTTTGGTTTTGGAGTTACTCTTTCACTCTTCCTGAGAAACTCCAGCTGCTGGATGTGTTCAGATGAAGTCTATGACCACTTGCAGAGCCTTTTGGAAGGAGTTCTTGCATGGAGTGAATTATAGTCTGAACCACAGGTCAGCAAATTATGTATGGCCCATGGGCTGAATCTTGCTTGCCCTGGGTATTTGCAAGTAAAGTTTTATTGGAACACAGCCACATCCATTCACTTTTCTATTGTCTGTAGCAGCTACGAGGCAGAATTGAGGAATTAAGACAGACTATATGGCCCATAATCCCAAACATATTTATTATGTGGTGCTTTGCAGAAAAAGCTTCCCAACCCCAAATCTATCTCAGTGTTTCTGAACCCTGGCTACACAGAAGAATCTCCTGAAGGGCTTTTAAACCTGGGCCCCACCCCCAGAGATTTTGACTTAATTGGCCTTGGGTGGGGCCAGACTTTTTTTTAAAGCTTCCCAGGGGATCAGAGTTAAGATCCACTAGTCTAGCAACAGGAATGTGACTGCTACTCTGGCTCCCAGGAGCTACCAGAAGTCTACACCAAAAGTCTTCTTGGGTGGCTGGGAAAGAGTTGGCCTTATCTCTGGTGAGAAAGTGCTGACCCACCCTGAATTCCTGGGTTAGGTGGTGGTGAAGTTTGGACCTTATCAGTCATCAGTCCTGCCAACATTCTTTCTAAGGCTCCAAGCCCTTCCCACAAAGACTGTCTTCCATTGGTTCTCTGGTAAAGGGTTTCTCATCTACTATCTAGGTTAGGATAAGGGCCACAGTCCATCCACTCAGCCTTTTGTTTTCTGTCATGCAAGCATGTTGGAACAGGCAGGAGAAGAATGGATCACACAGCATTTTTCACAGGTATTAAGTTGGCAAGATTCAGTATTAAAGGTTGTAGCAAAGCACACAGTCTATTGAGATAGTCCCCTAGTCTGTCCTAGGAAGAGAGTTCTTTGGATTTGGTGGCATCTGGTGTTATTTCTGTAGGTCACCTCTGAGTAGGTTTGTTTGATATTTTTTGTTCCTTTGCATATGGAGCCTTAAAAAAGTCACACCCTCCCGTTGTTGGCCTCAGTTATTTGCATGCATTCCTTTGTCACTGCCCTGGTAATTAGTACCTGTCAGGACTCATTGGCCTTTCTGCAAGTCCTCAGGGTCCTCCTGGGCAGCCTTGAGCAACTCCCCACTGTGCTGGTGCCTGGCGGTGCACACCTGGCCTAAGGAGCAGTCTGTCCAGAGGATGTCTTGGGAGGACTACTGGTCTGTTTAAGGATGTCACCCCCCTGGGGTGATCTTAGGCTCTCACAGCACAGAGGAAGCCTGTATGTAAGAGAGAGAAACAGAGAGATGGATACATGGACATACATGTTTCTCCCTTCCAGTACCCCATAAAATTGAAATCCAAACTAAGTCCTGGGGTCGGCAGCATTTTTGAGTGCTGGATACATAGGTCAGGTCTCCCTAGTGGGCCCTGGGCATTGGGGAATTGGAGACCCATGCTTCTTACATTGGAAAAGCTAATCTGGTTAAAGAATCTTGGACAGCTGACCCCCAGGAGCCCAAGTTCTAGACAGAAGTCCCTCTCTGACTAATGGCACAATGTAGGTCAAGTCACTACAAACTTAGTCTTTATAGTGGGGAAACGCCATCATCATCTCTCACAAACATTTTATGAGAATAGATGAAATAATGTGAAAGGCACCCCATAATAGCAAGGTATAATAATTTACATGGTCGTGACCCAGCTAAACTACCACTTTATTTCTATATCATCCAAAGCAATACTGTGCACCTGACTGGGCTCCTTAAGCTATTTAATAGTACCTCTGCCCGCTCAACTCTTCAAGAGAAAAGAAAGCCTCAGAGGTGAAAGCCTGGTATTTATCATAAACCGTGAGATCAGAGCCATGTCTTAAAAGAGGAAGGTATTTTTTTCTAAATGTTCTGGAGTGCATGCCATTAAAAATGTGGTCTGGAGCCTTGGGCTATTCCTTGCACCCCAGAAATGGGTCCCATCAGGCTTACTGGCAGACATAGGGAACTGAGAAGTTAGTTGGCTAAGTTGACTTATGCTATTAAAAGTCACACCAGCGTTCACAATGCTCCTTAGCACTTGGAGGGAAAATGGACTCAGTGTCTTAGGTGTGTGAGTTGCCTCTTCCTTCATCCCAGTACTATAATTTTATAATTTTAGAGACCAAAACAAAGGTAACACGAATGGTATCAATGTAAGTAAAACCTTTTCTACAATTTAGAATGGTTCAGCTATAGGTAATGGGAGAGACTAACTCCCATGGGCCTGGACAACAAGGCCATCCACTGTCCTATAACAGAGCCCTTTAGAGGTGGAGTGTGCCTCCCCATTGGTGGATTCGGTGGCTCAGTGACGGTGTGCTTTAGCAGGCTGCCACAGGACTGGGTACATGCCAAACCTCCCTGGGGGAAAGGGGACACCCTCAACCTCAGGGCTCCATTAGTGAGGGAGGAGAGTTGGGGGACAAGTGCTGTATATTCGTCCAGCTGTGCCCTGTGCATTTCTAGTCTCTTTGCTAATTTTCCTTATGAAATTGCACAGGAGTTTTATAACAATGATTTCAGATCATTGTTGCTGGTGTTTAACATTGTAGTTAACTTCCTTGGACTTTGGTGGCGGGGGTTACTCTCTACCCGGAATGGGAAAGATCCCAGGATTGTCTTCCTCAACTGCAAGGTGACAAGTTGACATGCATGGATGTGAGCAGTCAGCAAGCCCAAGGCTTATTTGCTTATTGTGTGCATCCCAACTGGAAGTCCCTTAAGCTCAGGTCTGCAAAACTTAAGTCCCAGGAGTTCACTGTGGAGATTTGATAGAAATGATTTCTGCCTTGTAAGGGCATTGTTTGAGGTGTTGCTTTCATTACCAATCTTAAGTGAAACCAACGAGTCAGACAGGATGGAAGTTAGGGGATTTGGAAATAGGCATTTGTCTAAGAAAGAATTCTATTTTAAAAACATTTTACTCCATGTCTTTGAGAGATTACAATTCTAAATATAAGAACATTTGAGATAAAGTTGGCAAACACCTAGCTCCTCCAGATATTTATTTCCAGTAGATTCTAGTGGTTTGAAATTCTGACAAATGGGGGCTTAAATAGTAGATTTTCTGTAGAACTGGTTTTTTTTTAAGGAAGGAGCTCTCTGAACTGCTCAAATGAACTGCATCCAAAGTTGAGGCTCTCAAATAATCTTGCTGTTTAAGCCACTTGATGGCTTTGAGCCATCCTCTCCAATATAAAGTCAGGAAATGATTTTCAACTAGTTTCTAGTTTTCATCTAGTTATCTGAAAGACAGTCAGCCTTCTGTCAAAGGGATAAAAAAAAGGATCCTGGCTCTGCAGATGGGCCTTCTAAGCAGGTGATGTTAGTAGAAATGGCCCGGAGGGAGAGTATAGCAGTTCTGGGGCGCTCCACCAGCTAAGGAAGGGATCGAAACCAAGTCACTACACACAAAAGCTGCTGGCTTCAGAAGCATCAAGAAAAAGCACTGTGGGGGAGGCGAACAGGGTCATGGGAATTCAGAGTGGCCACTGGCTGCTTCAGCTGCCGAAACACCAGAAAAGCCTTGCGGCTCTCTGTGCAGATGGGAACTGGCAAGCTGTGTAAAAGTCTGCGTGTCGTACCCACCCCTGGGTACTGGCTGTTCACAGCGATGACGCTGTATCTGTTCAAAGATCGTGCACAGTGCACTGTCTTAAGAAAGCATTTAGCTGTGTAGTGGGTTTTAGCTGAATATCCATCAACAGGCTGCTGAATAAAAGCGTGGGTGCTGCACTTCAGTTTGCTAGGAGCGAGCAGCTTGGAAGCATAGCTTTTTCCTAGGCCCTCCCGATACTGACACATTGCTAGAAAGTTCTTTGCCATTTTACAAATCATTGTGTTTTTTTCTTTCTTATGTCAAGAGTTGTTCATCTGGAGAATATAGATATGAAGAAGACAAAAATAAAGTCTTGTGTAATGAAGCCATTGAGAATAACCATAGTTAGCTTTTTGGTTCTGTTCTTCCAGTCACTTGTATGTCTGTGCATTTGAGAAAGCAAAGCTGGATTCATACTGTATGTATTGTTTACATAGTAAGAGCAGTTTTCCATACCATGATCATCCCCTCACTGTGTCTAGGTGGTTTTTAACCTTAGTAGTTTTGCAGTCGAAATAAACACTTTTGATTTATCTACAGTCATAATGTTTTATCATGTGGAATCATGTAGCTCATGCAAAAATCAAACATCAAGACTTGAGGTTGTGAACTGTTAATTCCTTAGGAGCCAGTGCCAGCTTGGAGTTCTGAAACTTAGAAGTAGTTATTTGATACGGTGAATCCAAAATTCCAATCTGTGTGTATTTATTTATTTTAAAGGATCCATTATAAAATCAAATATTTTCCTTCTGTTTAGCCTTCTCTGGATATTCAACAAATACAAAGTACGACCCATACCAAATTAAAGCAGAAATAGCAAGTCATCGGGACAGGGTGAGTAAAACAGGTGTTTTCACAACTAGCAGCTCCATATGTATTTTTGTGTAACATCACATACCATGGTTCATTCTGTGGTGATCAGTGCGTCCAACACTCATATTTTAGTAAGATTTTCGATTTCATTTGGTTTAACTCTCCACTCTTTTCCCAATAAGAGGGGAAAAGTTTCACTTTAAAACCTCAGCTGATCTAACAAAAAAAATCACCCGTATCTAGACTCGCCCCCCTATTTGGAAAGACTTGGTGACATCAGGGCCTGATCACAAAGGGCTGCTTCCCTGTCAGTGGGATGCCAGCCCTGGTCCTTAGCAGCTTTAGCGGCTGCTGTCTGCCTGGGTTGCTGTATCCAGGAGTCTTTCAGCAGTGGCATTAGATCGGAAGGCTGTGACGCTCCTTCCCCAGTGATGCCAGACTTCTTTATGTGCCTCCTTGTTCCATTCCTTCAGCCCCTTGTCTTGGTTGTCTGGGAAGGGGGACAGTTTTGTTGTATGCAACAAAGCACAGGAGACATCTTGTAAATGAAGCTCTTGTTCTGGTGTCTCGTTCTCCAAGCCAGAGTGTCTCTCTTAATGTAGTGGTTCTCAAATTCTAGTGCATCTGAGCAGAACACCTGGGGAGTTGGTAAATGTGTGAGCTCCCAGGCCCAGCCCTGAGTTTTAGCACAGACTGAGGCAGGTCCTGCAATCTGTGTAAATAGCACTCAGGTGATGGACTCTCAGGTAGTTGGACTGGGACCCTGCTTTTAGCAACAGTGTTTCCTGTGTGGGATGTGGGAATGGTAAGTAGAAGGGAAGTTGAAAAAAGTATTACATGGTTTGCTAATTGTGACGTGTAATTCAATACCTTGAAAAAGAGAATAGTTGTTGGTTCCTTGGTCCACATGGGTAGGAGCCTGTTGGTGCTCTGGGGTTTTTGTATCCAAGCAATGCAGTTCTTACAGGATGGCTATTTTATTTGCCCATGAATGCATGTTCATGGAGAGGATAGATGATCCAGTGACTCGCAAGCTGATCAGAAACTTAGATGACAGTGCTAACAATTGTAGAAATAATTTTTCACAGCTTTTTTTTTGAAAAAAAATGTAATTTGTCTTTAGCTTTCTAGATTAAAACGAGAGCTGACCCAGATGAAGCAAGAACTGCAGTACAAAGAAAAGGGGGTGGAGACCCTGCAAGAGTGAGTTGCCTGCAATTATAGAAGAGAGATGGTTCCTGGGACTTATTTTTGTGCTGACCTGTTTGGTACCTGGATGTGGGTCCTAAAGGTTCATGGGTGTTCCCTTTTATACTATTATCTGTGGTCATTATTTCCCAGTCCTATGCATCAAAATCTTCCTTTTCCTGCAAGATCCTTTACTCCTTTAAATGAAAATACTTGGGAAACACCTTTATTTTATATCTCTGCACATTCTTGACAGCTGCACTGTCCAAGACATACATGGCTGTTTAAATCCAAATTCTAGTTTTGGTAGTTTTAGTCTCTTAAATTTTTTTATTCTAAAATTTAAATTAAAATTACATAAAAATGTAGCACCTCGCCCCCACAGTCTTAGTAGCCACACCTGAAATGCCCAGTAGTCACGTGTGACTAGTGTGGATTTACTCTACCTCGGTGCCATTGACACTTTGGACCAGGTAGCCCTTTGTGGCAGGCACTCTTCTTGTGCATAAGATGTTGAGCAGTATCCATGGCCTTGACCCCCTAAATGTTAGCACCCTTCCACCCAGGTGTGACAGCCAAAAATGTCTCCCGACACTGCCAAGTGTTCCCTGAAGGGCATATGTGCCCCTGGTTGAGAACCACTGGACCACAGATAACAGCCACTGCACTGGACAGCACAGATAACAGAACTTTTCCATCATCACAGAACATGCTATTGGGCCATCTGCTCTGTAGGGCTTCTTCCTGTTGGCATCTTGACAATTAGAACCATATCCCTACTAAGAGTCTGGGGATTAATTTCTTACCATTTGTGTGCTATACTAAATCAGCAAATTCAACAAACAAAAGTGATTTTATAAATGCTGAGGGTGTTGGTCTGAAAGAATTAATTTTCTTAAGAAAGAAAATGTTTGTTGGTCAAGAGTCCATTTTCTCTCGATTCAGAGCCTGGCTTCACTTGCTGAACTTGAGCATGTGCTTCACACCTTCTTCACCTACTTTTCTCATCTGTCTGGGAATTGTCTTAGCTTGGGCTGCTATAACGAAATACCAGACAAAAAAAGAGGGTTAAACAGCAGACATTTACAGACATTGCTGAAGGTGAGACACCCAAGATTAAGGTACTAGCAAACTTGGTGTCTGGTGAGGGCCTGCTTCCTGACTTGCAGACAGCTGCCTTCTTGCTGTTTCTTCACATGATGGTGGTGATGGGGGACCTCTGTTCTCTGGTGTGTCTCTTCCTCTCCTTACGAGGACACTCCCTAATCCCATCATGACCTCATCTAAACATAATCACCCCCAAAAGGCCCGTCTCCAAATACCATCCCTTCAGGGGTTAGGGCTCACCATATGGGTTTGTGGGGCATGCAGACTTCCGGTCCATAGCGGCGGTCACTGGGCTCAGTGGGTGAGAGGGCAGTCCTGGTGCCTGCTGCATACTCAGCGTTCAGCCATGACAGGGTCCGGTGTGGTCACTATTCTCAGTCAGGGTGGGCAGTGTGCCACTCTCTGGCACCCTGTGTGCAGGCGCTGTGGCAGTTTGTCAGATGTGACTGCAGTATTGCTCTTTAGATGATGGCAATCCAGGAAGTGCTTGACAAGTGTAATCATCTCAGGCACGTACAAAGGGTAATTACAAGGCACATCAAACCCTATTGTTTAACACTGGGTTGAGATTCATGTTTTTAATCATCCAGGATTGGTTTGGTTCATGATCTGCTTGTCCGTTTCCTTATGAAGGACATGTTATAGGCACCAGGGGAGGCAACAATAGAAAAGTGATCTGGGTCCTGCCAGAGGGGATTGGCTTCCTCTGGCCCTGAGTCGCAGCCACAGGTTTTGTAAGCCCATCCATGTGCTTTGGGTGAGCCAGAGTCTTAACCTTACTGTCGGCTTTTTTGCTCTCTCTGCCCTTCCCAGCAGTGCATGTGTGCATGTTCTTCTGTGATTTAGACCTACTGTGGGGGTTCCTTTAATTAGTCCCAGTCAGTACAGTTTTTTAAGATGGTTTCACTTAAGCAAATCAAGCTTCCTTTTCAATGTCAGCTCCTGCCTTTTTTGCTCATTTTACTATGGTGTATCCCAGTGTGCCAGTGCACATCCTGCAACTTGACCCCATACAGCTCAGCCAGCCTGCAGGTGCTCAGAGCCGGCTGGGTGCTTCTCTGTGCTGTGGCCCTGTCCTCCTGTGTCACTCCTGCTCCAGGGCTGGACAAGAAGCAAGCAGAAGCAAATAATTTCATTTGGGAGGTCTTCAGAAGTTGCTAAGACTCTGTGGTTGAATTGGAGGTTGATCTCATCCTTCCCTTTGGCTACGCCATAGCTTCCTCTCGTTACCAGGGAGAACCAGGACTTCACGATGTCTCTAGATAGCCCCTCATTTAACGCTAGGCGTCGTGTGGACTGGGAGTTGCAGTTGATTTAATTCTCACTCCTAGAAGCTCTGGTGAAAGTGACCTGGGTCTGGGCTGGTTATGGAACACAGGACCCCTGAGCCTCAAAGGGGAGCCCTACCCAGCACCCTTCCCCCCCAGCTCTGGCTTCTGCAGGGTTGCTGGGCCCAATGTCCCTTCCTTTGTCTGGCCGCCTTTATTCTGGCCATTCTGTTTCCTGATAGGAAGACAAAGGTTTATACTGCAGTGTCACCTTAAGACTGAATGCTCTAGAAAATAAAAGGAGCCTGTGCTCAAGTGACTGAGAAAAATCCCTTCCCCTTGGCATCACTAAGAACTAAATTCATCTCTTATAGTTGAGCTAATTTAATTAAGAGTAGGAAAAGACAGCCTCAGTTTCTCCAGGTGTATTGGATGGGAAGCCAAAGCTAGTATAGGGAGAGTGGTAACTTTACAGCTGCAGCCAGGGTGGAGTATGAGTTGTGCCCCTGCGAAGAGAAGGGTCAGTGCTATTTGTATTTTCCCTTTGCTTTCCTTAGCAAGAGCCCACGTTCGGGAGCAGCAATGGTAAATGTTGCTCCGCATCGAGAGGATGATCCTCAGAACCTCACCCCCTGCTAGAGTCCGTGGGAACACCTGCCCCCCACAGGGGAGGCTGATGATGGGCACGGGAGAAGGTTTTGGACCTGGGCTTGGTTCTGGGGGCCCACCCCAGCTCTCCAGATGGCACCACGGGGAGAGGCCGCGCTCTGTTGGCTGCTGCGCTGTTTCCACACGTGTTCACTGTGCTGTGTGACACAGCCTCACCGGAAGGAGAGAAAACATGGGCTCTTGGGCCACACTTAAAATCCTTTGCAAGTGAAAAGTAACTGTGATAACCTTCCAGTGAGTTACACAGGCTCTGTAGGAGACAAAAACAGACTCAGTATTTTTCTGATAGTGAAGATTGGCTCTTAATGTTTGGATGGAATCCTGCAGATTGGTATCATTTATTGAGAAATTCGAAAACCTTCCGTAAGTATTCATACTGTGATTACCCCGCCCTAGTGTAAACGCCAAACTCCAAGCACAGATGACACACGAGCTGTTGCACATAATGGGCTTCTTGGATATTATTACCAACATCAGTTGAAGGTAGAGACCCTAGATTTTCCTCCAAAAATTTTTCTGCTGTTCTTGCTTCCCAGAATATGCAGTGTATTCTTTTCCAGAGCACCTCACCAGGAGTTTGGCTGCTTATAACATTTTAAACTCTTCGTTGTTTATCTTGGTGAACTTTCCTGGTGATGAAGGATATCCATCATTATGCTTGGGTCCAAGTGAGGAAAAAAGAAACTTTTGTATTTTTTTTCAAGTCTGTGTATGCTGTTAATTTTTGTAGATGGGAGCTGGCCTGTACACAGTTTCTGGGTTAAAGATAGAATGTATATGTGTGTGTGCATGTATACCATATAACCTTTTAATGACGGAATATGTCAAACATGCACAAAAGTCGAGGAACCCTCTGTATCCCTCACTCCACTTCAACAACATTAAGTCCCCAATGGGCAATCTTGTTTTGTCTGTCAGTTCCCAAGCTCTTATTGCCTTATTGAAGCAAATCCCAGAATCATATTTGATCCATAAATACTTCTCCTAAAGCTATGGACTCCTTTTGAAAACTTAACCGTAATATAATACCTCTCTCCCACTTAACAGTACTTTCTTCATAGAGTCCCTTCCCCACTGAGCTTTCCGGTTTCTCCGGTTTGTTCGGGTCCAGGTTCAGACAAGGCCCACACAGTATGCTGGGTTGATGTGTCTCTTAATCTTAGTTCCCCTCTCCTTTTCTTTTTCTTCTGACAATTTATTTGTTGAAGGAAAGAATTTGCTTATCCGATACAATTTCCCTGATACTGGATTTTGTGGCTTGATGTCTGTGGGGTCATTTAATATGCTCCTCTGTCCCCTGCTAGTTATGCAAGCTGGTGTAATTAGTTCGAGAGGCTTCATCTGATTCATGTTCAGTTTCTTCTCCTATTTTTTTTTCTTGGAGGTAAGTATATTTTGTAGGTGATAGTGTCACTTCCATCACGAGGAACCCACTCTCCGTTGTCTTTTCTTGTGGTGTGAAGATTCCCAGTGGGGCCTGGCCTTGTCAGCCTGATTCATGCCCTCGTAACATTTCCCACCAGCTTTTCCCTGAATGCAGTGCGTGTGTAGATACCAAAGATTTCAGGATGAGACTGGGTCTGCCGAGTCAGAGGGCAGGTGCAGCCATGGCGTCCTTGGACTTGGCCAAATGCCCCTCTCCAGGGGCTGTGCTGTAGTACAACCACACCCACTAGCAGGTGAGTGGCCCTGTTCCCACAGCTTTGCCAGCAGGTGTCAGGCTGTGGCATTTTTGCTTGTCTCACAGGTGAGAGACAGTATCTCAGTGTAGTTTTAATTTGCATTTCTCTTGAGGCCCTTTATAAAGTCTTCAGAAAATAAGAGTAACATTTGTGAGTAACAAAAGTTGTCAGAAAAATTGAGCTTTTCCATTGAAGGAGCTACAGGGCTCTTCTGCCCTCAAGTTTCTGAAGCTCGTTTGGAAACCTTACCTTAATGTCACTGGTTGCTAGCATCCAGTGGCAAAGGGGCAGACTCAGCTAGGATGTGTGCAGTTTCCCTAGTGGGTGATGCATGAGAACGCTAGGCGCGGAGCATTTCCCTCTCTATTCTAGGCCTCCTGGAGATCTGCAGTGTGCCGCATGTTACATTCCGATTTGTGCTGCAGCCAGGAAGCTCATTTAATGCGCCTTCACCCTGAGTTTCCCATGCCTTCCTGCCATTGTAGCCCCAGCCCACTCACGCCCCTGAGAGATGCCCATGGTGCTTTGGGGAGCACCACCTGCCTGCCCTCTGCCTGTCCGCTGGCTTGGTGTGCCTTCTCCGCACCCACTGCCTTCTCCCAGCTTCCACCGCGGCCGAGCTGCTCTCACAGCTCACCATCCTCACACTGAGCCCCGGGGATTCTTAAACCTGCTTCCCGGCCTGTGGCCCCTGGAGCTTTCTCTCTCAGTTAGCATACAGTCCCCTCTCGCAGAGTTGCCCCTGCCCTGACCGCTTTGCCCCCACCCCCGTGTCACTGCCACTCACTGATGCAGCCCTGCCTGTCACCCTGCTGGCTCTCCACTCTGAGACTTGCAGCTTCCTGGAACACTTTTTCTCCCAAAACTTCTCCCAAATTCTCACATGTCTGTTCACTCTCTCTGTAGGTCTCTGGACAAATGGCATTTGCCAAGATCCTTGCTTGACCCCTGCATCTGGAAAGAAGCCCTGTCTGTCACTCTATCCCCAAGCCCGGCTTCATTTTCCTTAAAACACTGATTGCTGCCTGCCCTAATGATTTATTTTTGTTGTCTATCCCCTTGACTAGCACATGGCTTCATGAGGACAAGGACTTGGCTTTGTGCCCTATTCAATCCTTGAGAGCCAGGCAGTTCCGGGCCCAGGAGAGGGCCCAGAGGAATGAATGGGCCAGGCTGCTGGTACGGCGCAGAGCAGCCGCTGTTGCTGCTGCCTGTTAGGAGCTGGCACACAGATCACTTCAATCTCAGACACTGGCACTGTGGGCTAGGCCCTCGGTGGCGGGGATCTCAGGGAGGTCTCTGCAAATCGGCATAGTTGCCTACTTATTGACTGCCCTCTAGTACTTCCTTCCCTTCTACACTTTGTGTTTTACTGTGTTTTAACAAATCCTATTCCTTATTACTGCTATTCAAATCACACAAAGGGGTGTTCATTAAATGTTCCAGTAGCCTGTTTCCATGAGGTACATTCTTAGCCACTAGGGAAGCCTGTTTGTTTTGAACCTTTTCATGGCTTGATGAACTTCTTCCCTATTAGGTGGTATGAATGAAGTGAAACCTGTATCTCCTTAAATAAGAGTGACAACACTCTTCTGAGCACTGGATTCCAGGATGAGGCAGTGTTAGATATTGGAATTAGAGTTTTCTGTCCAAGGGGATTTAGTGGTTTCAGAAGAGAGTGGGATTGTTCACAGTTAGAACAAGCTTAGACCAACAGTAACCCATTCACGTCACACCATTAGGTATAGCCCATGCAAACACCCTGGTAATACTCTGATAACAGTAAAGTGTATAAAAATGAGGGCAGAAACAAAAAGAGCATTGTTCCTGGTTGTGGGACAGGTCTGGTGTTCCACAGAGGACCTGCTATTGATAGAAAACTGCTGGAACCTTTCTGAGGTTCATTCAAGGCCCTCTGCCAGAGCTGGTGATGTAAAAGGTAGACTTGTAACAAAACTTCTCATTCTTTTGGGTTGTAATGTGTGGTATTAACATGGAATATCATTAGAGGCCTGGCAGCCCTTTTCTTCAAGATGTGGGTTTAAGAAGTCATTTGGTCTTACTTTTGCCAGTGCAATTCTCTTGACACCTTAAATTGAATAATAAATGTGGACACTCAGGGACAGCGGGAGGTAGATGTTGATGAGAAACATCCCCAGAATGTCTTCTCAACACCACTATGGTCATTATTTGAAGCTGCACCTTCTCCTTTCCTCTCCAACCACTTCTTTCAAAAGCAGACCATAAAGAGTACCAGCGGACTTTGGGATGACATTTGACTGGTTCTGTGGGTGGCCTTCAGGTCTGAAGGTGTGTGAGTTTGGAGGCCTTGACTTTAAGTGTACTGCTAACCCATTGATGAAGAGGGTGAGTGCTGGGGCCTCAGGGTGAGGGGCCTCAGTGTGAACCTCACTGTACGTCCCACCAGCTGCTTGGCCTTGATAAGTCACTTAACCTCCCTGAAGCTGCTGCAAAATGTTAAGGGGTAAAAAGCAAAGACTGTGTGGTCTGTGTACTGGATTTTCTTAACGTTGTGTCTTAGTCCATTTGGACTGTTAAGACAACATACCATAGACTGGGCTGTTTATAAACAAGAGAAATTTATTTCTCGTAATTCTGGAATCTGGAAGTCCAGGATCAAGTTCTGTGTCTGATGAGAGCCAGTTTCCCTATTCATAAGTGGCCATCTTCTTTCTGTGTCCTCACACGGCAGCAGGGGCACGGGAGCTGTCTGGGAGCTGTCTCTTTTATCAGGGCGCTCCTCCCATTCATGGGGGCTTCTCCCTCAGGACCTGATCACCTCCCAAAGGCCCACCTCCTAATACCATCACACTGCGTGTTAGTTTTCCAACATGTGAATTTTCAGGGGGACACAAACATTCAGATCCTAGCACCCTGTACAATAACTTCCATCCTTATTAGCATCATCTTTTGTTGAGCAGTCAATAATTTCCTATCGTTTGAGCTGTATAGGCGCTATCTTGGGCTCTTAGTTGAAATTAAACAAGAGAGAAAGATAGTTCTTTGGCAGCCACAGATGTTATGATTCTCTTTTGAAATAGAATATGTTGATATTTTAGAAAATATAAAATCATTGGGTATTTCCTCTGAATTTGACCAAAGTTCTAGAGGGAATTTGATAAAAGGGAGATAACTCCCAAATCAGTGAATTTTACAGATGTGAAGGAAGAGGCTGCCTATCCTTTGAAGTTTTTATTAGCTGAAAATTTATCACAGTTATAAAATGGAAGTGGTTTAAATTCTGTGACACATTCTTTGCCCTTATACATAAGGACCCTACCCTGGCCACTGTGAGTGGGGGTACACTCTGGTGTCAGGGGCATTGCCATACCTGGTGATCCAGTGCAGACTCGAGAACTGGGAGATGTGGGTTCAAATCCTGCCTCTGCCAGATCTTAGTTTGTCATCTTAAGTCACTTAATCTCTTTTTGAGCCTCAGTTTTTTCATTATAAAGTCTGAGGTGATGCTTTATCTCATAAAGCTGTTGAGGGAGTTAAATGAGGTGACAAACCTAAAGTATGCAGCACGACCATCACCTAGTAGGTCCTTGAGATGTTGAACTATTTTAACATACTACAATTATGTAGTATAATCAACTATATATACTATATAAAATATGTTCACTTAAAAATCAGGTGATATATATTATGTAAAATGTGTTCATGTATCATTTATATAATATGAAATATTTTTATATAATTACATATTCTACAATAATATATAACTATTTTAAAATAAGTATTTCAGAGATTCCTAGAACTTGGGATCATGTTCTCTAATAGCTCTCGTACTTTTTTACCTGTGGACTCTCTCTCCCTTTCCTTCCCCGCAAATGGCATCTCTGGGGAACCCGACTATCTGAGACCGAGCAAAGGGGAGGTGCTTGCTGAGGACAGGGTGAGGGTCCCTGAGCCCTGCGCAGGCTCTCCCCTTAGCTAGTGCTCACCATGCCCAGAGCCCCTCGGTCCAGAGTGGAAACAGCTGCCGTAGGGCCAGTCTTCATTCTCGTTGAGGTCTCCGAGCTGCGTGGGTAGAGCTAAGGCCAGACCCAGTTCTGTGGCCTCTAGGTTGACGCTCGTCTCCGAGACACTATGCAGTGTCTGCTGATGGGCTGAAGTCCAGGCCTGCTGATCCCACTCCCTGAGGGGAATCAGGGCCTGTTTCCCTCCGTGTAGAGCCGTTCCCAGCATAGAACCTGGTGCCTTGAGAGGCTGCTGGCTCAATTCCTGGGTTTACTGATGGCCACACCTAGAGTTCATAGCTGCTAAAAGCCATAAGCTGCTAAAAACCACAGCTCTGAAGGACAAAGCTAGAGCTGACAAGGTTAGCGTCTCACATGGCAGTCTTACTGTGCATCTGTACTTCTATGGCTGTTAATTAGCATTGATTTTCAAGCAATTGAAAAACTTGTATTCAGTGAAGAGGAGTTTCATTTCTCTGGATGCCAGTGTCTGGTGATGGTTTGGCTCAACTTCTCATTCTGGAGGGGCCAGTAGACCCAGTTAGCAGAGGCACTGGTCACCGACTATTACAGGGGAATCCGACTTCTGTGGCCTCAGGTTTTTGTCTGAAATGATGCAACCCCTTTTCTCCAGACGTCATTTGCCTATGTACGTTTTGGTTTGTGACATTAAATGAGATGCCTTGTTGGAAAGCTTTTTATCAGAAGATGAATACGAGGAAATATTATTACGTAAATGACTCTAGATTTTCTCTGCCAGAAAAGCTGGGTCATTATTTGTAGTGCTGTGAGATGGATGGCCTTTTATTTCTGCCTTGCGTTAGAGATTTCTGGTTCTCCCTAGAGCAGCCCAAATGGAGAAACACGTGGCCAGGCCAGGCCTGGAAGCCGTCAGGGCCAGAGAAGTCAGAGTGCTTTGGGCCAGGAATGGAGTGAGCTCCTCTGTTAAGTCATCAGTTTGCATTTCAGGCTCCAGACCCACCATTGCGCAGGTCCTGGTTCTAAAGTGTTTCTAAGGGATCTGGGGTGTCACCATTCAATGTGTGGGGTCCCGTGGAGTGCCTGCATCCACTCTCCATGGAAGAGGACTTGAGATCATTTCCCATAAATAGCTTGCGGTGTGGTGGCAAGCACAGTGATGCTGCTGAGCCCCGGAGCCCTCCTGCTAAAGGGGGACAGTTTCCTGCTCATTTCATTTGCCCTTCCCTCATGCCAAGAGTGCCGGTGGCTCAGATCAACTCCGTGGCTGAGTTGTGCTGTGAGTTGTGACATATGTGACATGTGGCCAGGAATTTGTTAATCAAGTCCTGCAGTTGGTAACTAACTTACTTTTTCTCCGGTGAGTAAGTAGATTCCGCATTATCCTGGTAATGAGAAGAATCACCATAAACACCCCCATTGTCTCATTCAATGGCAGAAACATTGTGGTGTTCCTCTTTGCGACAGGAGGAAACTGAGGTTTTGAGAGGTGAAGTGACTTGCTCAGGGTCCCACTGTAGAGCTGGAGTGTGACCATGCCCACCAGTGACAGGACACCTTTGTGAGTGGGAAATAAGGGAGTTGTGGCTGGCCCTAAGATACTCAGGTAACATGGGGGAAACACTTTAGAACCAGCACCTGTGCAAGGTGGGCCTGGAGCCTGAAACACAAGCTGGTAACTGTGCAGAGGAGTTCACTCCATTTCTGGCCCAAAGCTTCCCGACTTTTTTGGCCCTGATGGCTTCCAGGGCTCAAGACTTCGGTGCAAAAGATGTGACAAAGGACCTGCCCCAGGAAATGCCTGCTCTGGGCCAGAGCCAAGCCTTGCCTTGGCCTGTGCACTGCTGCCAGCCCCAGAGCCAGGCCCGCTCCGCATGGGGGCAGCTGGCTGGGAGGGAGGGACGGAGGGAGTTTGAATGCAAGGAAGGAACTGAGCAAGCATGGATGTTTGGACTGAAGGAAAGAGTTGAGCAGGTGAGTAGAGAGTGAGGAACTAGAACCAGAACAAGAGGAAAGAAAGACAAACAGAGGAGACTTAAGAGTTTCTAGTTTCTGTACAGAGTCATTACTGAAAGTTCACTACTTTCTGCTACTTCCCATCTCTTCTCCTTGCACACAGACCTCATTTGTATGTTTATTTAATAGACATCTTTGACTACTAACCTAGATGCTGGAGATAAACGAGTAAGATATGATCTTCCTCTCAGAGAGGGGAGTGTACAAGCCCAGGAAATTACTCAAGCCAGGGATCTCGTTGCCTGATCATTAGTAGAGGACATGGGATCCTGACTCAAACGCTTTCACCTGCATAGGATGCTCCTGGAGTGAGGGAGTCGCCCACCAGCCAGGTCTGACCTCTGTGTTTACCACAACCAAGGAAGGTCTTATGAGATCTTTATTTTTCTTTGCTAAAACATTGTTTTTTACTGTTTTCCATGTTTCTGTGAAGCTTTTAAGTTTTTTTTATCATTGTTTAAGGGGAATGTTGTAATCTTGCATGAAATGACTCTCATTTTTCTTTTTAAACCAGGATTGATCGTAAGATGTCAAATGCTCACATCAACTACAAACTGGATGAGGCCCAGGCTATAATGAGCGAGCTCCGGACCATCAAGAAAGCCATTTGCACAGGAGAGAAGGAGAGGCGGGACCTGATGCAGGTAAGAGGCCTGGGTGCTCTTCTGACCCCATGGCCATGCCTGGCTGCTGGCCTAGCTGTCTTCTGTTTCACATTATTAAACAAAAATTTACTAATAGTTATTATATATTCAACTCATATATATATTTGAAATTATATATAGTATTATATATGTGTATCATATGTGTGTGTGTGTGTGTAGAAGTTTTAAAAATAGGTGTGTTGTAGGTGCATCCCTCCAGTCTCTGTCTTGGTTGTCGCCTGGTGCCCCCTCTGTGCTTCCGTGTCTAAATTTTCCATCTATAAGGACACCAGTCATTGGGTTAGAACCCACCCGATTCCAGGATGATCATCTTAACCTGATTGCATCTACAGACTCTGTTTCCAAATAAGCTCACACTCGCAGGTTCCAGGGGTTAGGGGTTGAACATGTCTTTTTAGAGGACACATTTTAAGCCACAACAGTGGGTCATACATTCATACTGTTCAATAATCAAAATAATTCAGAAAGTCTATGACAGGAAATATTGCTCTCACCCCATTCTCTCACCTCCCGTAACCACTTTTATTAGCTTCTTTTACACCCTTCCAATGTTTATATGGACACCCAAGAGTGGGAACACACATCCAGCTACCCTCACAAAAGCCGGGCCCACACTTGCCGTCCTGCAAGAGCCTCCTCACAGAGCACCAGTGCCTGTGCCCTGTTCCAGAGCTCTGTGCAAGAAACTGCTTTGTGCTCCCTGTGGCTGCGTAATCATGTACTGGGGGGATAGATTTCAGTCATGTGGCTGGGATCATTTATCTTCATACTGCTTTTTTTTTTTTGCCCTTTGAACTCCTGTAGGTTCTCTTATTTTTAGCGAGAGCTGAGTTTTTGCACGTGGATGTATGCTGGTCTTTTTGCTTAAAGCTGGAATGCACTCAGTTGCTTATGTTAATGGCTTTTCTTTTTTGCTGGGCACACTAAGTGAGCACCTAGCGCCAGGTAGGCATTTGTCTGGGTTCTGTAGAATGTAAGACACTAAAGGACATGCGAAGCAAAGCTCAGACTCGTAGGCCCAGTGAGACAGGTGCATGAATGACTGCTTGGCACAGCAGTGCTGCTGAAAGCCAAGGGTATAGATTTCCCATGGAGTGTCCCCAAGCTGGTGCCAGTTAAACTGCAGATTCCCGGGCCCCACCCCAGGCCGACTGCATTAGAATCTCTGGAGGTGGGACCCAGAAATCTGTATTTTCAGATGCCCTTTCCAGCTCCTGAGTGGTAAATGGCCAGTTCTTAGATTTCCTCCCAGCACTGGTAGCAGAAAGAGCTGCCGCCATTTCCCGAGGCCTCTGCGTGGCACTGGACGAGGGTGCTCCATGGATGCCACCCATTGAAGCCACACCCGAACCCCAGCAGTGAGCTGGGTGGTAGGTAGTTCACCACGCAACAGGGAGGCCTCCTCCCAGGAGGCTGAACCTCCTTGCCCTGGCCTTTCTGAGGGTGCAGAGCTTGGGCAAGCCACCCAGTTGCCTTGAGGGGTTACCCACCATGGAGGCTGGAGACAGAGTTTCTGAAAGAAACTTCAGACTCCGGCATCTTTTCTGAGAAGTTCCAGGGAGAGGCACGGACAATGTCCTCTGCTGGTAAAATCAAATCCGTCTTCTTGTCTTTCTTGCACAAACTTAACAGATTGGCCCATTCCAAAATGCCTCTGTCCAGATCCAGAGCCAACCATGTGAGTAATACTGCACCTGGGTGTTCTGCTGTCGACAGAAATATATGCTGAATATAAATATACTCAAAAGTCTTTTATTGATTGATTTATTTGTAATTTATTTATTTATTAATATTATTTTTTATAATTTATTTTGGATCATTAATTTACAATTACATGTGCAATATTATGGTTATTAAAATACCCCTTCATCAGGTCCCCCCCACCAACCCCATTACAGTTACTGTCCATCAGCGTAGTGAGATGCTATGGAATCACTACTTGTCTTCTCTGAGTTGTACAGCCCTCCCCATGCCCCCCCAACATTACATCTGCTAATCATAATGCCCCTCTTTCCCTCTTATCCCTCCCTTCCCACCC